>JAWDJE010000009.1:1302500-1687500 GCA_035047345.1 Bradypodion ventrale
TAAGGGTTTTTAATTGTTTTATATTGGTTTTAACTTGTGTACACCGCCCAGTGTCCATTGGATAGGGCGGTATATAAATCTATTAAATTAAATTAAATAAGGATAGTCTGGACTTTTGATTCTCACCTTGTTCTAAGTCAGCTCTCTCTACCTTCTGTGCCAGAAACTGATAGTAAAGGTAAAGGTTTCCCTTGCTCAAAAGCCAGTCGTATCCGACTCTAGGGTTCGGTGCTCATCTCTGTTTCAATGCAAAGCTGTCTGCTTCTGCAGACGTTTCCATGGCCATGTGGCAGGCATGACTAGACACCGGAGCGCACAGAACGCTGTTTACCTTCCCACCGAAGTGGTCCCTATTTATCTAGTTGCAATTTCTTGCTTTCGAACTGCTAGGTTGGCAGGAGCTGGGACAAAGACGGGAGCTCATTTCGTCCCGCAGTACGGAAGCTGATAAGAAAACAGGAAAACCTATGCAGCTGGATGGATGTAAGGTCACCATGTACTGTCCAAATAAATACGTATCGTCTGGGAAAACTCCCTCTAATATGTCCTGTTTTTCTCCTCCTCTATAATAAATATATGCAATAACCGGGTCTCGAACTGCCAACGTGTCAGAAATTATTCTGGGTTGAAAGGATTTTTGCTGGAGAAACTCCACTCAGGGGACGCCCGAATCAAGCTCCTTTCATGTCCCCCAAGATCTTTTCCCACCTATTTATCTACTTTGCAGTTTCTTGCTTTTGAACTGCTCGGTTGGCAGGAGCTGGGACAGAGAAGGGCACTCATTCCATCATGCAGTACTCGAACTCCCAATTTGCTGGCCTTCCAGCTATCAAGGCCAGCTTCTTAACCAATGAGCCACTGCCACAGCCTCCTCTATATAAACTATGTGAGTTTGGGAATAAAGTAAAGCATTGATTTGCCTTTCCCCTTCTCTGGCTGTCAGGTTAGAAACAGCCTCCTCAAAGATTGTAGTATTTTTGAACCACAATCGGGCGTACTGGCAAATCTTGTGTTGCTGGCTAATCTTTCTCACACTAGGTCAGGCGGAAGGAACTGCAGAATGAACTCACCCAAAGATGGCTTCATTTTGGCAGTTTCACGTCTGGCCTAGACACGGAAGGAGGAGGAGGAGGAGGAGGAGGCAGATTGGAAAGGAAGCATGAATTACTTATAAATTTTCACAACACATGAACAGCTGTATTGCCATTTCAAGACTGGAGATCCATCCATGTTCCTTGGGAATAGAAAGGGAAATGTGCGCTTCTAGGACAGTGATGGCCAACTTTGGCAATCCAGATATTCTTGCATTTCAATTCCCAGAAGACCAAGATTTTTGTGAATCTACACGAATGGGTTTACTGTGCATACCTCCAGATGTTCTTGGACTTCAATTCCCAGAATACCAAGTCTCTGTGAATCCACACGAATGGGTTTACTTGCGCGTACCTCCACATGTTCTTGGACTTCAATTCCCAGAAGCCCAAGTCTCTGTGAATCCACTGCGTATGCGCAGTAAACCCATTTGTGTGGATCACAGGGACTTGGGCTTCTGGGAACGTAAGTTCAAGAACATCTGGAGTGCCAAGGTAGGTCATCACTGTTTTATATCATACCAGCAATTATCCTGAAGGTGGGGTTTAATTTGGGCTGAAACTACATGGTAAACCTGTATTGGTCTGATGCCGATTCAAATTACCACACTTTATGCCACAAATGTTATTGAGAAGTACAGTTGGGTGACAGTTCTTCTGTCAGCCTCCCCCTTTGTTCTCACAAAACTACATTTCCCAGAATTCCCTGTTCTGGGTTTCCAGGTGGAGAGGGGAGCGATGCTTTACCCCCCCCCCCCCTCTTCTGCCTGCGGATATACCATTAGCATATATGCAGATAGGTAAAAATATATGGGGGACCTTCTTTCCCATAAAATTGCATATATGAGGAGCTCGGCAAGTGTTGTGCGCAACGGACTCCGTGCTCTTTTACTCTTAGTACAGCTCTTCGAAAGGCTTTGAGTAATTAAACATCAGGTAATCCATGTAATAAAAGTCATAGTTGCGCTGCCTTTGAGAAGGGGAAAGTTGCTTAAAGTATTGCCGCGTGATCTGGGCCGTGGTGCGCTCTTCGTCGGAATGCCTGTCTTTGAATCTAGGGAAAGTCAGGTTTGGAGGCGCATTGATTAAATGCAGGAAGAAGTTGGCGTCCTCTTCCATCGTCTCAAATTTACCTATAAAATCATAGTCTATTAAGCAGGGGCTACAAAGCCTGTTGACGTGGTCCCAGTGGATGTCCATCCCTACGGGCCGATGTACGTCGAGCAAATACTGAATGAACTCTTGAAAGGTCACCCCAGAGCCGGTCCTCAGGGCCTCCTTTGTGGCATTGAGACGATACTTCGAAATGATTGGCCTGCCGAAAACCGGGTGGTAGTAATTGTTTGCGTGCTCAAACTTGTCTCGGAAGGCCGAGACGAGTTTCTCGAAAGGTTCCCGGACAAAAAGCATCTTGGTGTAGGTGCTGAGCCGGTGGTGGATCCCTTTGCGGTCGAAGCCATCCAGCCTTTTCAGGTAGTTGCCGTAATGCACCGTGTTGTGTTGGATGGCGTTGGTGGAAGAGGCCAGCCCGTTGAGCACCATCAGCACCCGCTTCCAGTTGGAGCAGCCCGCTTTCGGCACCTCGCAGTACAAAATGCGGTACTTGTCCTCCACAAATATCCTGGAGACGTGGTAAGGCGTGACTGTCCTTTTGGCGTTGCTCTTGTATTTCAGACACGTCTCTTTCATGATCCGCTTCCGCTCCCGTTGGGTCTCATAGAGGGTCTTCCATTGGGCACCCCCATTTTCTTCCGCTTTCAAGACGGGGACCTTGAGAAGCGATGCGTTGGCCCCAACCAGGATGGGGCTCCTTTTGAGGAGAAACCGCCTCCGTCGTTGTCTGTGAGGCCTCCCAGGATTCCCAGCTGGGTTGCGCTTCTGATGGTTTTTAACTGGCCCCTTCTGCTTTCTGTTTTGGCTTTGACGCTTCATAGGCCCCTTCGGCGTTGGGCGTAAGGAAGCCCTCACCTTCGCCATAGAGAATTCCCCCGCTGCATTGCCTTGCATTTTCCCATCCTGGTTGTTGCCAGAAGCGCAGTCCTAATGGGAGGAAAGGACCAAGAAATTAGTCAACCAGGGAACATTCATCACTGTGGAACAGTCTTGCAGGGCTTAATGGGGGTAAAGCTATTTGTACTGTTGTAGGTCAGCTTAACTGTAGGATGAGATGAATCGTCTTATGGTCAGTTTTGGTGCTGGAGTAATGACCCGACTCCTTTCGCTTTTAAGCCTATTATCTGGAACATCAATTCTAGAATAAGTAAAGGTAAAAGTTTCCCTTGCTCGAAAGGCAGTCGTATCCGACTCTAGGGTGCAGTGCTCATCTCTGTTTCAAAGCCGAAGAGCCAGCGCTGTCTGCTGCTGCAGACGTTTCCGTGGTCATGCAGCAGGCATGACTAGACAGCGAAGCACATGAAATGCTGTTTACCTTCCCACCGAAGTGGCCCCTATTTAGCTACTTGCAATACCTTGCTTTCAAATGGCTAGGTTGGCCGGAGCGGTGACAAAGACGGGAACTCATTCCGTCCTGCAGTATTCTGGAATTGAACTGCTGACCTGCCGCCTTCCAGCCAGGGTCTTAGCCACTTGAGCCACTGCAGTCCCTCAATTCTGGAGATAAAACATAAAAACCCAGCAAAGAGATGTGGGTAGATGGCTTCTATCGCCAAGGGATCCGACACCGGCTGAGCACCTACACCAAGATGCTTTTTGTCCTCTTCAAAGTCCTTTGCATTTTTTAAATGACTTGAACATGGACCACACGGTCAATTCCCTTTGCTTGCCTATGGAACTACCTGATACCGCAGAATGGCCACCTGGCATGGACTTTCCAGAACATCAACATGGACTTGATTAACATTGGATCCTTAGGTAATAATTTTTTTTTGACTTTGACTTGGCTACAATTGGCACACTTGGTGTATAGCTAAATTGACGCCCTGCGGCCTGAAGGAGAGCGCATGGGGCTGAATTCTCCTTGCCTGGTCACAAAAGGAAGTTATTACTTTGAAGACCATGTGGAAAAGGAGGAACCAAACACCCCAGCTTCCTATGGGGTGGGCATTGAAACACCATGACATTTCTTGTTGCTTGTCCAGTATGCATCCCTACGAAGAGCGCCTGGCACCATAAGACTGTGCCATGAACTTGCATTGATATTTTTATGCCTGCCTGATGAAGAGACCTTTTGATTTCGAAAGTTTGCAACTTCTTTTAGTGGTCCAAATAAAGGCATCTCCTCCTTCTTGCATCCTTTGCATTTTTTTTTAATGACTTGAAGATGGACCACATGGCCAATGCCCTTTGTTTCCCTAAATTCCCTTTGTTTTCAAAGTTTGGGTGTGGCTGTGGGTATTTTTTTGGTCTCAGAGGGTTTGGTCATTCATGCATTCATTCCACTGTTATACAGTGAGAACAATCTCTGGGCGGTTCACAACCCATCAAACATGTGCTGATGAAGATTTAGTTTTTGGCCAACGACAAAGCCAAGAAAGTGGCTTCATTTCGTCAGTCCAGAGTTTGACCCGGATGCAAAAGAAGAACACATCATATAGTAAAACCTCTACTTACTTTAAAAAAAGTCTGTTCTGTAGGCTTTTATGCAAATCAGTTTTTTACTTAACTCAAAGCAAACCCATAGGAAAATTATTTCTATGTAAATTGAAGCACCCCCACAAGAAAAAGAATTTTTTTACGTAACTTGAAGCAAATCCATAGGAAATCGGGACATGGTTTTAGTCCAAAAATCATTATGTAAGTCAAATTTTATGTAACTGGAGGCATATGTAAGTCGGGGTTTTACTGTATTAGCATTAAAATCAACAATTGGGAAAAAAAAGTCCCGTCACTTTCTAAAAAAAGAAGAAGCAAAAACACAAACCGCTGCATTTAAATAGAACTAAACAAATTCAAAGAAAATTTGAACATCTCAGGTCTAGGACTAAAAGCACAAATAATGATAATTTCATGTCAGAAATTATTCTGGGTTGAAAGGATTTTTGCGGAAGAAACTCCGCTCAGGGTATGCCCGAATGAGGCTCATTTCATGTCCCCAAGAGCTGGGACAGAGACAGACCCTCAATCGGTCATGCAGCACCCGGGTCTCAAACTGTTACCAGCTAACAAGGCAAGCTTCTTAACCACTGAGCCACTGCAGCCCCCTAAAGCACAAATAAAAGACAGCATTCCGTGCGCTCCGGTGTCTAGTCATGCCTGCCACATGATCACGGAAACGTCTGCAGAAGCAGACAGCTCTTTGGCTTTGAAACAGAGATGAGCACTGAACCCTAGAGTCGGATACGACTGGCTTTCAAGCAAGTGAAACCTTTACCTTTACCTTATATAATTTGCTTTTTTAAAATTAAAAGTGAGCCCTGGTTCCTGGCGACAGGGAGTAGACATGCCCGCTAGATGGAGCAACTTGACCAAGATTCCGCATTGCCCAATCTTGGCACATTAAGAGTGGCGTTTTATCCCTTATTAAAAGTCATGTCTGAGCAAAAGCATGTGGATCCACAACATATTTCTCAGGCAAATTGCCTCAGATTTATCCAGCCTAATAAACTCCCAGAAAGCTAGATTCCAACAGCTAAACAAACAGAGATGATTTAATCACAGCAACTGTTCCCTGAAAAATGGGGACAAAATTCTTCCTCCTTCAATCTTGACACACACACGCACGCACGCACGCACGCACGCACGCACACACATCTCTCTTTGCAACAACCCTGAGTCAAAGCATTACAGCTTGCAAAAGACAAGATGAATTTTAAAATAATTGATGCGTGGGAGGGTAATCTTTAAGGTCTATTAAAAATAGCTGTCAAGTACCCCGTTTTGGCCGGGAAATACCGTAACTCACCCCTCTTTTCCGCCGTCTTCCGGTATTAGAACAGCCAGAAAAAGGGGTTACTGCGCATGCCTGCCCATCAGAGGCAGCGGTGCGCATGCGGGAACGCCCCGAAAAGGTGTTACTGTGCATGCATGCCCATCAGAGGCAGCGGTGCACATGACGAACACCCACGCCCAGAAAATTTCCCTTATTTCCACAACCAAAACTTGACAGGTCTGCTATCAAAGGGTTTTTAAGGGTTTTTAATGTTTTATGATTGCCATGTTTTCACTGTTGTTATGCCGCCCAGAGCCACTCGTTCAATTTGGGCGGCAATATATAAATTTTAATAATAAATAAATAAAAATAAACAAGAGAAAGAAGACTTACTTTTTTGGGTTGTTGAGAGCCCATGCTGTATCTCATTCCTAAAGGCAGAAAGACAAAAAGAAAACCACATTATTATAAGTCACTTTGCAATACGATGTTGCAGTGCATTCTTCTGTTGATGTAGGCTGGTTTTTATTAGATATAAATACAGCGGTATCTTGGATAAAGTCCGATTCAGATAAAGTCCGATTTGGATAAAGTCACGGTTTTCATGCACACGTGATGCATTGCATAAAGTCCAAAACCGCTTTAAAAATGGACATTATCCGAGGTATTTGGTATAGGAACCTCGGATAAAGTCCATTTTTTGGACGTTATCTGATGCATCACCCATTTAATTTGGATAAAGTCCAAAATCGGATAAAGTCCAAACTTGTGGAACAGAATTTTGACTGTATCTGAGGTTTTACTGTATATCATAATTACATAGAAATATACTACATTTAACACATCAAGTAGCTAAGTCGCTGACTGGGAGGTGGAAGGTCAACAGTTCGATTCCCGAGTACTGCAAGACGGAATGAGCTCCCATCTTTGTCCCAGCTCCTGCCAACCTAGCAGTTCGAAAGCAAGAAATTGCAATTAGATGAATAGGGACCCCTTTGGTGGGAACGTAACAGCATTCTGTGAGCTTCGGTGTCTAGTCATGCCTACCACATGACCACGGAAACATCTGCAGAAGCAGACAATGCTGGCTCTTCGGCGTTGAAACAGAGATGAGCACTGAACCCTAGAGTCAGATACAACTTGCTTTCGAGCAAGGGGAACCTTTACCTTTTAACACATATAGTGCATCTACCCTTCTTGCATCTACCTTTAGAGATGCTATACCAACACATACAACAATTGCCCCGTATAGCAACGAAATCGCATAACAATTAGGTTTTTGGAAAAAATGGCGTCCCACATAACAGTTTTCCCAATGGAAAAAATCATACAACAATTTTTCATTGAGAAAAACCACTTAGCAAAATAATAATAATAATCATTGTATGATGCATCCCGTAAGGAAAATATAGCAATTGTTTCGTACAACAACGAGCCCAGTAGAACGGATTTAAATCATTGTATGATGTGCCACTGTATATTCTTAAGAGATACTATGCTAGTCTTAAACACTTAAGCATGTAGAAGTTATTCTTGTATGCAATCTACTTAATACTAGTCTTTATGCATTGCTTAGTATATTCACATGTTGCATACTATATTCATATATTCAGGTGCATTGCTTTTAACTATTAGTCTTTAGATGGCCAGATGCTCTTGGAGTTTGGGAGGGAGGTTTGGGGTGGGGAAAAGGAAGGGGGAAAATGTATAAAACCTGCAACTTTTCTTTGTGTGGCTGCTGCATTCTTGACAAGTACAGCGGCTTGTAAAGTTGTCTCATTTAATATTGATAATAAACGAATAAAATTTGAAATAAATTTTCTCCTTGATTGCTTTATAACTCAATTGGATCACGAGAGTTTGAAAAAGTGGAGAAGCTTCTTCATGGATCATAAGTGGCGAGCAAGGTGAATTAAACAGAACCAAACAACATTTAAAACTTTATCAAAGAGTATTGGAATAAACTTTTGGATATCTAAATAATTCATCTAGGCACAATTGGGTATAAGTGTCTAGAAACTAAATTTTGCATATTCAAACTTATTGGATGTAAAAGTTTGGAAAAGGTCATCTTTTTAGGTACACGACACTACTTCCCCTGAAAAGGTCTGGATTAGTGTTCCCCAAAGTGGGGACTAGGCCCCACAGGGAGACTTCAATTCCCAGAAGCCTAAATCAGTCCACTGGCTGATCAGTGCTTTGGGGAATTGACTTGGGCTTCTGGGAATAATAATAATAATAATAATAATAATAATAATAATAATAATAATAATAATAATAATAATAATAATAATAATAATAATAATAATAATAATAATAATAATAATAATAATAATAATAATAATAATAATAATAATAATAATAATAATAAATTTATTTCTACCCCGCCATCTTAGTGCAATGCACCACTCAGGGCAGCAACAATGAAAAATATATACAATACAAGAGAGATAAAACTATTACTAATAAAAAAATTATATAAAACCCCCAGCTAATAGCAGAATTAAAACGCAGAAAAAACTAGCAACATTATCATTAAAACTGAAGTCCAAAAAACCAAAGGTTTGAAAACACTGACTAGATCAGTGGTGGTGAACCTGTGGCACATGTGTCAGAGGTGGCACTTGGAACCCTCTCTGTGGGCACCCATGCAATCACCCCAGCGCAGAGTTTGCCCCACCCCTCCATTCCGTCCTGCAGTACTCGGGTATTGAACTGCTGACCTGCCGCCTTCTAGTCAGCATCTTAGCCACTTGAGCCACTGCAGTCCCTCTGGGGTGGAATACCAGGGTCAAAAAGGAGATGATGTTGATCACACCAATGGGTCAAAGTAGACAAGCAGCTTTGTGATCAGAGGAACTGTATGTTTTGCTCATCTATTTCCAAGTGAGCCTGTTGTTTATTTGCAATTTGATGAGAAACAGCATATTACACCTACCTAGACTTAATTACTAGTCTGGCCAGGTTATCATGCTATGGTAATAGAGTACAGAGCAGAGTTTCCCAATCTTTGGTTTTTGGACTTCACTTTCCAGAAGCATAAGTCAATTCCCCAAAGCACTGACCAGCCAATGTACTAATATAATGCTTTCATGTCAGAAATTGTTCTGGGCTGAAAGGACTTTGGCTGGAGAAACTCTGCTCAAGAGACACCCGAAGGAGGCTCCTTTCATGTCCGAATTGTGGGAGCCTGGTCCACACTGAGTGAGGCTCCTTTCATGTCCCCAAGATCTTCGTCCCACCAAAGTGGTTCCTGTTTCGCTACTTGCAATTTCTTGCTTTCGAACTGCTAGTTTGGCAGGAGCTGGGACAGAGACGGGCACTCAATCTGTCATGCAGGACCCAGGTCTTGAACTGCTGACTTGCTGGCCTTCAGCTAACAAGGTGAGCTTTTTAACCACTAAGCCACCACGGAACATAGTTTGGGAAATGCTGGAGTAGACCCTACTGCCCGTGACTCAATGCCAATTGTCAGGTGGCGGTCTGACAACCCTGAGGACTAATGGCGTTTGGTTGCAAAGTCCACAGGGAAGGGTGATGGTCCCCAAGTGGATTAAATCAGACTTCAATCCATCTTGATGGAGGGCACCTGCTTCATCCCTCTTGGTCTGGGGATGATGATGATGACTTTGTGTGCCAAAAGGGCTCAGGACCAGAAAATGACTGGTAAAACTGGATCAGTGGTACTATGGGTGTCATGCTGCGATGTGGAAGGCCAATGGAAGGCCACTGCATTATATTGTTCTCAAGACAATCTTCATTGCTGATCGCCATGAAGATCACCAATATGCAGAATCAGATACAGCACTTGAAAAGGAAGAAGACTTTATTATCCACAAGGTTTTGTGGGTGAAGTCCACTTCCTCTGACACAAAGTTATCTGAGGAATTGGAAGAAGTGGAATTTGATGCGCGAAAGCTCACTTTAAAATATGGCAGTTAGTTTGCTTTGTTTCTTAAGTATCCATGTTTTCAGATCCCTTCTGAGACATCCAGGAGCATGAAGTCTTCTGTGCATTAAAATGGGACAAAGCCACTGCACTCACTGGCCTATTGCTCCACCACAGCTGCTAAACCCAAGTTCTAGCCCATCACTTGTCCCCTGAAGGCACTTCGGGGTGTGTGTGTGTGTGGTCTCCCTAGTTCAGTGATGGTGAACCTTGGCACTCCAGATGATCTTGAATTTCAATTCCCAGATGACCTGATCAGCAGGTGTGTTGACTTGAGCTTCTGGGAATTGAAGTCCAAGAACACCTGGAGTGCCAATGTTCTAGGCCCTAGGCCCATGATGGTGAACCTTGGCACTCCAGGTGTTCTTGGACTTCAATTCCCAGAAGCCCAAGTCTCTGTGAATCCACACAAAGAGGTTTACTGCAGTACCTGAAATAAAACCATTCCTGTGGATTCACAGAGACTTGGGCTTCTGGGAACTGAAGTCCAAGAACATCTGGAGTGCTAAGGTTCACCATCATGGTCCTAATTCATATGTGTCTATTGGTGGCCAGTTGCATCCGTTATCCCTCCAAACCAGCGCCGTTCTGATTTCTGGGATATGGGACTGAGCAGTTCTTGAGAAGGTGGGAGCGAACGATATCCAGCCAGATGTTCCTTGGAAACCGTTCTGCGCATTTTTGCTCCAACCCGCTGGATTTTAGAGCGCCTGCAATTTGGCGATTCCTTGAGAAGTGATGCAGGCGGCTGTTGCCCATGAATATTGTTTAGACAATGGGTCGCCTCAGCTTGGAGGAGCCAAACATGTCTCGGCTGAAAGGAAAGGCTCTCATGCTTTTCGGAGTGCCGTTTCCCAACAAGGGTTTCTAAAGATGGCCGTGGCCTCTTCACAGATGGTTGATGGGTCTGTTGTGGCTCCAATTTGTACGGTGAATAAAGAAATTCCATTAGCTGGAGAGACAAGCAGATCTCGATGGCGGAGGTCTTTTGTTGTCGTCAAGTTGATAAAATAAAGACCCCCCCTCCCATTGACAGGCTGTGTGAAAGGAGGCATCTGCAGATGGTTGATTGCAAATCGCTCAAGTGGCCCTTGAGATGGAAGCCTTCGAGGAGAGGGCTTCGATGGCGACGGAGGCCTTGAAGCTATCCAAGATACTGAATCTATTTGAAAGACAAAAGTTTCGGCACTTTTCGTAGCTCCCATAAACATCAGATGAAAATCCAGGAAAGTTCCCCCCAGCCCATGAAATCCACTGGCTCATACAACAGCTCTGGGTCAGAGGAGGGAATTGAGCTGCAGGACCATCAATGGTGATGAAGACATGTCATGGAGACTCAGGACTCATTCACATGGCAAATCACCTTTAGTCTTCATGGAGACCAGGGTCCACTCTGGAAAGTGCCAGGGTGTGTGTGTGTGTGTGTGTGTGTCTTTCAACACTCATTCTCTGTCTTTTCAAACTATTTGTGTTTAAGGAGGAAGGAGATTGTTGCGGACTGCGGTGGCTCAAGTGGTTAAGATGCTGAACTCGCTGACTGGAAGGTCGGAATTTGATGCCCGGGTAGTGCATGATGGAGTGAGCTCCCGTCTCTGCCGCAGCTGCTGTCAACCTAGCTGTTCAAAAACAAGAAATTGCAAGTAGATAAACAGGTACCACTTCAGTGGGAAAGTAAACAGCGTTCCATGCACTCCGTTGTCTAGCCGTGCCTGCCACGTGTCCATGGAAATGTCTTAGCAAAAAAAAAAAGTGTATTAATTTTCAATGGCTTGTAAATTCAATGGCTTGTGAATGAAGCCTGTGTTTACTAGCCATTGTCCAATCAACAAGCAAAGCTTGTGCAATGCAGGATATAAGCTGAGTGAAATCACATACAGAAGTCTTTCAACATTTCAAGGAGTTCAGTCCAGTATCCTAGAATTCATTCATTCATTCATTTATTTATTTATTGGCCTTCTATAACGCCCATCTGGGTGTTATCCCAGTCTGAATGGTAAACAAGCAGAGAAACCAATAACAGAAATATCCACAACAAATTAAAACCCACCAACACAAATACCTCACAAACTAAACTAAACTAAACTAAACTAAACTAAACTAAACTAAACTAATTGGCATCTCATGGCATCAGGACTGAACCTAACTGGCTAATATCGATAAGGGGACACCTAAGAGTTCCACCTAAAGTCTATCCATAGGTGATCCAGTGCCCAGGTTGACAAAACTCCGGGCTAGAATTGCGCTGATTAATTCATGTGCTAGATTTTAAACATTTCACCCTAATTGTACCTTTAATGTTTTACGTGAAATCTTTCAAAACCAGCTGCTGAACTAAATTAAACCAGAATGATAGATCCTTCTGTCTTCTCTGCTTTAAGTCGGCATCCTGGGGGTGCAGTGGTTAAACTGCTGTGCTGCAGCCACAATGCTGTGAGTTCACTCCTGATGGAACTCAAGGTTGACTCAGTCTTCGATCCTTATCAGGTCAATTAAAATGAGGACCCAGCATGTTGGGGACAAGATGCTAATTACCTGTAAATCATCCAGAGCGCTCTGGGGTGGTATAGAAATGGAATTGCTGTTACTAAGTGGAAAAATCCACAGCTAAAGTATCTTTGATAGTCTCTCAACCTCTGTCAAAGGCTTCCAGTGAAGGAGACAAAATTTGGCAAGCCACACATTCCTTGCTCTCTGCAGGGTCCCTGTGAAAAAGCATGCAAGCCCCTCTCCCCCACTCCAAAGCAAAGCTCCAGACTTCCCGCGCAGCTTAAATTAAACCCGGAATGATAGATCCTCCCGTCTTCTCCGCTTTGATTCGGAGCAAAAGACTAATGATAGAAGTGCTGAAGAAGCCACCTTGTTCAATTAGCCTGAAAGTCCATTCAGTGTTCCCGGCACACAGAACTAATTGCTCCCTTTCAAGCTGTGGTGAATGTGCAAGGGGCCAGCCTGCCCAGACTTCTGGAAAGTTGGCAGAAAAGTGAACCATTTGCAGGGGGAAACGGTGGGTGGGGTGGGGTGGGGTTGGATCAGAGAGAAGATGGGATGGATCTATCTATCTAACTATCTATTTATCTATCTCCTTCCTTCCTATCATCTATCAATCTATCTGTCTGTCTGTCATTTTATAGTCTTTTCTATCTATCTATCTACATATCATTTTATAATCTTTTTTCTTTCTATCTATCTATCTATCTATCATTTTATAGTCTTTTCTTTCTTTTTTCTTTCTATCTATCATTTTATACTTTTCTTTCTTTCTATCTATCTATCTCCTTCCTTCCTATCATCTATCCATCTGTCTTTTTATAGTCTTCTCTCTCTCTCTCTCTCTCTATCTATCTATGTATCATTTTATAGTCTTTTCTTTCTTTCTTTCTATCATTTTATAGTCTTTTCTTCCTTTCTATCTATCTATCTATTATTTTATAGTCTTTTCTTTCTTTCTATCTTTCTATCTATCATTTTATAGTCTTTTCTTTCTTTTTTCTTTCTGTTTATCTATCATTTTATACTTTTCTTTCTATCTATCTATCTCCTTCCCTCCTATCATCTATCTATCTGTCTCTGTCTTTTTAGTCTTTTCTCTCTCTCTCTATCATTTTATAGTATTTTCTTCCTTCCTTTCTATCTATCTATCATTTTATACTTTTCTTTCTTTCTTTCTTTCTATCTATCTATCTTTCATTTTATAGTCTTTTCTTCCTTCCTTTATTTCTATCTCCTTTCTTCCTATCATCTATCTGTCTCTGTCTTTTTATAGTCTTTTCTCTCTCTCTCTCTCTCTCTACGTATCATTTTATAGTCTTTTCTTTTTTTCTTCTTTCTATCAATCTATCCAGAGGTATTTTTTTACAGTTTTCATAAAAATGAAAAGCTTTTTAAAAACTAATATTAGGTCATCTATGATACCCATCTGAATGTATTAACAGATGCTGACAGTTGGAGGTGCGGTGAATTAGATCCTAGTGAAACCCTCTATACCGTGCTGTATTCCAGAGTCATTTGTATTTTGATTCAACCAATGTTTGGCATTCATTTCACGCTGAATACATTTCCCCCCTTCCTTTCATTCAATTGACACAAGCGAAGTTACTAATCTAAATTGACTCTTTTGGATTGCTAATCTCCTCGTAGCTGTAGATCCAGTGTTGGCAAACTGTTGCACGCAGGCACCGCTGCCAAAGTGTTTGTGAATGGCTCTTTAAGATATTGGCGTTGGCCCAGATGGAAAAATGAATAGTAAAGCAGCAGGGAGAAGCAATGGGCAAAACTCCATCCGCCTCTTCCCTTAATATAACATGCAACCCGTCGCATAGCTGTGGTACAACATTTTTGTGAATCAGTAACATAGGTTTATGTATTACTATTCTGGGTAGCAAAGCCATAAACAACCACACTTATATACCGGCCCATAGCGTTTAGTGCACTCTCTGGGCAGTTCATAAGTTAATTGGCATCCCCCCCCCCCCCAATGGCGGGTCCTCACTTTCCTGGCTCAAAAGGATGGAAGGTTGAGTCAACCTGGAGTCCTGGTCAGGATCGAACACACAACTTTTTTGCTTGCAGTACAGCAGTTTAACCGATGCACCACCAGGTCTCTAGACCAGGGGTACCCAAACTATGGCCTGGGGGCCAGATTTGCCCCTGATGCCAATTAATCTGGCCAGTGAAGCACTCGTTGCTCCCGGGAGATGGGAGCTCACTCTGTCGTGCAGTACTCAGGTCTTGAACTGCTGACCTGCCAACCTTCCAGTCGTCAAGTTCAGGGTCTTAACCACTAAGCCACCACAGTCCCTACTGTCTAAGGTTTATATACAAATATCTGTGTATGTGCAAATACGCACGCACACACCTGTTGTTTCCCCATTTCTCTCTTCTTTGAAATTCGCATAGATCCTCAACCAGATGCACCTGAATGAATCTCTCGCTGCTTAGCGTTTTAAATGGGCCTATTTGGGCTTTTTGCCCATGCCATTACACACAACAACACCATCCCTTTATTTTAAGGGTCTGCAGTGAGAGCCGCCCTCCCTGAAGGCCCATGAATGCTCTCCCAGCCTGAACCAATTACATTTGTAGTTAAACCTGATCGTAAGTGTGAAGGTTTATCCTTGCGCAACGCAACAACCGCTCAACGGCAGCAGACATTCCCATTTCCCTGGGTGGAGGACTACAGAGGACTGGAAACCTAGCCCTAGGACAGGGGTGCCCAAACTATGGCCCATGGGCTGGATCTGGCCCCCAACACCAATTCATCCGGCCCATGCCACCCAGTTCGATTCCCAAGAACAGCAGGATGGAATGAGCTCCCGTCTTTGTCCCAGCTCCTGCCAACCAAGCAGCTCGAAAGCAAGACATTGCAAGTAGAGAAATAGGGACCACTTCAGGTGGGAAGGTAAACAGCGTTCCGTGCACTCCAGTGTCTAGTCATGCCTGCCACATGGCCACGGAAACATCTGCAGACGCAGACAGCGCTGGCTCTTTGGCTATGAAACAGAGGTGAGCACTGAACCCTAGAGTCAGATATGACTGGCTTTCGAGCAAGGGTGACCTTTAACTTAGAAAAGGGCAATAAGGATGATCTGAGGACTGGAAACCAGACCCTAGGAGGAAAGACTGAAGAAACTACGCAGGTTGAACCTCGAGAAAAGGAGAGGGAGAGGGGAGATGATGATGATGATGATAGCATCCTTGAAGTACCTGGAAGGTAATCCTAAAGAGGAAGGGGCAGGATCTGTTCTCCATCATCCCACAGTGCAGGAGTCGTAATAAAGGGCTCAAGCTATAGGAAGCCAGATGAAGGCTGAATATCAGGGAAAGCTTCGTAATGGTTAGAGCAGTATGCCAACGGAAACAACTGCCTCGAGATGTGGTGAGCGCCCCAACACTAGAAGCATTCAAGAGAGAACGGTAGGACGTTACTGCCGAAGCTGTTTCCTCAGTTGTGAAGAGGATGAGGGTGGTGGTCCTTTGGGGACCCTGGAGGTCACATCTGTGCTCCTTGGGCTAACGACAACTTTGACCCATAGACAAGAAGACTGTGATCAATGAATCCCACCTGTCAATGAAAAGGTGTTTCCATTCTGCGTCTGCCTCTTCCCCCCTCCATTGCACCACCTGCTGATGCGTCCTACTGAAATGGGACTGTATTCTACCCTATTCTATTATGTCTGGCTGGATATCCCGCTACGGTAATGGAGTAGGCCGGGGTTCCCAACCTTTTCACGCCGGGGTCATGCTCTCTGAGTCAGCTTTGAGGGCCGGATGGTCATTTTTGCCCAGTCTGCACGATCGGGGTGGCCATTTTGTGCCAACAGGTTCAAAGGGGTGGCTAGTTTGTTTCTCAAATGCCTTTGGAGGGGGGGGGGGGGGGACTGTGGGCCAGATCCAGCCCACAGGCCTTAGTTTGGGAACCCCTGCAGTGGCCTGTCCAGCCAGGGACTCAACGCCAAGTGTTGGGCGGCGGTTAACAACCTCACTCCCTAAAGGAGCCAACGGCTATGGGTGGAGGAGCCCCTTTAGGTGGGATGATGGACCCCCACAATACAGCCAATGACTCAAAGAGGCCAATGGCTATGGGTGGTTGAGCCCCTTTTAGGTGGGGCGATGGTTCCCCACAGTGGAGGAAATACCACTGGAAACCATCCTATTGGGCTCAATGGCAAAATGAGTGGAGGAGGAACTCTGATTCCCAACTGTCATGGAGGCAGAAGTGGCCATGCCAGGCGCACCTTGTCCATATCCTCAAGGCTGTGGCAGTCCATTGCAGTCCCGGTGTAAAACCCTGCATGGTCTCATTTCATACGTGCCACAGGAGATGGCTCCATGATCATAGTGTGTGGGTCACTTCATGGCAAGCTGGGATCCACCTGAAACAAATTCACACCAATGAACACATTCCCGGGGGGGGGGGGGGGGAATGTATCCTCGGACACGAGTTGCTGCCTGCGCCCGCTGCCACTGATACATGATTATGATGTTTTTAAAACTCTAAAACTCCTTATATTTCGAGAAGCTCCCTGTAGCAAAGGAAACAGCGCTGTCTGTTTAATCAATGAGTTTATGTCTCCTTTGAGGCACCCCATTTAGAGAGTGACATCTTATGGACTTAATTGATATTCTCTACGATTCTTCTACGCGAGCCGAAATGCCAAACCGGGGGGCATTTGCGTGCCCTAGTCCTTTTATGGTCCTACCCCTGGGAATATCTTTAATTAGCATCATTAGTGTCCAGGCTTTGTCAGCTGAGAACTTACAGGGGCTCCTGAATGCTTTTCAACTGTTTCGTCGCTGTCGCATTTAATTCCAACAGGAAGGCAGCTTTCAAAGGAGGAAGGTTCAAACTGAGCAGACAAACTTTCCTCCCACATTTTTTTAATTGCCTGGCAAGTATTTCGGCAGACGTGGCCGGATTCTGGAGCCGCATGAAGGATAGGTGAAGTCTGGAAATGTCTTGTCCTTCCAGAAACATGAGTGTACCGGTGATCTGAAAATGCGTCATTGTTGTGGTCTGCAACTCGTATCTGAGAATGCATTTCCCCCCCCGAAGCAGGGAAAATGCCATTGGCGTGAATTTGTTGAAAGTGCATCCCAGCTTGCCATGAAGTGATGATCCACACACTGTGATCACGGAGCCATCTCCTGTGGCACGTATGAAATGAGACATGCAGGATTTAACACCGGGACTGCAATGGACTGCCACAGCCTTGAGGATATGGACAAGGTGCGCCTTCACAGCCATGGCCTCTTCCGCCTCCATGACCATTGGGAATCAGAGTTCCTCCTCCACTCATTTTCCCATTGGGCCCAATAGGATGGTTTCCAGTAGCATTTCCTCCACTGAGGGGAACCATCGCCCCACCTAAAAGGGGCTCAACCACCCATAGCCATTGGCCCCATTAAGGAGTCAGGTTATTTACCGCCGCTCAACTCTCAGCATTGAGTCATTGGTTGTACAGTCTTTTTAATTGGTGAGGTTGGGAGGTAGTTTTTCAGTGTTTTTAGGAATTTTAAGGGTTTCTATCATTTAAATGTTGGGGGTTTTATGTACACCACCCAGAGCCATATGTTGATTGGGGCGGCTATTGAATAAATCAATAAAAATGTAACTTTCATGCAGTTGCCTTTCAAGCTGGGCAAACAAGGTCTGCTTGGGCCAAACATGGACATCTAGGCAGAAAAGCCACCACACACATTAGGATGAACCTTCCTCCTCCTGCAGATGTGCCTCCCGATGTGGGGACTGTGGAAAGTCATCACAGTTTACAAAATTTGCTCAAACGATGGGGCCCTCCGCTTTCTGTCCAATACGAAATGTTTATTAAGAGCTCAAAGTTGGTTTTATGGGTATCTGAGCTGTTGTCAGCATTTTCCTTTTTTATGTCCACCTAACGACATTTTCAAGAGCTGTAGATCTGGGGGGTGGGTGGGTGGATCAATACAGAAATAATGGGCTACAGGTGAAAGCGTTACCTGCTTGGCACCTTCATAGCCGCGCCGTTAAAGTCATTTGAGCACATTACCCATAGTTAGCAGTAACGGCAGATAAAAGCCCCCAGCACTCTTCATCATTCGAGTTTGTCTTTCTTCCAGTTTGCTTTTCACTTTCTCATTGGGTGCCCTAAAGCTTTCGTTCTTAAATTAGCTCACTTTCTACATCATCTTCTAGACCAGTGATGGTGAACCTTGGCACTCAAGGAGTTCTGGAACTTCAATTCCCAGAAGCCCTGATCAGCAGGTATACTGACTTAGGCTTCTGGGAATTGAAGCCCAAGAACACCTGGACTGCCAAGGGCCCTAGACCCATGGTAGCCAACCTTGGCACTCCAACTATTCTTGGACTTCAATTCCCAGAAGCCCAAGTCAGTATACCTGCTGATCAGGGCTTTTGGGAATTGTAGTCCAAGAACAGCTGGAGTGCCAAGGTTCATCCCTCATCACCACCCAGACAGGGTGGAAACCACCCACATGTGCCATTTATCACTTCCCAGACGTTTATGTGGGATTACAGAAGGCAACCGTTTGAAAAGAATGGGAATGTATGGGATTTCTCCCCACCCTTCCAATAGGCGCCTCCATCACTTCCTGTCCACTGCCCTCCCAAGGTGCCCACCACACCACTGAGCACGCGCACACACACACACATTAAAGAAAATTACAGAGTGGCTAATGGTTGACAGAGTGACGCATAGAAGAAAACCAGGAAAGATACATCACTTTGGATTGTCAGGGACAGAGGAAGCAAATTTCTTTAAATATTTAGCAATAATAATGCTTCACCATAAACGACGGTGTTTCCTTAAAAATCTCTTACTCACAGCAACTGGGGGCAGCTGGTGGGCTATCTGGGCTTATGGAGCATACCCGTCAAGCGCCGCTGCAGAAAATATGGGAACCACTCCAGCCTGGGCGCACATGTGCAGCAACAACTCCTTTGCACATGTGCAGAACCACTTTGCGCATTTTCAGAGCCCATTTGTGATGGGCATGCATGCGCAGTAACTCCTTTCCCCACTGTTCAAATATGGTGCAGCACAGAAATACGGGAAATCCCGGCCAATACGGGATACTTGACAGAAATTTTATGGAGAGAAGCTGTCGGGTCCATCTTTCCTTCTTTAAAGCTTTCTTTCCATATTCTATGTTTTAGCTGGCAGGGTCTGAGTTCCAGGGCGTGCAGGATTTATAAAGACCTGAATCCTTAAGGGTGTTTCCAAGGACTTCAAAAGTTATTTTTTTAAAAAAAACATTTTAAACTTGAAAACAAAGGGAGATGTGCGAAACGTTGTAATATGGGAAGAGCCTAAAATTAAACTCAGTGGAATATAATAGGGTACAGAATGCAATCTGGATTGGTTGGCCTAGACTGGACTGGTTGCATTTAAGTGGGATTTTTAAAAGGTCTAGAACAGTGATGGCGAACATTGGCACTCCATGTGTTCTTGGACTTCAATTCCCAGAAGCCCAAGTCCCTGTGAATCCATACAAATGGGTTTACTGGTGCTCCATGAGTTCTTGGACTTCAATTCCCAGAACCCCAAGTCCCTGTGAATCCACACAAATGGGTTTACTGGTGCTCCATGAGTTCTTGGACTTCAATTCCCAGAAGCCCAAGTCCCTGTGAATCCACACGAATGGTTTTACTGCGCAGTAAACCCATTCGTGTGGATTCACAGGGACTTGGGCTTCTGGGAATTGAAGTCAAAGAACACATGGAGTGCCATGGTTTGCCATCACAGGTATAATTACTGGTCTCTTTACCCCCTTTTGCTTCCCCCAAATTCAGGAAAAGCCACTGAGTCTGTAAGACGGGTAGCGCCTTCCCTAAAACAGCCGGAATGTTCTCCATGCTGAGGTTGTTCAAGTTGAGAAGATGTCATGAACATTTCAGTTGGACCCCCGCCTTCTCCTCTAAATGTGTGCAGATGTATAAAATACTCCTGTGATTATGCAGTTTAGGAAGGCTAATGGAAAAATCCATCACATATACAACCTTGATAGCTTTCCAATCCCCTATTACTCTGCTTTGCAGGGGTGGTGTGTGTGTGTGTGTGTGTGTGTGTGTGTGGAACGAAGCAAAGTCCATTTCTCGGTGGGACGTGGTGATTAGATGTTGATGCAGCCCTACTTAATCTCACATCTTTGGACCAAACCTGCTTAGACGTCCATCTCAATAATGGTGCTGCTCCCAACCCCAAATAGAAACGAGTCTCCTGAAAACAAATGCTCTCGCAGCATTGATTGATTGATTGATTCGATTTGTATGCCACCCACTCAGCATACGCCTGTAGGAATTGGGCCGTGAGGAGGCCCTTAGGATCCCGGAGGAGACTGGTCAAAGGAGCGACACGAGGCAAGATGGAGTGAAGACCAGTAGTTTATTGAGAAAAGGCTGCAACATATATAGGGAAAAAAGAGCAACGGTGGCAAGCTGTCCTCTGGCAAGGCATTACCTCATGCGTTGACACATGTTAATGGGAAAACCTTCAAAGGGGAAGTTAATTAACTCGGGCAAACAGGGAACAAGATTGACCATTGTCTTGGGACTTAGGCAGGGGTAAACATGGCTTATTTGCACCAGGGATTTCCCCAAACCGGGAGATGAGTCATTATGGTTAATAGAATGCATGAATCAGCTATCTGCTTACTCGGCAGAGTCGCGGGTCAGGTCACCTTAATTGGGTGAATCAAGCCCTATACTTTTATTCACCCCCCTTAATTTGACGACCGGTGAGCCCACTGGCCGGGAGCCTGTCTCACCGCAGTGGTCTCTGGTCTATTCCGTGCCCTGTGGGGCACGGGGAATCCATATCTCCCCTTTATTTTCTATTTAAGAACCTGACCGGCGACCTTACGCAAGATAGGCATCAGCTGTTGAGCGGGGATGACGTCACGGGATTTCTCTCTGGGGCGGCACTTGGAGATCAGCGAGGGAATACACTGAGCAAAACAACAGAGCGTAATGCCTAGTATGCCTATCCCCACCTCTACCTTAAGCACCGTTTGCAGCCACCCCCAGGGAATCCATGACCACAGGGAGTCCTGCCACCCCCATGAAGAATCCTCCTTGATGTCCCTAACTGGGGTGTGGAGGTCCGTGAGCTGGCTCTGTATCTTGTGGGTATAAAGCAACACATGCCATGGACAGACTTGCAGCCCAAATGATGTGACTACAGGGGATAATCGATAGCTGCTTGATTATCCAGTATGGCATGGCGAAGCTCTGTCTGCTCCTGGCTGAGCAGCGCTATTGCTGAGGAGGTATGGTCAATGGCTTTTGCTACTCCGCAAGCCAATTGGCCAATTCTCCGAGCGTTGCCTATGGCGAAGCCTGGCACACTGAAATATACTGACTGCCGCCTGGTTTTACAGGGCTGTGGGTCTGAATTCAGACTGCTTCCTGTAGCAAGGCAAGATAATGAGATGTGTCATTGATCTCTTACCATGACCTGGGGAGATTCTAAGCTATCTCTGCAGCTTCTGGCATTGTGTAATTGTCTTCCTAGCACCTATGGGGAGGTGTGAAACTAACTGGGGATTACCAGCTACCGGGTACTCAATCTTTCCAAGCAATGGGCCGATGCAAAACATGGGCCGGTCTGGCTTCCTTTGGTGGAAGCTGGCCGTTATTAGCAATATACAGAAATTCAAGTGTCCCTTGCAAATCCCAACTGGAGCATTGTACAAGGCATGAATAAATAATAGCAACTACAGATAATAAAAAGACATTCAGCAGCTTTTCCGGAGGTGAAGCTTCCCTTCTTGGTGGGGTTTCCTGTGTAACTTGAGTTTGGAAGAGTCTTGTTTTGGGGAAAAGCATGATCCTCAGAAGTAGCACTGAGTATGCCATAGAAATGTCTTTGGAGATGTAAGTCATAAAGGAAGACGGACAGCTGATGACATCCAAGGCAGTGACTGGTGCTGCTCTTGCAATCATCCGGGTCCGATTCTGGCCTCTGGGACCTGCATGGGGAAGAGACTTGTTTGGGAGATAAAAATTCTGAAAGAGTTAGTTGGTTTTTGCACTTATAGGATAGCAATTGCTGTGCAACTATGGGACGTGGTTTCCCCCCTTTCTGTTTGTTTGTCAACGTAGGACTTAAGCGTCCGATAGACCCGTTCCACAATCGCTTGCTCCTGCGGATTGTAAGGAACGCCAAAAGTGAGCTTAATATCCCAGGTGGCCCTGAAGGTGGCCAGCTGCCTGGAGCTATAAGCTGGGGCGTCATCTGACTTCGGGTGCCGAGGTTAGCTCTTGGCAGTGGGAAAGGAGATGCTGCTCCACATGGGGAGCCGTCTCTCCCTTCTGTGCTGTTGCCCAAACAAACTGTGGGAAGGTATTAATGCAAGCGTCCATGTATAGCCAATTGCCAAAATGTGGGGATGTGTGACGTCCATTTGCCACACCTGGATGGCCTCTGTCCCTCGTGGGTTGACCCCCCCACGAGGGCCCCTGCACAATGCTGGCAAGAGCGAACCATGCCTTGGGCTAGAGAAAGTGGCAGGTTGAACTGCCTTGCGAGTGCTTGGCATTCTGAAGAAGGAATGCATGACTCTGAAGTGGAGTAGTGAAGAACAAACTTAGCAAATTGTTGTCTATCGCGGGAGTGATGTATGCTTCTGGTAGACTGTGAAGCAAATTCCTAGGAAACTGGCTGTCAGCAATTATGTTGAAGCGTTCTTTGGCAAGGGTGCGCAAAGCAAGGTCCATGGCTGCCAACTCTGCCCGCTTGCGGAAGAGTCAGGAGCGTGCGCCAAGCTTGGTCCTCTTGCCAAGTAAGAACCTAATATGTGCGACCCCCATAAGTGAAAACTGTCCTAGCCCCCCCCCCGAAGGGGAACCAGTGACATTCATCCACACAAGGTGACTGTCTGCTAGAAGTGAGACGAGTCTGGGGTCTAATGGCAAACCTTGGCGCATGAAGCACCAGGCTTCCCTTGGGTAAATTTCTCAAGAAGGCCCCCCTGCGCACATCCGCCCATGGTGTGCGTGTACACTTTCACTGGAGCGATTTTGGTGCTCCTGTGAGAAGGGTGCCAGATGCTGGCTTAGCCTTTTGCCTGTGCTTAGGCTAGCAGCAAAAAGGGAAGGGGTGGCCTAAAAATGCCTGTATCTGATTGAAGGTGTGACCTGACTGCACTCTTAAAATGGTCCTAGGCTGTCCTGACTAATGAGTGGCACTCTGCACATTCTCAGGAGCTCAGGGACTAATCCTTCCTCTGTGCCCTGGAGGTTGCGAAATGTGTCTGCCCACTAGAGAGGGTGCTGTGGGCCAGGTGCCATACTTATTAAAGACAAGCCAACTATGACGTGCCAGCTGTAAGGAAATAATACACAAAAAATGAAAAGACAACAGGTTTAGCATTCCCAGCAGGGAGTTCCACTGGCGAATGGAGAAAAGGAGGAAAGACAAGTCAGAAGTTAGCACAATGAGAATGCAACAACTCTTATCATAATGAAATCAGATTAGGTCAGGTAACCAAGGCAACCAGGTCCTTCTGTCAAGAAAATCCCTATCAGTAATTAACCTTGGAGCCTGTGAAAGGAAACAATTTTAAGACTTAGAAGGAAACAAATTGGTTAGTTTTGTTCCTGTAAAAAGGTAAGCATTTTCTGAGTATACAGAGCGCAAGAATGTTTGCGTGCCTTTTCCTGTGAAAGGGGTACAATGAGCGAGTTACTTTGCACAGAATACCAGAACAGTGTCTTCCTTAAGAGAATGAAGGAGAGTTAGAACGATTCTCAACCTGCGGCCAGATGTGGGCGAGTGGGCCAGATGTGGCCCATGCTGCTCTGCCACTCCCCCCCCCCCGCCAAGCCAAGAAGGGCTGTGTGGTGGAGGAAGGGCAGGATGACTGTCCGGACCCCCAGAGCTGCCTGAGGCCCCGGAATTTGGCCCCTGACTTTAAGGTTGAGAACCGAGGTTACAAGATTATAACACGGTACACACATAAAGACAATGCAATTCTCTCACTCCTGGTGAGATACGTGACTCCAAGACGCTAAGAGATATTAAAAAAACCTTAAAACCCAGAGATGGAGTTTTGAGGAACACAGACGTAGGGAGGGGCCCCATAGCTTATGATACAGTGAGGAAAACTCATAGAAGTGATTTTTAGTTTTCAGATCGCGCTTCTGAAAAGAAAAAATCTGTTTTCCTGATTGCAAAACCGGTTTCCAAGAGAGGCTTAATCCTTTGACAAAGAGAAAAGTCTCAAGGGAAGGGGGAGGAACCACCCTGCCCCATCCCCCCCCCTCTCCTGCCTAGGCTGCCAAGCAGGCAAGGCAAAGGGTTTTGCTCATCATGCTTCCTCAAAGTTCAAATAGCTCCTGCCCATGAACAGAGTGCAAACTGTTTTAACACATATTTCACAGTGACATTACCACGCAGTTACACACAAGGAACACTTTTTCAGTCATACTGTGGTCATAGAGACAAGGCTTTTGCAATCATACGCAGTTCTTGCAGACATACATTCAGTGGTGCACCACACATACACACATCTGTTTACGCATTCGCACATTCCTCCCCTGATCTGCAGTGTTCAATACTACACATGAGGAGATGGCTAATACACAGCTGGTTATTTTACAACCATCTGGGTGCTTTTACTTAGGGGCAAGTTTCTCTGGGCTACTCCCAAGGTGAGACAAGTAGACTCTGCCTGTGCCTTGGGGGAACTCGGGGTACTATTGCTGGGATGGTTCTTCTGGCATGGCCAGGGCGATGGCTGCCTCCTTTCTAGCCTGGGCCAGATGCATGCCAGGGTGGCCATTTGGCATTAAGACAACCTTTTGAAGATCTGCCTGGTCTAGATTGGCATTCCCTTCTAAGGTGTCTCATTTTTCCACACTGGAAGCAGGCGCCTTGGGGTTTTGGCACTGCTCTGCGCCTGAGTGTGGTAATGGGTCTGCTTTGGAGCCCTGCGTGGCCAGGGGCCGTGCAGGTTTCCGTGAGCAGTGGGCGCTGAGCAGCCCTGCCTGAACGTGTGTCTGCCTTCAGATAGGCTGAGCACGGCAGTTGGGCGCTAGCTAATTGTGTCACTGGCAATCTCCCCGTGAATGGATCTTCCTTACCCATGCGCTGAATGGAGCTCTTTCTTTGCAGGGAACTTTTAACTGTCCGAGAAGCACCAAGGCCTCTCATGCCATGAATTCCTTCAGTGACATCTGCAGCTGTCACTGAGGGAATGCTCCCTACACTGCCCTGCTTAAGCTGAAATGACGAATAGAGACTTCTTGGGGCTGATGGTTCTGACTGCGCTGGGGTTTTCTGGGTCTCTATCCGGACTGGGTCCACTCCTGCTGAGAGTTTCCTACATTTTCTCCAGGTACTGACTACCTTGCCTGGAGCTTTGGGGGGTTGCTGGATGCAGTCTCCTATCTGATCCCAGAGCTTCAAGGTTAACGTACCTACTTCTGGGTAAAGTAGGCAGTGTTCCCTGAGGTACGCCAAAAGTCTCGCTAGCTCTCCGCTGTGAAATCGCAACTTAAAAACCCTGGCCAGGATTCTGAACTCTTCCTCACGAGTTCTTTGGCTAGCGGACGGACTTGGTCTATGAGAGCAAGTCCCCATATTACCTGTGATGGGTCCCTCGAAGTTTCCTTCTCGGGCCGAGAGTCGACGCGTCCTTTTACAGGTAACAGTTCTGGCGACGAGTGTCTGGGGTAGCTGTCGGAGCGTGGATCTTCCTGTCCCGGGCCCTCGGCGGCCACTGCAATGTCAGGGGCTCACAGCCTGCCCTGACCGGAACGCGTTTTTCCCTTCGCGAACCTCCCCAAAGCCGGGAAAAAGGTAGGTAGGAAAGTCTCTTGGGAATGCCTCGCCGCGGCCACTCCTCTGTCCGGCTGGCTGCCGACCAGAGTGCCGCGCAGTCCTCCGGGGCAACGGGTCGCGGTTCAGGCGTTGAACCGGACCGCGTGGATCGTTACTCACGAGTAGACCTCTCCGGGGTCCTCTTACTCACGAGTAGTATCACGTCGGGGTCACCAGATGTAGGAATTGGGCCGTGAGGAGGCCCTTAGGATCCCGGAGGAGACTGGTCAAAGGAGCGACACGAGGCAAGATGGAGTGAAGACCAGTAGTTTATTGAGAAAAGGCTGCAACATATATAGGGAAAAAAGAGCAACGGTGGCAAGCTGTCCTCTGGCAAGGCATTACCTCATGCGTTGACACATGTTAATGGGAAAACCTTCAAAGGGGAAGTTAATTAACTCGGGCAAACAGGGAACAAGATTGACCATTGTCTTGGGACTTAGGCAGGGGTAAACATGGTTTATTTGCACCAGGGATTTCCCCAAACCGGGAGATGAGTCATTATGGTTAATAGAATGCATGAATCAGCTATCTGCTTACTCGGCAGAGTCGCGGGTCAGGTCACCTTAATTGGGTGAATCAAGCCCTATACTTTTATTCACCCCCCTTAATTTGACGACCGGTGAGCCCACTGGCCGGGAGCCTGTCTCACCGCAGTGGTCTCTGGTCTATTCCGTGCCCTGTGGGGCACGGGGAATCCATATACGCCGACTCAGGGCGGATCACAACATATCAAACGTTACAGTACAATAAAATATAACAATACAATAAAATGTAACAATGCAATAAATAATAGGTTTCCCTTGCTCGAAAGCAAGTCGTATCCGACTCTAGGGTTCAGTGGTCATCTCTGTTTCAAAGCCGGAGAGCCAGCGTTGTCTGCTTCTGCAGACGTTTCCGTGGTCATGTGGCAGGCATGACTAGACACCGGGGTGCACGAAACACTGTTACCTTCCCACCGAAGCGGTCCCTATTTATCTACTCGCAATTTCTTGCTTTTGAATTGCTAACAATACAATAAAATGTAACAGTGCAATAAAACGTAAAAGACCAACACGTACATTACAACTGTGGCAAAGATGAGCTGAAATTACAACAGGCGACAACTGCCCTGGATAGAGAAGCACAGAAATGTGGCATTGGGATAAACACTGAGAAATCAAAGGTCATGCATGTGAACTCCATGACTGGATGGGAGTGGGTGGAATCATGCTCAGATCTCAGCAGCTTGAGCAGGGGTGCCCAAACTATGGCCTGGGGGCCGGATCCAGCCCCCAGAGCCCCCCCCCCTGGCATCCACGTAGGGAGGAGTCTCTCCACTCACCCCAACCAACAACATGAGTACAACCACCAGCATTTTTTGTGTAAATGTAGGAGGAGTGGAAGGATGGCCCCTTCCATGGCAACTTCATACTTGTGAGATTGAAAGGGAGACCTTTGAAACTGATCTGAATAATCATGTGCTACTACTCGCTGTAGGAAGCTGTACATGAGATGCATGCGGGTCTGTCATTCTGCTTGATTACTCTTTACCACATTGCTTTGTGATCCTTTTGCCTTGTGACATCTTGACCCTCCTGCCTGTGGTGTATGGAAACCACGCCTGGAAGTGTTACTCCTTTGTCTGAAGAAGTGGACTAGATCCACGGAAGCTCACAGTAAAAATAGAGCGGTTAGTCTTTCAAGGTGCTGCAGTGTTTCATTTTTGTTTTCTGCCTTCCAGGCAGGTACCTGCTTGGCATTTGTCTGCCAAACGCAGAAGTGACATTTGCAAAAAAACAACAACAACAACCCTCGCCACTGACGCAAAAGGGAAAAGCAGAGGCGGGCATGCCTTCCAGAGCCGACCGGGAGACCTGCCACCTTGCTGATGGAGGCCTGCCTGGTGATGTGCCCCTTGGCCTCAGAAGATGCCTGGGAACATTAATGCTCTTTGACCGGTTTTGCGTTCCTACTTGTCCCCCGGTTCTGATCCCTCGGTGCTGCTTTCTCCATGGCAGGAACGGCAGAACACCAGCTTGATTTGGCATGCCCAGAGAAGGAAAGTCTCTTAGATGGGCAGGGGGGAAAGTATAATAAATAATAAAGAAATGACATGCGTCGGCATGTCTGTGAAAAGGGCAAGTGGGTAGGATGGAAAGAGCCTTCTTCGTCTAGCTTGATGGCTGCCTGCTTCCAGTGGCGCTGGGTTAGGTGAACAGATTAGGTCAAGATAAAGGTGGCCCTTGCGCAAAAGCCAGTCATATCCAACTCTAGGGTTCAGTGCTCATCTCCGTTTATAGGCAAAGAGCCAGCAGTGTCTGTGTCTGCAGCTATTTCTATAGACATGTGGCAGGCATGACTAGACACCGGAGTGCAAGGAACATTGTTACCTTTCCCCACCGAAGCAGTCCCTATTTATCTACTTGCAATGTCTTGCTTTCAAACTGCTAGGTAGGCAGGAGCTGGGACAGAGATGGGTGCTCAGTCTGTCATGCAGCACTCGGGTCTCGGACTGCCGACCTGCTGACCTTGCAGTCATCAAGTTCAAGTGCCTTAACCACTCAGCCACCGCAGTGGTTGGACATAGAAACTGGGGGTCAAATCCACAAAGAGGGAGATGGAAATGCCTGGATGATCGTGGACAATTCATTGTCTTTTCTCTTAACATACCTGTTCAGGTATGTCTGGCCATACATCCCGCTACGGTAATGGAGTAGACCAGGAGTTCTCAACCTTTTAAAGCCAGGGGCTGGGTCACGCTCCTTCAGACAGCTTTGGGGGCCCGATGTCCATTTTGCCCTTCCTCTACCACATGGCAGTTTCTGGTGTGCTGGAGGCAGTGGGAGGCCACATGAAATGGTGATGTGGGCCACATTCAGCCCGTGGGCCACAGGTTGAGAATCCCTGGAGTAGACTGTACAGCCAGAGACTGAACACCAAGTGTTGGGCAGCGGTAAATGACCTGACTCCCTAAAGGGGCCAATGGCTATGGGCGGATGAGCCCCTTTAGGTGGGGCAATGGCTCCCTCAGTGGAGGAAATGCCACTAGAAACCATCATCTTGGACCCAATGGCAAAATGAGCAGAGGAGGAACTCTGATTCCCAATGGTCATGGAGGCAGAAGAGGCCATGCCAGATGGACTGGCTGTGAAGGCGCACCTTGATAATGTCCTGAAGGTTGCGGCAGTCCACTGCAGTCCCGGTGTCAAATCCTGCATGTCTCATTTCATACGTGCCGCAGGAGATGGCTCTGAGATCATAGTGTGTGGGTCATTTTATGGCAAGCTGGGATCCATGTTAGAAAAATTGACACCAATGGTGATCTTCCTGCTTCATGGATCCCAGCTCGCCATGAAGTGACCCACACACTATGATTCCAGGGGGAAATGCATTCTCGGCTACGACGTGCAGTCCGACAATGACCTGTTAGGGTGGGTGTGAAGTGAAAGATGGGATGGGGGAACCTGGGGGAAAATATCAAGCTGAGCATTAAATACTGATAAAGCGGGGGAAGCTTTCATTTAAGACAGTCACAACCACCCCCACCTGCTCATGTCACTGCATGAGATGCCCAGAGATTCCAGATTCTGGCCATAAGAGAATGTCAATCTTGTGGCTGTCTCTTATCCTTCTTCTTGGGCATGAATGTTTCTTCTCCGTAAGTATGTGCTCTCAGTCTGGGTTTGATATCTCTTTCCGATGTGTCAGACAAAGCCGTAACCTTTTCAAACGGTTCCCTTCTGTATTCCCACGTCAACGTCTGGCAAGTGATAAATGGCACATGTGGGCGGTTTCTACCCTGTCTGGGTGGTGATGAGGGATGACACATTTTCTTTCTCCTCTCTCAACTTCTTGCCTGCTGCCCACAGGTTGACAATTGGCTCAATGACACATGCCATCCTCTTCAGCTATTACAGAGCCACAACTCAGCCACAGCTCAAGAGCTATGGCCAGAGGAGCCAGAACAGAAGCCCAGCCTTTTCAAAACGATGGTGGTGGAAAGTGTTGATGGTCTTGGAATGAACTCACATGAAGGAAACCACAGGTACCATTAGACAGCTGCAAATGCAAGGCACTGACCACATCAGAAAGAGTCACTGTATCACAGCAATTTCAGTTAGAGCAGGGGTTCCCAACCTTTTCAAGCCAGGGGGCTGGGTCATGCTCTCAGTCACCTTCGAGCCCTGCCTGAATGATGGGGGCATACCTGTCAAGTCTCCCGGATTGGCCAGGATTTCCCATATTTCTCTGCTTGTTCCTCCCCTTTCCCGCCACCGTCTCATATTTGAACGGCGAGGAAAGGGATTACTGCGCATGCACGCCCATCGCAAATGGGCTCTGTGCATAGGGGTGCTGCTCATGCGCAGATGAGTTGTTGCAGCACCTGTACACCCGGGCCAGAGCATGTATTTTCAGGAGCCATGCTTGATGGGTATGGATGGGGGTGGCCATTTTGTCCTGACAGCCTCAAAGGGGATGGCCATTATGTTCTCAAATGCCCTTAGAGGGGTGGAGGGGCCACATGAAATGCCACCACGAGCCAGATCCGGCCCACGGACTTTAGGTTGGGAACCCCTGACTTAGAACAATGCTTCCCAATGTGGGACCCAGGCTCCACAGGGAGACTTCCATTCCCAGAAGCCTCAGTCAGTCCATTGGCTGACCAGTGCTTTGGGGAATTGGCTTAGGCTTCTGGGAATTGAAGTCCAAAGAACCAAAGGTTGGGAAACATGGCTCTAGATAGTCTCATAGCAGTTCCCATGATAGCTCTTTAGGTGTGCCTGCCAAGAGGAATGACTTCCATATTCATGGGTGGAAATAATTGCAGAATGCATTGCATGTCTTTTGTCTAAAATCGCGGTTATAACGATGATAAAACTCCCTTCCACAGCAGGGTGAGATAGGGCCATGTTTACTGTTCTTATATTAATTAATAACTTGGATTCAAGCCATTTTTTTTTAAAAAACCCTCCAATTTATTCACATATATCACAATAACATGTGGCAGAGACTCTCTGCTATTTGTTAATTTATTTAGATGAGATGCTGGAATGAAAGTTAAACAAAGTGTCACCAGCAGACTCACTTGGGCAATTAGAGTGCAGCGTCTACAATAGTTTGATAATTCAAATCAGAGAAACTTACTGAAGTCATAAATTAAGTAGCTCATTACTGCCTCAATTGTGTTAATAGGAGAATCGGACTTAGGAGGCTTCTGCTGAAGAATTTAATAATAAATCATGGAAAATATGCCTTTGGTTTGCTCTCTCTCTCTCTCCCTTTCTTTCTCTCCTCATTAATTCATCATGCTAACTGTTGTTATGACATGTTCCCTTCTTCTCTTGTCATTTAAGAATTAGAAGGAAAAGTAGAAGAAGAAAGCTATAGAAGAAAGAGAGGAAGAAACTGGAATGTTGCTTAAGGAATCTGAACTATCCGCCTCTTCCGACTCATTCTGGAGATTTACTGCCAATGCTTGAGGACGGATTAACACAAAAGCGTGGATTGTCACAATTAGGATATTAGATACTACAGGTATGGTTTAGCCAGAGACAGAAATGCGGCCGCGTCTCTTGGTAACAGATTGAAGAATGGCCTTGTCGCAATATTTTGTCTAATAGAAAAAAGGACACAGAGTTCAAGGGTACATGGGTGGCCGGTGTTTCAAAGGAAATTGCAATTTCAACATTTGATGTTGTCAGCGAAGGAACGGATGGATAAGGCAAAATTTGAAACTCAACTTCTTCTGCTGGTAGCCATAATCAATGGAATAAGACAGGATTCCTCGAGCACCAGGTTTATGTTGGAAAGGCATCTGAGCCAGTCAAATCTCCAGGGGAAAATTGGAAAGCTTCATCATAAAGATCCTTCTTCTTCTTTCGTGTCCCGATCAAACCCTGGACTGCCAAAATGAAGCCGCTTACTTGGCTTTGTCATTGGACCAACTTAAGTCCTCATTGGTGCAGGTTCCTGGCAGTCATTGGCCACCATGGGAAAGGCCATGCTCCCTATGTGTATTAAGGCAACTTTGAAGGCATCTCTTTCACCACTGTTTTATGCTGGCATCAAAGGGACAATTTCAACCGGTGGTGCTGATGGAGTTCTTGTGGATTCAGTGACCTGTGATATTCCTATGTGTCTAGTCAAGCGCCCTAGAACTTATCCTCCATGCTATTTTAATGTTCATGAAGCTGCTGAGAGAGGCTCTTTCTAGTTCAGGGATGAAGTCTCTGAATATAAATCAGAAAAATGAATGAATGAATGAATGAATGAATGAATGAAGCCCCACTGGTATGTTGAAGATCTCCAACCATACATTTCTATCTAAAATCACATGCCGTCTCCAAGACTGCTCTCATTAAGATGGATGGATTGTATTCTTTCATGTCCAAATAATAATAATTTTGTGCCAAAAATTATTCTGGGTTGAAAGGATTTTTTTGCTGGAGGAACTCCACTCAGGGGACGTCCGAATGAGGTGCCTTTCATGTCCCCAAGATCTTCTTCCCACCAAAGTGGTTCCTGTTTATCTACTTGCAATGTCTTCCTTTCAAACTGCTAGGTTGGAAGGAGTTGAGACAGAGATGGGTGCTCGTTCCATCATGCAGTACCCAGGTCTCGAACTGCTAACTCGCCGGCCTTCCAGCTAACAAGGTGAGCTTCTTAACCACTGAGCCTCCGCAACACCTTCATATCCTGATCAAACCGTGGATTGCCAAAATGAAGCCACTTACTTGACTTTGTTGTTAGCCAAACTTAAGTCCTCATCGGTGCATGTTTCTGGCAGTCATTGGCAGACCATTACATGAGCCAGATTCTGTATCTCTCCACATTCACACAGTGTTGTTGTCCACCAGCAGCCCCCACTTGAGCCTGTTAGTCTTGCATTTAGGGACTCCAACCCTCATCCTATCCAGGGTCCTCCAAGTGATGTAGGGGGGGGGGGGTTGAATTACTCAGCCATATCCTCCTTTAGTGTTTTCCTTGTTTAGTGAGCTCCTTCCTTCATCTTCTAATTTGGTTTTGGTACCCTCAAGAAGGATCCGAAAGATTAGCTCCCTTTACCTGTTCATGGATTGCATAAGCATCTCGAGTATTCTGCATATTGTCCTTTAGCTTTGGATCTATTAGGGACATGGCATGCACGCATGTATGCACGCATGCACGCACGCACACACCAAGCACAATACTGATGCTGCTTCCCTGCAGACTCAAACTCTAGTTCCTAAACTTCCTGTGTATAGTTTGGGGTGACTCTACATCTTACTGTTATGTGCTGCAGGTGCGCTTGTGATGATTAGAAAGCAGACGTTGGCTCTTAGCCCAGCCACAGATTTAAGTGGAGCGCCGGCTCTTAATAGCACACGCCGTTACTGAGAATATAATAGCCCCAATTCCTGGAGTCTCTTCCTTCTTGAAGAAAATGAGCTGGAAGCTGCTGTCGAAAGTTCTCCAAGGAAAATGAGAGCGGCAGTTAAGCATGTGCTTACACGGAAACCATCAGAGCGGTAGGTAAAGGTTGCCCTTGCTTGAAAGCCAGTTGTATCTGACTCTAGGGTTCAGTGCTTATTTCTATTTATAGACAAGGAGCCAGTGCTCTCTGTGTCTGCAGATGTTTCCATGGACATATGACAGGCATGACTAGATGCCAGAGTGCAGGAAATGCTGTTTACCTTCCCACCCAAGTGGCACCTTGCAAAGTCTTGCATTCGAACTGCTAGGTTGGCAGGAGTTGGGACAGAGATGGGAGCTCACTTGGTCGTGCAAGCACTCGGGACTCGACCTACTGACCTGCTGACCTTCCAGTTGTCAAGTTCAGTGTCTTAACCTCTAAGCCACTGCAAGATGCAAAGTCATGTTGACACCCAGCTGGAGAGGGAGATTCACATCTTTGGTGAGGATTTTGAGCACAACCCCTGACTGCACATGATGCAAATCAAGCATGGCATCTCTGTTGGGCTGCGCCGCTTCAGAATAAGCCAACACGGAGCCTAATCCATTTGCTTTCTAAGTTCGTGATTGGAAACTCAGAGGCTGAGCTTGAACCTTTCCGGTCAGCCCATCCTATCCTAGGAGTTGATTTACTACCTCTGGGACCAGATGGCCAGGAGTAATCTTTGCCTTATCTGGAGTACACATCTCTTCATCCACTCTGTCGAGGATGGGAATCCTTAAGTAACCCCCCACCCCCATCCTGATGCCCCTTACAGTAAAACTGAATTTTATGGAGGCTTCCTGGAAGAGAAAATACATTCTCTTATCCATTCATCAAACAGGAGTGCTGACTTGGGCTTCTGGGAATTGAAATCCAAGAACATCTAGAGTGCCAAGGTTGACCATCCCTGCTCTATGGGACAGAGACTGGCGCTCACTCCACCATGCAGTACTCGGGAATCACATTCAGACCTTCCAGTTGTCGAGCTCAGCGCCTTAACCACTCGAGCCACAGGAGTCCCTTACTTACTCGGTAAGCAAATTGTACTCTTCTTGAGTGAGGAATATAAAGCGAGGGTCTTTTCGAACTTCCATAAGTCCATTCAAAACTCAGGAGCAGAGTCTGTTCAGTGGATTGAGCCTCTTTTTTTTTTTTTAAATACATTTGGTTGCTACAAGTTGCCTTGATGGTAATTTTTTTTATTTTATTTTTTGCAGAAAGGTGACCAATAAATTCAACTAGTAAATGCATGATAGGATAAATAAAGGTTTATAGCCAGGAGTGGCATTTACAGCTAGGATTTGCAGTCTGCAAAGAGGCCTGATTTTCTCCGCTACCCTCTACAACAGAGTTGGCCCTACCTCATATATTTCCCCCTCTGGCAAGTAATGAGAGTTTTATTTTAAATGGTCTGGCAGGACCGCATTGCCAGATCAACCCCCACCATCCCATAGTCTGCAAACAATCATTGTGTGCGTGTGTGTGTTTGTTACATGGATTAATCCAGCTGCTTCCTCCGTTGTTGTCGTCCCTTGGCTTATTATTTTCCGAAACTGGAAAAAGCATTCATTATTATATGATCCATTCATTCAGACAATCATCATTGTTTGTTTTGTCTTGCTGCTCTGTGCCGCCTCCCGTTTATTTATTAATGTGCTTTTTTGCCCACTTCGTTTGCTCTCTACTGCATTTGTGAGGCTCATTTTGTCCCCAGAAAATAGCACATTAGGACAACTCTCTTGTGAGGTGGATTGCTGCCTTCAACAGCACCTGAAAAGCAACCTATATCTCCTAGTACCATGATGGCGAACCTTGGCACTCCAGATGTTCTTGGATTTCAACTCCCAGAAGCCCAAGCCCACTGTGAATCCACACGAATGGGTTTTACTGTGATTCATCCGGCCCGAGCTGCCTTCATCGCTCCCGGAAGTGGAAGTAAAATGCGCCCGTATGGTTAAGGCTCTTCCGGGTTAACCCTTCCTCCATATGGGCATGTTTTACTTCTGCTTCCGGGAGTGACGAGGGCAGCTCGGGCCGGATGCAATACCCCACCCCCCCAGATTGCTAAATGTTATGTGATTTTAGCATTATCTGATACAAATATAATCCAAGGTATTACTGTAAAATCTGTTTCACAACAGGATGAGATAGATTTTAAACTGCCATTTCCCCTGTTTAAACCAGGGGTGCCCAAACTATGACCTGTGGGCCAGATATGGCCCCCAATGCCAATTCATCTGGCCCACACTGCCCTTGTCGCTCCTGGAAATGGAAGTAAAATATCCAGGCATGTTTTCCTTCCACTTCCAAGAGTGACGAGGGCGGTGTGAGCCGGATGAATTGGAGTCGGCAGCCGGATCCAGCCTGTGGGCCATAGTTTGGACACCTCTGTCCTAGCCTATCAAGATCTTTTAAAAAATAAATAAATTCTGCACCATTAACGTGGGAAATTTCTTTCTTGGGAGGAATGGGGAGAGAGTTTGCTTAGCCACTGTATCTCAACCCCCCCCCCACCCCCCAATCTGCTTCTCTCATCATCCTCACTACCAGCTGGAAGAGAAGCAGGCTAAAAAAGCAAGTGCAAGAAGCTGGCATATAGAAAGCAAGCCATGGATTCCCCGCAGCAAAGGTGGAAAGAGCTGCCCTGACTTTGGAGGTTGTTCCGTGTACAGATTATGGGACCGTTCAAGGTGATTGATTTGTGATTGCTGTTTAGGTTGTCAGCGGTGAGCTCTGAAAAAGAGAGGCCAAGAAAAGAAACCAGCGAAACATGAATTCCGACTGGGTCTTGATCTGGAATAGTAAAGGTTAAAGGTAAAGGTCTCCCTTGCTCGAAAGGCAGCCGTATCCGACTCTAGGGTTCAGTGCTCATCTCTGTTTCAAAGCCGAAGAGCCAGCGCTGTCCGCTTCTGCAGATGTTTCCATGGTCATGTGGCAGGCAGGACTAGACACCAGAGCGCATGGAACACTGTTTACTTTTCCCACTGAAGCGGTCCCTATTTATCTACTTGCAATGTCTTGCTTTTGAACTGCTAGGTTGACAGGAACTGGGACAGAGACAGAAGCTCACTCCTTGGTGCAGCACCCAGGTCTCAAACTGCTGACCTGCCGACCTTTAACCAACCTCTATTAAAGTGCTATTTACTCATACAGGGTTTGCTACCAAAGAGAAGCCCAGCTAACCAGCCAGACTCAAGGTTGCTCCCCACCCATCTCCCACCCTTTCCCGGCTGGCCATGTGTTGCTTTTCATTTTTTTAATGTGACAGAAAGGGCCCCGCTGCCAAAAGGTTTGGATATCTGCCACACGAAGCACTCGCAACATGCTTGCTACATGACAGCTGAAGCATAATCATTGCACGGAAGCTGTTCTCCGTGTTTCTTGCGCTGCACCAACCGCCGGTGCCCTTACGCCGCACGAATCAATTACTGCTCCTGTCAGACGGCGCCATGTGCCTGCCTTGAGCTGAACCTTAGAAAAGCTTCCAGCATGAATGAATTAATGCAATGGCCGCGTGGCTTCCCTGGGACCCACTGGAGGACTCGGCTTTGGGAAAGTCCATGACAGCTTCATAAGTGAGCCAAGCGCTCCCCAGAATGGCACTGCCACCTTTTAAATTTTGAGCACGGCCCTTCCAAGTAAGACAGAAGTGGAAACTGTACTGTGGAGGGTCTCCTTGGCTCAAAAGCCACTCATATCCTACTCTAGGGCACAGTGCTCATCTCTGTTTATAGCCAAAGAGCCAGCACTGTCTGCACTTGCAGACATTTCCGTGGTCATGTGGCAGGCATGACTAGATGCTAAAGTGCACAGAATGCGACTACCCTTCCTGCCAAAGTGGTCCCTATTTGTCTACTTGCAATTTCTTGCTTTCGAACTGCTAGGTTGGCAGGAGCTGGGACAGAGATGGGCGCTCAAACCATCCTAGGAAATCAGCCTGTGGCCCTGGTCTCGAACTGCTGACCTACCCACCTTCCAGTCATCAAGTTCAGCATCTTAACCATCTGAAAGAACAAACAAACAAACCTGGGTTTGATTTGGTTCTGATCCCTAGTTTAACAGTTGGCTTGAGTCATCTACTAGATTGCTTGGCAGAAGTTTACTGAGTGAGGAAAGGTACCTTTCTTGAGGAAAAGGCTGCACCTGTGCTGCTTCCATCTGTTAATACTTTTAGTTCTCTTTTGCTTATTCTGTCTGGTTTTTAAAACTCAAAGCCCCTGTTTTATTGTATGCTGCTTTGGAAACTGTAGTTAAAAAGGGAAAGTGGGGCATAAATACTTGAAATAAAAGACAGACGGTCTGGATGAGGAAGACAGAGACAGAAAGAGAGAGAAAGAAAGAAAGAGAGAGAGAGATTCTTCTTCTTCTTCCTCCACGTCTAGGCCAAAAATGAAGCCACCTTTTGATGAGTTCATTTGCAGATCCTTTCGCCTAACCTAGGGTGAGAAAGATTAGATGGCAACGCAAGATTGCCATTGCCAGGGTGCACCTGATTGTGGTTCAAAAATACCACAATCTTTGAGGAAGCTCTTTCTGTATACCTCAGATAGATAGATAGATAGATAGATAGATAGATAGATAGATAGATAGATAGATAGATAGATAGATAGATCAACTGACCGACCAATAGATAGATAGATAGACAGACTGACTGACTGATCAATCAAACAATCAATAGACAGACAGACCAACCTACAGACAGACAGATAAGTGAGTGGATGGATGGATGGATGGATGGATGGATGGATGGATGGATGGATAGATAGATAGATAGATAGATAGATAGATAGATAGATAGATAGATAGATAGATAGATAGATAGATAGATAGATAGATAGACAGACAGACAGACAGACAGATAGATAGATAGATCAACCGACCAACCAACTGACCGACCGACCGACCGACCGACAGATAGATAGATTGACTGACTGACTGAGTGATTGACTGATCAATCAAACACGCAATAGATAGACAGACAGACTGATTGACCAACCTACAGACAGACAGACAGATAAGTGAGTGGATTGATGGATGGATAGATAAGTGAGTGGATGGATAGATAGATAGATAAATAGATAGATAGATCAACTGATGGACCGACCGACCGATAGATAGATAGATCGACTGACTGACTGACTGATCGATCAATCAATCAATCAATAAACTGACCGACCGACTGATCGACCGACAGACAGACAGATAAGTGAGTGGATGGATGGATGGATGGATGGATGGATAGATAAGTGAGTGGACGGATAGACAGACAGACAGATAAGTGAGTGGATAGATAGATAAAGTGGTTTATGTGCAGCTACAGCTGACTAGAGACTGCTACGTTTACAAGGCAACAGAAAACTATGTTCATCCCTTATTTTCTAAATTTTATTGAAGAAAGTTGCTGTACGTGTAAAAACCCAAACCCAATCTCTCCACCGCCCCCCCCCCCCGCCATCCTCCTCCCCCCCCCCCAGCAGACGGTAGAGTCTGGCCTGACCCAAGTGCTGAGTGCGAAGCTCTTGCGCCTGCTTACATGCTCACTCAGCGCCTGGCCTGAGTCTCCTCGCTGTGGTATTGATCCCCCTCTTATGAGAAACCCAAGCCCTAGCTTTTGGCAGTTGCTGTCAGCGGCTCCAGAGATTGCAACAAGACACGGACTTGAAAATGGAAATAATGAAGCTGGACTCGCTTTGTTCTGCTCCATGCGGGACCCTGTGGAGCTGCCCTGAGAAGGGAGCATTAATGTGGCTAAAAATAATCCCATTGCCAGGGTGTAGAGAGCTTCCATGGGGACCGCTATAATGTGCAAGGCTACATCAAGGCTTTTCTTTTTGCCTTCTATCGCCAGACGTACACAATGTGTGTGGTTTCCTCAAAAGAAAATCTACTTGATCTTCATGAGTGGCAAAAGGAGGGTTTGCAAGCCAGGAATAACCCATTTCCTCAGGTTTCGGAAGCAAAACCTGACAGCAGGGAAGACCGTTATGACGGCAGCCCCTGGCAATGTCACCCAATGGGCTCTTGTAAAGCTGGGGTGCTCAAACCACGCCCCGTGGGCCAGATCTGACCCCCGGCACCAATTCATCCAGCCCACGCTGCCCTTGTCGCTCCCGGAAGCAAAACACGCCCAGATGGCATGGGCCGGATGAATTGGTGTTGGGACCTGAATCTGGCCCATGGACCGTAGTTTGGGCACCCCTGGTTTAAGCAGAGAAAACGACAGCTTAAAATCTATCTCATCCTGTTGCAAAACAGATTGCAAGGCGCATTTTACTCCTGCTTCCGGTGGGAGGAACCACGTGACCGGCCCACTGAACCACATGCCTGGCCCACTGAACCATGTGAATGACCCATGGCCCCAAAACTTTGGGCACCCCTGTTGTAAAGCACTCAAGGTTGGGAGGAAGAACAGAATGGCTTCTGGGCCAGCTAATCCTGGGGGCAAACCCAAAATATCCCCTACTTCCCTTTCTGCCCAGAGGCGCAGTGGTTAAGCTGCTGTACTGCAAGCAAAAGGTTAAGTTCGATCCTGACCAGGGCTCAAGGTTGACTCAGCCTTCTGTCCTTCTGAAGTCGGTAAAGTGAGTACCCAGCATGTTGGGGGCAAAACACTAATTAACTTGTGAGCTGTCCAGAGAGTGCACTAAGTGCTATGGGGCGGTAATAATAATAATAATAATAATAATAATAATAATAATAATAATAATAATAATAATAATAATAATAATAATAATAATAATAATAATAATAATAATAATAATAGTCAGAAATTATTCTGAGTTGAGAGGATTTTTGCTGGAGGAACTCCACTCAGGGGACCCCCGAATGAGGCTCCTTTCATGTCCCCATGATCTTTTCCCCACCAAAGTCGTCCCTATTTATCTTCTTGCAATTGCTTGCTTTCGATCTTCTTGATTGGCAGTAGCTGGGACAGAGATGGGTGCTCAATCCATCATGCAGTACCCGGGTCTTGAACTGCCGACTCACCAACTAACAAGGCAAGCTTCTTAACTACTGAGCCACCGCAGCCCCATGGAGCGGTATCGAACTGTGACTCCTTTGCTTTGCTCTCCCATCTTCAAATTTTCCTGGAATGCCAAAGGGATTTTCATCATCCTCTACATTAAATTTGTTTTGCTTCTCTCTCTTTTTAAAAAAATACAAACTACACTGTAATTTATTTATTTTTTCCAGAAGAAAAACTGTTTTGTGCCAAGTTTTAGTTTTAAATCATTTCAAATTAATGTTTGAACTGAATTGATTTTGACTCAAATCGAATCAATATTTATTATGGTCCAAGACCAGTACAGTACAGCAAGAAACAAGTCGGGAGAGGAGAGTACTTAAAATATATATATTTTGAGAGAAGCATTTCTGCTCAGAGATAAGGCAGATCAGCTGTTCGAGACCCGAGTGTTGCATGATGGGGTGAGTCCAATCCTCTGTCCCGGCTCCTGCCAACCTAGCAGTTTGAAAGCAAGAAATTGCAAGTAGATAAATAGGTACTGCTTCGGTGGGGAAAGGTAATAGCATTCGGTGTGCTCCGGCATCTAGTCATGCCTGTCACATGGCCATGGAAAAGTCTGCAGACTGTGCTGGCTCTTTGGCTGCAAATGGAAATGAGCACCGCACCCTAGATTTGGAAATGACTGGCTTTTGAGTAAGGGTGGCTTTGACCTTGACCATTTCAATAATCCCCTTCCCAAATTCTTTCTTATACACCAGCAATGGTGGAAGTTTGCACTCCAGGTGTTCTTGGACTTCAATTCCCAGAAGTCCAAGTCAGCACACCTGTGGATCAGGGCTTCTGGGAATTAAAGTCCTAAGAACATCTGGAGAGCCAAGGCTGAGAAACCCTACTGTGGCCCCTATTCAGTGATGGTGAACCTTGGCACTCTAGGTGTTCTTGGACTTCAATCCCCAGAAGCTCAAGTCAGCACACCTGTTGATCAGGGCTTCTGGGAATTGAAGTCCTAAGAACATCTGGAGAGGTAAGTTTGAGAAACCCTGTTGTAGCACCTATCCAGTGATGGTGAACCATGGCACTCCAGGTGTTCTTGGACTTCAGTTCCCAGGAGCCCTGATCAACAGGTGTGCTGACCTGAACTTCTGGGAATTGAAGTTTGAGAACAGCTGGAGAGCCCAGGTTCACCATCCCTACGATATCATTTCTTTGCTTTTCCCAGATCTCTCCACCCGGTTTTCTCTCCATGCTGCTCTTTCCACCTGGATGCCCGTTGATTTAAATCCCAACCCGAAGCTCCAATCAGCCTGCGTTCATGTGCCATTAATTCCAGATCACCTTCATCCCAGGCGGTTGCCTCTACGGTGGTTCTGCTCCAGCCAAAGTTTCTCTGGGCTGCTTCTTATGAAACGCATCGAGGTGGTTTCAGTGTAAGACTTTTCCTTTGGAAGAAGAAGAGGAAAGGAGAGAAATGGGATTCCCAGGTGGAAGGAGGAGGGTGATCCGATTTGGAGGGTGCCTCTAGTCTTTTCAGACGGAGAAGGCTGCCAGGCCACAGCCCACCCCCCACCCACCCGAAGACCCCTGCAAAGGGGAACAAAATAAAATAACTTGCTGCAAAAGCTACTCAGTGGTAATGGCTGGCAGTTTCCGTAGACTTTGTTTGGATCTGAACCAGTGACCTGGCAGATGAAAGGTCTGAAATCCCATTACAAATCACAGCCGTGGCATGTTTTGATACTCTCCTGTGAGCACAGAAACGAAGGGCTCCCTATCACCTCTGGAACTGCTGCCTGCAAAAAGCTGGTTCCCATGCTCACACTTTCTCCGGAGGTCAAGTTCATGGAAGGAATGAATGAAGGGGACTCAGCCAAGAGGCACGTTTAGCTGGGCTTTGGACACTCACGGCTGCCCGACTCTTGCTCATAGGAAAGAGGGCACACAGGGGTGTGTGCTGGCTATGCTAAAAGGGTGGTGGCGTTGGAGCCTATGGAGTTGGGGGCAGAGTGACCGAGGCCATGGAGGAGGGGTCTGGTGCATCGCCATGCACCAAGCAGCCATGGCAAGGGGTGGGGCTGGTTGGTGCATGGCAATACCACCCCACAGAAATAGCGCCCTGCAGCCTCAAAGGTTCTGGCTTGAGTGGAAATTATTATTATTATTATTATTATTATTATTATTATTATTATTATTATTATTATTATTATTATTATTATTATTATTATTATTATTATTATTATTATTATTATTATTATTATTATTATTATGCCTTTGGAATGGTAGATCATCAGGCAGGTTTTCTTTTTTGTTTCCTTTAGGTAAAGGTAAAAGGTTTCCCTTGCCTGAAAGCCAGTCGTATCCGACTCTAGGGTTTAGTGCTCACCTCTGTTTCATAGCCAAAGAGCCAGCGCTGTTTGCTTCTGCAGACGTTTTCATGGTCATGTGGCAGGCATGACTAGACACCGGAGCGCATGGAACACTGTTTACTTTCCCACCAAAGTGGTCCCTGTTTATCCCCTTGCAATGTCTTGCTTTCAAACTGCTAGGTTGGCAGGAGCTGGGGCAGAAGACGGGAGCTCACTCCGCCCTGCAGTACTCGGGTCTCAAACTGCTTTAGTTGCCTGTGAAACTCAACATTATGTATAGAGAGATTGAAACAAACAAGCTCAATTGACAAACATTTGCTGTTAGCTCTTGCGTTGATCCTGGATTAGAGCCCCCAAGCCCTTTAACTTGGTTAAATTGACGCGAAATGAATATTTTGTTTTGAAAACATTTGGATTTGTCCTATGTTTATTGAATTGCTTGTGTAAGTGTTTGCATTTGTTAACAGGGCTTGTAAATCCTTTCCCCTACGTGTGATGTATTCTAATACATTTATGCTCACCACTCACTGTTAGTTCCCTGTGCCCACAGTCTACAATGGGATAGTGGCACGCAGATAATGTGCTCCACGCAACCTGTTACCTTTTGGGCCACAGCAGTACCTACCTATCTACTTGCAATTTCTTGCTTCCGAACTGCTAGGTTGGCAGGAGCTGGATAGATGACGGGAGCTCACTTTGTCGTGTCGCACTCGGGTCTCGACCTGCCGACCTTCCCGTTGTCAAGCATCTTAACCACTAAGCCACCCTTTCATTTATTTAATCAATTATGAGCTATATACAATGTCTATTTATGTAAACCCTCTCCCCTACATGTGATGTATCCTAATAAATTGATACTCACCATTCACTGTTAGTTCCCTGTATGCGCAGTCTACTAGGGGTTAGTGGCACGCAGCCTAAAATTGTAATGTAGTGGCCAACCAGTCAACTTGAACACAGGACCCTCAATGGCTTTTGCAAACACAAGAGCAGGGGTTACAACTGTGGTCCTGCAGCCAGAACATTGTGAGTTCAATCCTGACCAGATTTCAAGGTTGGCTCAGCCCCTCCCACCCTTCCAAGGAGCTGCAGTGGTGGCTCAGCGCTTAAGAAGCTCGCCTTGTTAGCTGGAAGGCTGGCAAGTCGGCGGTTCGAGGCCCAGGTACTGCATGACAGATTGAGTGCCCGTCTCTGTCCCAGCTCTTGGGGGACATGAAAGGAGGCTCACTTGGGCGTCCCCTGAGCGGAGTTTCTTCTGCAAAAAATTCCTTTCAATCCAGAATAATTTCTGACACGCAATTATTATCATCCTTCCAAAGTCAATATAAAATGAGCATGTTGGGGGCAAAATGCTAATTAATTTGTGAGCTGTCCAGAAAGGGCTCTCACTGCTATATAAGTGTATTTGCTATTGTTTTGCTTTTGAGTCATGGCCACTCAATGGATGAATGATTTCTAAAATGCCCCATCATTAGCATCCATGCTCAGATCTTGAACACTTAAGACTGTGGTGTCCTTTACGGACGCTGTGTAGTCGACCCAAAGAAATGGCACTTTACTTTCAATTAACATTCAATTCGCTGAAACACAAATGTTTCCATGGAATTAAAATACAATCTGGAAGGAGAAAAGATTCTTTGCTTTAAAGATGCAATACTATGCATGGCTCTTCCATAGTAAGATAAAGGTAAAGGTCACCCTTGCTTGAAAGCCAGTCGTATCCATCTCTAGGGTTTAGTGCTCATCTCTGTTTATAGCCAAAGAGCCAGCACTGTTTGCATTTGCAGATGTTTCTGTGGACATGTGGCAGGCATGACTAGACACCAGAATGCACAGAATGCTGTTTACCTTTCCCACCGAAGTGGTCCCTATTTACCTACTTGCAATTTCTTGATTTCGAACTGCTAGGTTGGCAGGAGCTGGGACAGAGACGGGTGCTCACTCCATCCTGCAGCACTCGGGTCTCGAAATGCCAACCTGAGGAACTTACAGTCGTCAAGTTCAGTGTCTTAACCGCAAAGCCGCCGCAGTTCCTCCATAGCATGTTGCACCAGATGTGTGTAGGTTTGCAGGCTGCACCTTTCAAACATTGAAGCGGAGACCCATCTTTTACCCTGAGACCTCAGGTGCCAATGCCCACGAAGGAGGGCCGGTTTTCCCTGCAAAGAGGCAGCCCATCTTTACAGGCATGTGCCTCCGATGTTTGTGCATAGCAAAGCCAGAACACAGAGGCGGCTTATTCAACAAATCTGCGAGAAAGGAAGGGGGGGAAACATAATTACAGTATTTACTGCAAATCTGAATTCCCCGGCTGCACGTTAATGGGTGTATTTACAGAGCTGTGAATAATAACAATGAAGTTATCTGTAGCTATGATTGGAAGCAACGCTTCTGGCATTGGGAAGATGTGCTGGAAACATTTCCGAACAGATAAAGTTAAGGTTCACACATGGCTGTCTCTAAGACTTCTTCTTCCATAACGATTTGCTCCGAGGAGCACCAGCCAGAGGTAGCAATGAGCATTTATGCTTCCACACCCCATCTCCATAGCGCTTCATGCGCTCTCTCTGGGTGGTTCCCAAGGAAATTCACATTTAGCCCCCAACATGCTGGGGACTCATTTCACTGACCTCCGAAGGATGGAAGGCTTTGAGTCAACCGAGAGTCCTTGTCGGGATTGAACTCAGAATGTTTGGGCTGCAGGACAGTAGTTTAACCCCTGTGATACCAGGGCTCTACAATGACAGGTTATTCTCCCGTAACTGTACTTCTTCGTGAACCCATTCATGTGGATTCACAGCGACCACGTAAAAGAACTTGATAGAGCATAGGGGCAGAAATAGACGTTGTAGATAGTCCATAATTAGAACATTGTTAATTAGAACAAAGATATAGCTATAGCGATCACACTTGTACACTGCCCCATACAAGCGCTTAGCGCCCTCTCTGGGCAGTTCACAAGTTAATTAGCATTTTGCGCTCATTAACATGCTGGGGACTCATCTGGCCAACCCTGGAAGGATAATAATAATTTTGTGTCATAAATTATTCTGGGTTCAAAGGATCTTTGCGCAAGAAACTCCTCTTAGGGAACCCCCAAATGAGGCTCCTTTAATGCCCCCCACAAATAAACTAGCATTTTGCCCCCAACATGCTGGGTATTCAATTGAACGAACTCAGAAGGATGGAAGAGCCTGAGTCAACCTTGATCCCTATCAGGATCGAACTCACAACGTCAACAGTTTTGTCCGCAGTGCAGCAGTTCAACCACTGCACCACCAGGGCTCTTCAACAGCGCATAGAGCCAATACTGTCTGCGTATGCAGATATTTCCATGGTTATGTGGCAGGCATGACTAGATGCCGGGGCGTGTGGAACGCTGTTACCTTTCCCACCAAAGTGGTACCCATTTATCGACTTGCAATTTCTTGCTTTCAAACTGCTAGGTTTGCAGGAGCTGGGACAGTCAATGGTAGCTCACGCTGTCATGCACGACTCAGGTCTCGAACTGCTGACCTTTGGGTCGTCTTTACCACTAAGCCAATGTGGCCCAACCTTAAGCAACCATATTTAGCCTACACCAGCCAAATGAGCATCTGTAGGCAAGCCCTTTTGCCTAATACAGGGATTCTCAACCTGTGGCCCATGGGCCGCATGCGACCCGTGGCACCATTTCATGTGGCCCCATCACTGCCTCAACCACACCAGGAAGTGCCATGTGATGGAAGAAGGGCAAGATGGCCATTCGGCCACCAAAGCTGTCTGAGGGAGCATGACCCGACCCCTGGCTGTAAAAGGTTGAGAACTCCTGGCCGAATGGAGCATCCCCCCCTTTTCACCCTATCCTGATTTCTAGATAATATCCCTCTTTCTTGCACCAAATGGACTTTTAAAAAGCTTTCTGTGCTGGTTTTCATTTCAGCACATCTAACCAAGGAATTATGCTTGGAAGGCATGTTTTTGTGTGTGACGGCATTGTATATTTTTCTGAGTCATTACTGCTGCAGAAGCACCCATTAGATGTGGACCTGCAACACTATTAAGCAGCGCTAATATTTATCTCTGCATCTACTGGTTGCGGTGTTTGTTTCTGGCTCAGCCATGCTTTAAGGGTGAACATTCTGGAAATCACATTTTAGTTTTTAGGCTGCAGGCATGGCTTTGCACCCTTTTCATCTATTTCATGAGCAAGCCTCTGTCAATACACAGAATATGATAACATTTGCACATGTAGCATGGATAGCATTGCATGATGCTTAGGAATCATGTGGTGCATTTCTACCTTGGCTGTTAGTGGGGAACCACCGTACCCATATGCTTTCTTTTAACAGGGGGAGCATGTGAACCTCTCTTGACAATGGAAACCTTGGTGACTTTGAGTTTGAAACCAGAGGTTTATTGCATTTGACATTTTTCTTTGTTCGTGTCAGAGGCACCACCAGCATATAATAGCATACAAAGCTAAAATTAACACATCTAAAAATAAAATAGAATTTTAAAAGGGCTAGATGACATCTAGGGACTACTGTGGCTCAAGGGGTTAAGATGCTGACTGGAAGGTGACAGGTCAGCAGTTCGATACCCGAGTACTGCACAATGGAATGAGCGCCAGTCTCTGTCCCAGCTCCTGCCAACCTAGCTGTTCAAAAGCAAGATGTAATGAGGGTAGAAGTTCAATCTTGTGTGTGGGTTTCACAGAACGACTGCCATGAGATATTCATGCTAAACTCACGCTACCTGAAAAAAATACATAACCCCTCCATCCCACCCACCCCTTCACAGGTTCACCATCTCCTCATGCGCGGGCCCACTCCTTGCTCCATTATTTACACTTTCAAAAATATCCCTCATTGATTGAAACTTAGTCCCTAGCATGGATACATGGCGCCCAATCAGGCGTGCAAGCCTTCTCGGAGAAAGCCAGGGGAAATTGAATAAATAAATAAAAATAAATAAAATTGGTTTGCAACGTATGCACCGTACTCATCTCAGTTTCTCATAAAGACAGGCAAGCTAAAAAACCGAAAATCACCAGGCTGTAATCCCATAGCGGCCCTTAAAATAATACCGAAATCTGAAACGGGCCTTATTTTTGGGTGAGTGTGTGTGTGTGTGTGTGTGTAAATTATTTTGATCAGACGGTTTTTCCATGTGCTCGTAAAGTGAAACAGACATCAAAATGGCCTGGCTAACCATAAAGGTTGGTTTCATTTTACCCCTGCTTGCTGATATATATGTTTTCAGTTATTAAGCTCCACATAAGGAGCGATTGCCTTTCACGCACATATGAGTCCTGTCTTTGGAGATATATTCATCTGGGCAATAAGACGCCAGTGCTTGGCATAAAATTTGATTTAGAGGGCTTCATAAAAGTCTTAGATGAGAGACTGTGGGCCGGTGTGAACAGAGAGGAGGGGAAAGCACAGCGTTGATAAGGGCCAGATCCATAGCTGTCAAGTATCCCTTATTGGCCGTGAAAACCCCTTATTTCATCCTCTTTCCGCCGTCACCCCTTATTAATTAGACTGCAATGCCCTATTGCCGCCATTGGAGGGCAGCACAGGATAAGCATAGCTGTCAAGTATCCCTTATTGGCCAGGAAATTTCCCTTATTTCCAAATCCAAAACTTGACAGGTATGGCCAGATCCATCCCTTGGTTGGAAACCCATCTAAGGATGTTGTTTAGAACTGAAGCCAATATGTTCCCAAAAGTCACTCTAGCCAAGTTTGATGGATAATCTCTCCAGATCTCTGCCTAGGTAAAGGGAAAGGTTGCCCTTGCCCAAAAGCCAGTCGTATCTGACTCTAGGGTTCAGTGCTCATCTCTGCTTGCAGCCAAAGAACCAGTCTGCAGACATCTCCATGGACATGTGGCAGGCATGCCTAGATATCGAAGTGCACGGGGCCCTGATTATCTTCCCTGCTGAAGGGGTACTCATTTATCTTCTTGCAACTTCTTGCTTTTGAACTGCTAGGTTGGCAGGAGCTGGGACACGTCCGATGAAGTGGACTTGGTCCACGAACGCTCACATTTAAATACAGCAGTTAGTCTTTAAGGTGCCACAACATTTTTTTCGACTTTTCCCAATTCTGTCTTGTTTACTCTCCAATACGGTTAATGCAAGTCTACATTACTGAATCCCCGTGAATCCAGTCTGGGCTTTCACATCCCGGGAGCTGTCTAAGGTGCTGAAACTTCAGAACAGCTTCGGCAACTTGGATAAACCCTTGACAAGTGCAGCCTTCCACCGCATGACCAATACCACTGATTGGAGCTATACCAGGGGCATGTGGTGGATGGAGGTGGCAGTGCTTGTCAATCCTCTTCCCTAGCCAACTACATGTTCCAGTTGCTACTGCTGGGTTGATGCTCCCAAGGCCTGAGTTCATCGAGTGGACCCCACCGTACCATTTCAGATGGCTTCTAGGAGAGGTGGTATATAAGTCAAATTGCTATTCTTCTCCCATATCTGAATAAAGGTGATCATCATGGCGGTCATCCATGATAACAACAACAACAACAACAACAACAACAACAACAACAACAATGCTATTTTCAAAGTTTACAGTGAAGATTCACAGCCCCAAATGACCAGAAGTTTACTTTTAATAAGTGAATGAATGAATGAATGAATGAAGTCAATGTTCTCAGAGCCTTGATGTTTTGAATGCTCAAAACATTCCCTTCTGCTCTCTTGAACATTACTGCAAATGTAAGCCACGTGGCCTTTCTTTCCTTTCCAAGTAAGCGCACTGGATAATAAGCCAGACAACGGTGAGAAATGTAACAGATTGTATTGCAAATGGGAGAAGATGCCTGCTTGATGGAGAAAAATGGCTTCTCCCGAGGAGCCCAAAATAAGCCAAAATGCCGTTAATGAGCCGTTCTCTTTTCAGTATTCATTGGGGCTCCATTTCAAGTTTTCTTTGAAGGGGGGGAGAGGTTAGTTGATTGATGCCAGCTTTATTATAACTCCTACCCGCTGAAGCCGCAGCGGTGTGAAGGGTCAGCTTCCTACGCATTGAATCTATATGTGATGAGCTCAGGCATGGACAGATAATGTGCATCTTGCAACCTGTACCTATTTATCTACTTGCAATTTCTTGCTTTTGAATTGCAGGAGCTGGGACAGATGGCCGGAGCTCACTCCATTGTGTAGCACTCTGGTCTCGACCTACCAACCTGCCGACCTTCTAGTTGTCAAGCATCTTAACCACTATGCCACCACTGCTCTTTCATTTATTTAATACCCCGCCACAACGGGATGAAGCAACACTCTGGGTGGCTTACAACAGTAAAATAGACAAACCACAAAACAATAATATCAAACAGAACAATCCAAACCAAAATGGAATCAATGATAAAACATAAGTAAATAATAATCATTTCATGTCAGAAATTAGTCTGGGTTGAAAGGATTTTTTGCAGAAGAAACTCTTCACATGGAACACCCAAATGAGGCTCCTTTCACATCACCAAGAGCTGGGACAGAGACGGGCACTCAATCCATCATGCAGTACCCAGGTCTCGAACTGCCAACTTCCCAGCCTTCCAGCTAACAAGGCAAGCTTCTTAACCACTGAGCCACCCTGCAGCCTACACATTAATAAATTGCATGCCTAGATGGTGTTTAATTAAAAAAATAGTGCCTTATACTAATTAATAACCTACACCTCTATTCACAACCAACAGTCCGGTATGAAGAAAATTAAGCATTTAATGTCCATTTTCTTTCCTAATACATCAGATTTGAAGATCATTTCAAATCTGTGTGTTGTTTCCTTCAAAGCTCACATGCAAAGGTTTCAGTTTCTAGCTCCCCCCCGCCCCCCCAAAAGACTCCCCATCATGATCTGTGGCACGACAGGCAGAAATCCAAATGGGTGACTATTGATATTGCACAATACACTATGATATTTTTGGGGGACGGTTTTCTACTGACGGTATTTATTTTAATTTTCTGGACTTTTGTCAAGGGAGAGAGAGAGAGAAAGAAAGGGAGAGAATCCGCCACCCCAGCTAGCCAGTTTCCACCACAACATTTTAGGCTGATATCCTGAAAATTAAAGATGGCTCATCTAAAGTTGTGTCAGCCTGGTTTCACAGTCCTGGCCAAGACGAGTGAGTTCATCTGAGTGTTGCGAAGCTGCGAGTGTGAAGCGTTCATTCCATTTTCTTTGAAGCACATGGAAAGCAGAGCTGTCAGAGGGATATAATAGGAATCTCACATTCAAATGAAATGAAGGCTTAGCAAAGCTGCTCTTTTCTCTTCCTGGAGAAGCTCCACCTGTTTTGCTTTAGTGTGTCAGGGTGGAATTGGGTACACAGAAAGAGCATCCTCTATCCTCTATCCATCCGTCAATCCACTAATCTCTCTCTCTCTCTATCCACTCACTTGTCTGTCTGTCTGTCTGTCTGTCTGTCTGTCGGTCGGTTGGTCGGTCGGTCAGTTGATTTGTCTGCCTGCCTGCCTGCCAATCGATCGATCAATCAAGTGATCAATTGTTCAATCTATCTATCTATCCACAGTATCGATCTATCTATCTATCTCTATCGCTCTATCCACAGTATCTATCTATCCATCCACAGTATATCTATCTATCTATCTATCTATCTATCTATCTATCTATCTATCTATCCATCTACAGTATATCTATCTATCTATCTATCTATCTATCTATCTATCTGGAGTACACAGAAAGAGCCTCCTCAAAGATTGCGGTATTTTTGAACCACAATCGGGTATACCTGGTAATGGTAACATTGTGTTGCCAGCTAATCTTTCTCACCCTAGGTCAGGCGAACAGAACTACAGAATGGACTCGGCCAAAGGTGCCTTCATTTTGGCAGTTCCACGTCTGGCCTAGTCATGGAAGACGACGATGAAGGAGGATGGAATTTCGCTGCGGCAAGATGATAGTGATGTAGGGTGGGTAAGAATTTCTTCATAACTCAGACAAGGTAGTCACTCAAACCAGATTCTCACCTGCATTTCCATCACTTGATGACAGCAAAAATAGATGGTGACTTGAGATATAAGATAGATTATGCTCAGTCCATGTTCCATGGAACCCCATGCTATAAGAAACACCGTACATCTTGATCCTTCCCTTCAATCCGTCAAGACATCCTTAGGGAGTCATTTGGAAAGAGCCTTGATTTGGCTACGGTCCTGGGATGATACTGCATGATGAAGAAGGTGATTTATTTGTTCCAGAAGGGAATTTGCCATATAAATACTTAAATATCCTGTGCTGCTTTTTCACACGGTACATCACCTTACTATACTAAGCCCTCAGCAGTTTTCCGAAGCCTCTTTTGTACACTGAATTGTTAGAAAACAGTTGCAGGTTTGCTGTTACAAGGTTTTGCTCCCACAGTTCCACAGTTGGACTTGACGGAAACACATTCGCTAATTCAGTCCCATCAGCTTAGAGGGTGTGTGGTTTTTAGACACACCGCTCTGGATAAGATAAAACAATTTACTGCACTAGGGAAGCATGGGAGGGAAAAAAATAATTACCTTGTTTTTTTATTTGAGGGGGCAGGGGGTCGAGTGTGTCCCTCTGAGTGCCCTAAACATGTACAACTTGCAACCTGGTTGCTCCAGTTCAGTGGCTACACATACACTTGTTGCTTCACCTTTGCAAACCCCCTAGCAAGAAATCTAGGGAAATCTGACTCATCTGAAACTTTAGATTATTTAGCCTGGGGGTGCCCAAACTATGGCCCGTGGGCTGGATCCGGCCCCTGACACCAATTCATCTGGCACACACCACCCTCATCACTCATGTATGGGCATGTTTGCTTCTGGGAGCAATGAGGGCAGCATGGGCTGGATGAATTGGCACCGGGGGCCTGATCTGGCCCACAGGCCATAGATCAGGCACCCCTGGTTTAAGTAGAGAAAATGGCAGCTTAAAACCTATCTCATCCAGTTGTAAAACAGATTACAAGGCGTGTTTTACTTCCGCTTCTGGTGGGAGGAACCACGTGACCGGCCCACTGAATCACGCGACCAGCTCGCTGAACCATGTGACCGGCTTGTGGCCTGAAAAGTTTGGGCACCCCTGATTTAGCCTTTCCACCAAGTTGCAAAGAGTCACTGGAGAGCCTTTTCCAATAATAGCCTTGTGGTGTGGTGGTTAAACTGCTATGCTGCAGCCTAAACTGCTGACCTTGTAACTTCAATCCTGACCAGGGATCAAGGTTGACTCAGCCTTCCATCCTTCCAAGGTCGGTAAAATGAGGACCCAGCATGTTGGAGGCAAAATGCTAAGTAAATTGTGAACTGCCTACAGAGTGCACTAAACATTATGGGCAGTATATAAGTGCAATTGCCTTTGCTACAGAATGTATGTGTGTCTGATTAGAACACCAAGAATCAACCAGGGATAGAGATGGGGTTGACCACATCTATGAGTCAACAGCCAGATTTCATCCCCTAGAATTGGGTGGGGTGCTCCAGATGTTTGCTGTGCTGAGGAACTCATCCCCCCCTAATATGGGCACATAGGTGCTACACAAAAATATGGTCAGGTCAGCATGGAAGGTGTTAAATTAAGAGTGGGTGTATTCATGGAGGATGGGACTGTCAGTACCTATCAGTTATAAAAGATATTGTGTGCATATCCCTTCTTGTACCATAGGCATGTACTTGGAGACATTGAACTTGGCAGGGCTTGGACTTAGTAATGAAGCCTGACAATCTGCACATCAGAGTTGCAAGGCTGATATTTAAAATAATGTAATGATTTAAAAATATTAAAAATGAGATACTGCTGCATGAGACGCAAACTTTAGCTGCGGGTTCAGATAAGACGATGCTGAAACACGGTACTCCAATTCTTTCACAGGAATGGATAGCTAATCTTTCTTCCTCAAGTGCTGCACTTATGAGCAGCATCACATCGCTGACAGGTAGACCTATTTCACATCACTGGCTGCAGTTATGAAGGGGGATGGCAATTGCAAAGTTTCCTGGGTTGTACTGCTTTTCTGTATTTCCTTAAAAAACCCTATGATTTTTGCATAATTAAGAAACACTGTGTTCAACAAAGAAAGAAGCCAACACATCTCAGACAGATGCTGGCAACCTGAATTTTGAAGGGCATCTAAATATTGGTGGTGTCTGTTGCCCAGGTTAACACAGATGACCAACCCTTCATGCAGAAGGGAGATATGGAGTTGCTCAGCCTGGCTATGGCAAACCAGGGAATTATCCTGTCAGGTGCAGCACAGACTATTTTCGTTGAGCAAAACCCAATTTCTGAATGTTGGAATGAAAGATCCTACATGGTGACAGCATTGATCCTCTTGGGTTCTTTGGAGACCCCCAAGCCAAGAGGGGTTAGTCCAGTATTTCCCAACCTTTGGTTCTTTGGACTTCAATTCCCAGAAGCCTAAGTCAATTCCCCAAAGCACTGATCGGCTAATGGACTGACTTAGGCTTCTGGGAATTAAAGTCCCCCTGTGGGGTCTGTGCCCCACTTTGGGAACCACTGGGGTAGTCTGATGCAGGAAGGTGTCAAGCAGATCCATCCTCTCAGACCATGGCAGGAAGAAATAGGTGACAATTTTATTTTTCTAAAAGTCCCATTTGAAAAACAAATATCTTGTATCAATACTCCAAATATATTATATCAACACTCTGAAAAACAAATATCTTATATCAACATAACATAGTACCAGTATTTTTCTGTATGGATGAGGCTGTTCCCATATTTTCATAGGTATTTTCATAAGTCTCTCTTATTACTTTACAGAATACGTAGGAGATTTCCTGACGAAGAAAGCTATTTTTTTTGAAAAGCCGGATTACAGGATCGGCTTTGGAGGTATTGATATAAGATATGTGGAATATCAATTCAAGATGTTTGTTTTTCAGAGTAGTGATATAAGATATTTGGAGTATTGATACAAGATAATTGTTTTTCAAATGAGACTTTTAGAAACATAAAATTGTCATCATCTGAAGTATTTTTTGGTAAATTGAATAAAACAAGCATTGCCATTTTTCCAAAAGAGTTCGAGTAAAGTATTTATATATACAGTAGACCCTCGCATAACAACATTACTTGGTTCCCCAAGTAGTGTTGTTAAGCGATTTTCGTCGTTATGCGTGCTTCTATGGAGTTTCCCGCATAACGACGTTTTTAGCGTCGTTATCCAGATAACGACGGTTGTTTTTAGCATTGTTATCCAGATAACGACGGTTATTTTTAGCGGCATTATCCAGATAACGACGCTCAAATGTCGTTATGCGGGGAACACGTGGTGCATGACGACGCATTGTTAAGTTAAAATGACGCTATCCGAATGCGTCGTTATGAGAGGGTTGACTGTATATATTTTGCCTCTAACAGTTTTCTCTTCTTTGTATTGTGATTTTTTACTGTTTGGCCAATTGTTTGTTTTTCCAGAAGAAATAAGTGGCCAGTGAGAACAGAGATCAAAATATACCCACCACTGGGAATTGAATCTGTGAGAACTGAAATTTGTGTTAGCTGTGCTGTGCCTCCGTAGCTGATCTGCATTCCGGCTTCACTCCCTTCCTTCATCTTCCTGGACTCTTTTAAGTGCTTAATTGACACCCGCACAAATTTAAAAAACAAACCATCATGAGGACAGAGGTCAGAAGAGGTGGGCTTCATTCACGAGTCAATTTAGTGGCAACCGTGGCAGGAGAATCACAAAGGTACGTCTGGTCACGAGCTCTTTCCCTTTGAAGTGGGAAGCCAAAGGAGGATCATTTCCTTAAACACGTTGCCTTTGAAAGGTGGAATGAGCCTTCACATCCATTTTTCATCCCCGTAATATGAACTGAGCCATCTGTGGAATGGCATTTCTTGCCCAGCCCGTTCGCCTTCTCCGTTACTGAAGTTATTAATAGTGGCTTTCCTTCTTGGATGAGTAACATTCAAGAACAGAAGATCGGGGCGACGTGCGCTTTCGTTGCCCTGGAAAAGCAGGGGTGAGGAGTATGCGCCTTAAATTCTTAATTCTTCTTGATAAGGGTTAAGCAACCCTAAATCAAATTTCAAGTAGCTACATGATTCCTTATTTCCAGGTGGAGAATGAAATCTGGCTTTCTGTTCACCCTCCCCCCCCCCAGTCAATATGTCAGTCATAAGCACAGACTAGGTAAAGGTACGGAATGAGTTCCCATCTTTGTCCCAGCTCCTGCCAACCTAGCAGTTCAAAAGCAAGAAATTGCAAGTAGATTAATAGGGACCACTTCAGTAGGAAGGTAACAGTGTTCCATGCGCTTCGGTGTCTAGTCATGCCTGCCACATGACCATGGAAACGTCTGCAGCAGCAGACAGCACTGGCTCTTCGGCTTTGAAACAGAGATGAGCACTGCACCCTAGAGTTGGATACGACTGGCTTTCAAGCAAGGGAAACCTTTACCTTTACCTTTAAAGGTAAAGGTAAAAGTTTCCCTTGCTCTGAAGCCAGCTGTATCCAACACTAGGGTTCGGTGCTCATCTCTTTATAGCCAAAGAGCCAGTGCTGTCTGCACCTGCAGACATTTCCGTGGTCATGTGGCAGGCACGACTAGACTTCAGAGTGCATGGAATGCGGTTACCTTTCCCAACAAAGTGGTCCCTATTTATCTACTTGCAATTTCTTGCTTTCGAACTGCTAGGTTGGCAGGAGATGGGACAGAGGACGGACGCTCACTACGTTACACAGCACTCGGGTCTTGAACTGCTGACCTGCCGACCATCCAGTCTTCAAGTTGAGCATCCTAATCACTAAGCCACCACCGTACCTATGTGCAGACAACCCCTCTGCAAAAACACTTCTCTTTCCTTATCATAGCTAGTCATGCCATAGCAAGAATGGCAAATAATTAGCTTTTTTGGACATATACTGAGGAGTTTGGAAGGACTAGAGCCATAAAATGAATCTTGCTTCACTAGATGAGGGCCAGATACTGTGCTAAGGTCAATGCCTATTTTGTCCTTTTAAAAACATTGTCCCGCAAGGCACACAAACGTTTAAGGGCTACACAGCTGAGATATCACATCAATAACCCAAGCCCTGCTGGAAATGAATGTTGGACAGGAGAAATGTGATCTACATGGGCACAAGGTGGGGGCACTGAAATCGTGGCTGTAAACCTCCCCATTCTCCCCCCACTCAACTGCTGCTTGTCGGAAGGGTTGTGATTCATAGCAATAGCGATTAGACTTATATACTGCCCCATATAAGCACTTTGTGCACTCTCTGGGTGGTTCACAAGTCAATTAGCACTTTCCCTCCAACATGCTGGGTCCTCATTTTACCAACCTTGGAAGGATGGAAGGCTGAGTCAACCTTGAGCCCTGGTCAGGATCAAACTCGCAGCCTTCTGGCTGCAGTGCGGCAGTTTAACCCCCGCGCCACCAGGGCTCTTGGCTTGCTCAATCCCAGCAAGAGGAAGCCAAGGACAGACTGAAAGAGGAGAAAGCCCTCTAGTACAGCAGCAGCGCCAAAAGTGAAAATCCATGAGCGCAATTAATTTACAAGCCAGGAACATTTATACAGAATAAGCAATTTGCACGGATTTATTTAATGTATTCCAAGAACAAAAACAAAAATGACACGAAGCAGTTTGGCTCGAAGAATTTTCTCCTCTCTTTTAACACCGAAAGAGGAATAATTACGCTGTGACTATAAACTTTGGTTTCGACTATAAAGAAACAAATCCACACTGCATTTTAAATCTTTGTTATAATGGTCTATTTAAGGCCAATGCTTCACTTCGGGGACAATAAAACATGAGTAGCGCGTTGTTTTAATTCCAGCTGCTTGAAAGCACTGAGCAATGTTCAGAAATATAGGGAGAGGCACAAAGCCCACATAAATTTAGCTTCATTTGCATAATATGACATTAGCATAATAGTTCTTAGTGCGATATCAAAGAACTCTGCTGGAATCCTAAAGTCTGAAAAGTGGTTACTTAAGTTAAAACAATTTCTGAAACTCAGACGCATCCTATCCCCGCTATGGCTTCAGAACCCCATTGCCCCATAAATTGGAAGGCCACACAAGGTCAAAAAGGTCACCGTCCTTGTTGCCTTCCTCCTCCTCCTCCTCCTCTAAAGTTCAGACTGAAAGTGGGCTTCCCTTACCACCTCCTTTCTTCCAATCCTATGGTTTTCTCAGGACACTGAGATCAATGACCATATTATTATTATTATTGCATAACATCCTTTAACTCTCCATGAAAAGGACTGGAAAAGCTCAGGCTACACAACATACTTTTTTGATAACTTTTCTCTGAGTGCTTTCAATCTTGACGGAGTTCAAGGTTGACTCAGCCTTCCCTCCTTCCAAGGTCGGTAAACTGAGTCCCCAGCATGTTGCGGGCGAAATTCTAATTGCAGTCAAACCTCGAGATAAGAATGGCTCGGCTTAAGAAAAACTCACGATACATCTGGAAATCTCAGGGGGAAAAAATCAGGTTCAAGATGCAAAATTTTTAATAGGACTTTTTTTTTGCGAGATACAAAGTTCAATGCATCCCTATGGGAAATTGCACTCGATGCATTCCCATGGGAAATTCAAGATAAGAATTTTTAAAGATACAACCAATTTATTTATTTATTTATTTGGATTTGTGTGCCACCCTCTTGCCCTAGGGCAACTCAGGGTGGCACACTTACACATAAATGCCTTTGGATCCTGCACCCCTTGTTTTAAGGAGTGGGTAGTTTTAACTGTTTTTAACATGTTTTTAAATTGTCATTGTGAACCACCCTGTGTCAGCTTTGGCCAAGTGGGTGGTATATAAATTTGACAATTAAATTAAATTAAATTAAATTAAATATTATCACAATCCCCTTTTAAAAAATTCAATAAACCTCGAGGAATAAATTAAATTTGTATGTAGAGGTTTGAGTGTATCTTGTAAACCACCCAGAGAGTGCACTAAGCACTATGGGATGGTACAGAAGTGTAATTGCTAATTGCTAGTGATAAAACCTATTTCTTTGGGTTCTTCAAATGCTCCTTCCATGGCCTTGGATCACCAACAATATTTTTATACTGATTGCAGTCATATCTTCAGTAAATAATAATATCTGTGTAGACTTCAAAAAGTTTATTCATGAGTTTTTTGTCTTCAAAAAGTTTATTCAAGAGTTAAAAAGTCCTCCGGATTAGAAACTTTTTTCGAATACATTCTTCATCAGAACAATATTGACTGTAAATACAAAAGTGAAGAAAATGATGTGCCAAGTAAAAAAAAGACTGCATAAGACAATAATGGTGATAAAACCCATAGAGATACATGACTGAAACATATTAAGGTATATACAAATATGTTATAATGCTTACACATGCAATACACATATTCTTTATTTTAGGCTTCTGGGATATATACATTTGTTTTTATTATTATTATTAATATTAATATTAATATTAGTTTGAGTGCATTCCTTGCCTCCCTCAACTTATCACAAGTTTCATGCCTCTCTATAGCTTTACTCTTATTGTGCTAAGGAACTAATTCAGTTTTCAGGCTAAAGAACTGCACTAACTAATGTTCCTGATAAAGTACCACATGAAGCCCATAAAGATACTACACAAAGACATTCTGAATAATGTTTACAAAGTTTATAGTTTAATAACAAGCCAAGTATCATATGTGAAATACAGCTGCTAACTCCTACTGCTTGTCTAAATTGACAGAATAACATACCTTAGTTATTTTCTTAAATTGTTTACATTCAATTGCTTTCCATGCCTATCTCAGCTTATTCTCTTATCAGGCTGAATGACTAGAATTACTATCTGAAACTCTTATATAGAGTGTTCACAAAAGGAGAAGTTACCCTTAAAGGAGACAGACCACATTGCTGAAAAAACCCTAAGAGTCTAATACATAGGTCCTACAGAATAATCTTCTCAATCTTGTATATGATGAACTTCTTCATAACATAGTAGATATTGAATCCAACTCCTTTCCAACGATTGAAACTGTAGTTTGGTACTTTTGCCTGGAGAGTCTCAAGTTGCAGGAATGACTGTTTGGGTTAGCAATAAGGTCATAACATTAATAATCAGTTGTATGGGAGAAGCAGCTGTGTGAAATGCCATGAAGCCAAGAAATCTTGTAAAAGTCAATAAGGATGTGGCCAACCGGTATGTAACAAGTGAAAGAGGAAAAACCGATTGAGGCTATATTGGGTCACCAACAATATTTTTATACTGATTGCAGTCATATCTTCAGTAAATAATAATATCTGTGTAGACTTCAAAAAGTTTATTCATGAGTTTTTTGTCTTCAAAAAGTTTATTCAAGAGTTAAAAAGTCCTCCGGATTAGAAACTTTTTTCGAATACATTCTTCATCAGAACAATATTGACTGTAAATACAAAAGTGAAGAAAATGATGTGCCAAGTAAAAAAAAGACTGCATAAGACAATAATGGTGATAAAACCCATAGAGATACATTCATGCTATAGAGAGGCATGAAACTTGTGATAAGTTGAGGGAGGCAAGGAATGCACTCAAACTAATATTAATATTAATAATAATAATAAAAACAAATGTATATATCCCAGAAGCCTAAAATAAAGAATATGTGTATTGCATGTGTAAGCATTATAACATATTTGTATATACCTTAATATGTTTCAGTCATGTATCTCTATGGGTTTTATCACCATTATTGTCTTATGCAGTCTTTTTTTTACTTGGCACATCATTTTCTTCACTTTTGTATTTACAGTCAATATTGTTCTGATGAAGAATGTATTCGAAAAAAGTTTCTAATCCGGAGGACTTTTTAACTCTTGAATAAACTTTTTGAAGACAAAAAACTCATGAATAAACTTTTTGAAGTCTACACAGATATTATTATTTACTGAAGATATGACTGCAATCAGTATAAAAATATTGTTGGTGACCCAATATAGCCTCAATCGGTTTTTCCTCTTTCACTTGTTACATACCGGTTGGCCACATCCTTATTGACATTCCATGGCCTTCCCAGTACTTTCTGACAGCCTTTCCCAGGAAGCAATGCTACCACCGAGTGATCTTGGAAACGGCAGTTCTAGTCACCGGACCTTCCTCCTGTGCAACTGATCCAGGGGAGAAAAATGCATGGAAAGAAGACCTTTCATGGTTCCTCTGAGGAACATCTGGTGGCCATTCTGGGGTTGTGGGAGGTGGTGCATTAGCTCCAGGTTTCAGTTTCACCTCATACAGATTTTATGGCATTTCATATCATCTAGCCAAGGCAACGGAGCCTATTTGGGGCACTTCAGCACCCTGGAGAGATCCTGCAAAGTTTAAATTAAAACTGGAGGTGGATTCATAACTCCTGTGAAACTGGAGCCACCCACAGCTTTCTCTGAACAAGATCTAGCATAGAGTTCAAGTTCGGAAATCCATATATAGAGCCTTTCTGAATTCCACAGACCCAGAATACTGCATTTCTCTCTCTGTGCCTGTGTGCATACATGCATGTGTGTGTGTGTGTGTGTGTGTGTGTGTGAGAGAGAGAGAGAGAGAGAGAAATAGGAGCCTTCACAATCTAATAGACACTCCTCCATTTCATGTTATGGACAAAAACTACCATATTTGCTGGTATATAAGCCACATCGGAGTATAAGACACATTCAATTTTTCTGGTGGGGGAAAAGTAGAGCAAATACGGTCTCTCCTCTCCATAACCTCTCGGCCTCTTTATCTACTCAGGAGTCCTTCTCATTTACCTCTGGTTTCTTTTCCTCCAGGCCACGGTGGCTTACTGGTTAAGATCAATTGATGACTGGAAGGTCAGCAGTTTGAGACCCGAGGGAGCTCCCATAATCTGCCCTAGCTCCTGCCAACCTAGCTGTTCAAAAGCAAGAAATTGCAAGTAGATAAATAGGTACCGCTTTGGCAAAAAAAAGGTAACAGCATTCTGTGTACTCTGGCATCTCGCCATGTCACAGGACCACAGAAATGGCTGTAAACAGAGATGAGTACTGAACCCTAGAGTCGGAGATGACTGGTTAACAAACAAGGGAGACCTTCTTTTCTTCCCTCTTCCCCATCCCAGTCCTGGTTCTAGAGAAACATTGAGTTGACCCACATGTTGGTTACCCACAGGATAATCTCTCAGATTTTGCCCATACTGGATGGTCACTGGTGGTCTCATTGTGTGGAGAAATTTATGTGTTGGCAAACAGACTGGACAATTAACCCAGACTGCTCCTTGGAAAAAGAGAGTCAAGTTCTAGTACTTTGGCCAACAAATGAGAAGAGAGGACTCACTGGAGAAAGCCTTGATGCTGGGAAAGATTGAAAGGAGAACAGGACGGCAGAGGATGAGATGATTAAGACAGCATCATTGATGCGGTGGGCATAGATCTGGAGAGTCTATGGAGGATGGTGGGGGACAGAGGAACCTGGTATGATGTGGTCCATGGGGCTATAAAGAGTTGGACTCGAATGTGTGACTGAACAACAACAAGACCAAGCAACATTTAGACCAGGGGTTCCTAACCTAAGGCCCGTGGGCTGGATCCAGCCTGTGGCGACATTTGCTGGAGAAACTCCACTTAGGGGATGCCCAAATGAGGCTCCTCTCATGTCCCCAAGAGTTGGGACAGAGACGGGCACTCAATCCATCATACAGTACCCGGGTCTTGAACTGGCGACTTGCTGGCCTTCCAGCTAACAAGGCGAGCTTCTTAACCACTGAGCCACCCCAGGGCTACAGTAAGAAAGGCAAAAGTCGTCCTTGCTTGAAAGCCAGTCATATCCGACTCTAGGGTTTGGTGCTCACCTCTGTTTACAACCAAAGAGTTCATGCCATCTGTGCCTGCACATGTTTCCATGGTCATGTGGCAGGCATGACTAGATGCTGGAGCACACAGAATGCCATTACCTTTCCATCCAACAGTGGTACCTATTTATCTACTTGCAAAATTTCTTGCTTTTGAGCTGCTAGGTTGGCCAGAGCTGAGAAAGATGATGGGATGCTCTCATTTCATCACACTGCACTTGAGTCTTTAACTGCTGATCTGCTGACCTCCTGTTTCTCAGGCTCAGTGTCTTAACCCCTAAGCCACTGCTGGCTCAATCTTGGTTTTAAAATACAAAACCTCACAGGGTGCTGTTTTTCCCACCATCTCTCTCTTTCTCACCCTCTCTTTTCTTCTTTCTCTCTTTGTTGGTGGGAGGTCTAAACAATGACTTCTAATCATGGAGCAATTTTATTTATTTATTTATTTATTTATTTATTGGGGGAGAATAACACTCTCACTTTCTGAAAATTTGTTATTGTTTTTGCAGCATTTTGGGCTACTGTGTCAGTGATGGAGACTTTATTAGAAATTTGGATTTTATTGTTTTAATCTGCAAGTCTCCCGGCAAACTTCAGTAATGGAGTGACTAATAAACGTTGCAATAAAGGAAAATGAATAAACTGCACCATATATTATTTCTTTTTTCCCCCCAAACAGAGTTGGGGCAAAGTTGCTAGGGTATTCCAAGGAAGTGGCTCTTGTGTGCTTAGAACAAATTTCCTGGCCAGCGGAAATGTGGTCATAATGACAAACCAAAGTGTTTATAACAGGGGTTCTCAACCCATTGCCCGTGGGCCAGATCCAGTCTGCAGCACCAATCCAGCCCCTGCCCTTTCTCCAGCCGCCGCCACCACTGCCATCGGCCGTGGACTCATTCATGACTGTTTACGACATCCGTGGATGCATTTACGGCAGTTGTAAATGGTGTGTGTGGAGGGACCACCAGTCCAGCCCCCTCAACTGTCTGAGGGAGCATGACCCAGGCCCCGACTTGAAAAGGTTGAGAACCCCTGGTTTAAAATATGAGAATATATGGTTGAAGATTAAGTGGGAAAGAGTGTTATCCGGAAAGCGTTCACTGCAAGACAGACCCAGAGGAAGAAGAAAATGACGCAAACCCATTCATTGTCACCTTAAACCTAAACTATCTTGCAGAAGACAATGGCTTGTTCAGCGGGGCGTCCTGACCTCTTTATGGCTTTCAGTTTGGGCACACAACCACACACATTAAGAACTGCCATAGCTTTATGTTGCTCTGTAGGAGAGTCCAGTGTGGTACAGATCAAAACATGCAAAGCAGGTGGATGTGGCCCTGAATGAAACCATGAGATTGGTCACAGGATGCCCAAAATCAACTCCAATCCAAAAAGTGCATGACTTAGCTGGCATCCCTCCGCCAAAATTTCGCCGAGAAAGTGCTGCTCAGAAAGAGTGGGTCAAAGCAAGACCCTCGGAAATGCACCTGCTGTTTGGTCACCAACCACCAAAGCAGAGACTGGAATCAAGGCATGGCTTCCTCACAACATCTGCCCCTCCGAACCACCAACCTCCACACACCGCCCTAGAACTATGGAAGGCAAGCAAGGAGCTACTAGAGAACTGGACTGGGCAGACCCACAGGACTCTCTACCGCCTGGCCACGAACAACCATGGCCAGTGTGGAAAGTTTTAAATAGACTGTGTGCCAGGGGTAGGAAGTTCAAGGGCTGATCTGAGAAAGTGGGGTTTCCCACAGCCTGCGTGAATGCGCAGGGGTACAAACTATCTCCCATAGGATACAATGCACATGATGCCCCTCAACATGCACTAAAGAGGACCTTACGATGGCAAGAGGAAATGCTGTTGATGTGGCCTGATATTGGGCAGAAGTCATTTAGCCCTGTGGCTCAAGTGGTTAAGACGCTGATGGAAGGCGGAAGGTCAGCAGTTCAAAACCCGAGTACTGCATGACGGGGTGAGCTCCTGTCTCTGCCCCAGCTCCTGCAAACCTAGCGGTTCGAAAGCAAGGAATTGCAAGTAGAGAAATAGGGACCACATCGGTGGGAAGGTAAACAGTGTTCTGTGCACTCCGGTGTCTAGTTGTGCCTGCCACATGACCACAGAAACGTCTGCAGAAGCAGACAGTGCTGGCCTAGACATAGGCATTTTAGATACTCATGTTTGAGATTTTTCTTATTTGCTTTTGTATATTTTCCTGCACTTACTGTGTTATGGTTTTTTTTAAAGCTATGCTATATTACAGATTTACTGTATTCATTTCATTTTTTAAAGAGGTTTCATAATCCGTCCCGAGAACTTTTGTTATTTGTTGGATAAAAAATGCAATAAACAAAGAAACAGATATAAAGGGAACGAATAATACCATTAGCATAGACACAGTGGGTACAGTAGGCAGGGAAAACGAATTATGCTTTTGTTTGGGGTTTATTTAATTGCAATTGTTCGCTTCGAAGACACTCCGAGAAAGAGCTGATGAGCAAGAAATGCCACCCTAAAATAAACAAATAACTACATAAAGCAGTTGCGCTTCAGACATTTCAATGCAGCATTGGATAAACTAATTAGCACATTCATTTCCCATGCGTGGATGTTCAAGCAGCATAAGCAGCCGTATCCTATGCTTGAGGCAGCATCCACAGGCTCAAAATGTAGGAAGCAAAGTGTTGGAGATGAGTAGACTCTACCCCCAACAGGCCAACAAAGGTTGAGTGACCAGAGGGCATAAAGTCATTGGTGGGCATCAGCAGGTTCACACCGGTATGTGTGTGCTGGAGGCCTTCAGGAATACCCTGAAGCCAATGGTGAGCCACTGTGTGAGGCAGAATGCTGGACTGGATGGGCTCCTGTGGCCTCTTCCAGCAAGGCTGTTCTTATGTTCTTATGTTCAAGACAAAGCTAAGCAGCCACATTCCAGGTCTACTTTAACTTGGATTCCTGCATTGAGCAGACAGTTGGATCTGATTTTGTTTATTACTTACTATATTTTTCTAATTTATATTGCCGCCCAACTCCGAAGACACTGGCTGGCTCATAGAAGATAAAACCAATGGCCTTAAAGGCCTCTTTTAGCACCACGATCCTATCTACTGCTGAGACAGTCCTGCTAAAGCAGTGGCTCCCAATGTGGGGCTCAGGACCCACAGGATGACTTCAATTCCCAGCAGCCTAAGTGAGTCAGTCCAACGGCTGATCCGTGCTTTGGGGAATTGACTTAGGCATCTGGGAATTGAAGTCCAAAAACCGAAGGTTGGGGAACACCGTGCTAAAGTGAAGCTCCATTCATTTCAATGGCCAGGAGATCAACTCATTATTACATGGAGACTCCGTACACACACTGCTCCCCCCCGGTGTGTGTGTGTGTGTGTGTGTGTGTGTGTGTGTGTGTGTGTGTGTGTGTGTGTGCGTGTGCGTGTGCGTGTGTGTGCGTGTGCGCGCGCATGTGTGTGTGTGTGATTTATTATTTACCCATTTCCATTGGGAGTGCCTGTTGTGAGAAATAAACAAAAGTACCAACCCTGGAATCTGTAATTGGAGATGTTATTAAATGCAGAAATTGAAATTACCATGACAGGCCCCCCCATCTTCCTCTCTTGTGCCCCCAACTTCGCTGGATGATAATCGAGTTTCATAATGAAACCTGTGCAGTTTGGAATAACAAAGGAACTCTTGAAAGACAAGACGAGCTTGTCAGATGGCAGAGATCTGCATATTAATGAGGATTAGGATGTTATTAATATGTATGGCGTTTCTGGCATTTCTGGCAAGACAGATCATAATTCAACGAGGTGAGAACAAATTACAGAGTCCCTTCCCAGAGGAAAGCTGGACTCGGTGCATTGGATGGGAGCACCAGAAAGCCATTGGGCTTACCGAGCACCGTACTGCCTGGCCAGGATCAGCTCGACAGGATTTCAGCCAGGAGAGTCGCCATAAATCAAGTTCAGCATCGTAACCACTAAGTCACTGCAGTCTCCAGATGTTATATTGCTAACAGGAAAGGTCTCCCTTGCTTGAAAGCCAGTCGTATCTGTCCCTAGGGTACGGTGCTCAACTCCCTTTAAGCGAGAAAGCTACAGAGAAACTGGAGGATAAGGGGAAGAGAGGAAGGCAGTTGTCTCTCCAAATGACACATATTATTATAGCATTCCCATCACAATGTGATTTACGGGGATGGAATCCAGAGAGATTTCTTCCAAATGCGCAACTGCCAAAGGTCAGTTTCAAAAAGAAAGCAGATAACAAGTCGAGTGAATTGCCTCTCCTTGCCTGGTCCCTGGAAGGGGACGATATCTTCCCACCTTTCAAGCGGTTATCAAGAGTTAAGAATGGCATGCGATTGTACTATTGACACACTTGTTTTGACAGTCTGAAAGCATGAAAGAAGTTAATCTGGCTGGGGAATATGGATACTGCCAGACTGTCAAATACTAGACCAGGGATTCTCAACCTGGGGCCTGTATGCGGCCCACAGTGCCATTTCATGTGCCCCCCACTGCCTCCACCACACCAGGAAGTGCCATGTGGTGGAGGAAGGGCAAAATGGCTGTCTGGCCCCCAAAGCGGCCTGAGGGAGTGCGACCCGGCCCCCGGCTTAAAAAGGTTGAGAACTCCCACGCTAGACCGACATCCACATGGGCACTTGTTGGACTGCCTTCAGTTTCCTGGTTGTGGGTCATATGCTAACATTAGGGAACGTGGCTCAGTGGTTAAGAAGCTTGCCTTGTGGGCTGGAAGGTCAGCAAGTTAGCAGTGCCAATTCATCCGGCTCATGAAGCCCTTGTCGCTCCTGGAAGTGGCAGCAAAATGTACATGGATGGAAGGAAGTGTGGATGGAAGGAAGCATTTTACTTCCGCTTCCAGGAGCGACGAGGGCTTTGTGGGCCAGATGAATTGGTGTCAGGGGCCAGATCCGGCCCCTGGGCTGTAGTTTGAACACCCCTGCTCTAGATTAGTGGTTCCCAATGCCCCACTAAGCCACCCCGCCCACAGGCATCATTTACATGCATGCAATGTATGCCCTACCATGTGTAAAATAGTCTGATAAACGGCTGAGATAATGTTACTGAAAATAGCCCACATCTGGCCAAAAATACTTTAATTACTTTAACATTTGGTTTGAATTTTGCTCCTGCCTCTTATACGTCCCTATGATCACGGAGCCATCTCCTGTGGCACGTATGAAACACGACATGCTGGTTTTAACACCAGGACTGCAATGGACTGCCACTGCCTTGAGGATATGATCAAGGTGCGCCTTCGCAGCCAGTCCACCTGGCACGGCCTTTTCCGCCTCGTTTTGCCGTTGGGGCCCAATATCGTGGTTTCCAGTGGCATTTCCTCCACTGTGGGTCACTTCATGGCAAGCTGGGATCCACTTTCAACAAATTCACACCACTGGCATTTTTCATGCTTCAGGGAAAAAACGCATTCTCGGATACAAGTTGCCGCCGCCGCCGATATCTGTCTCTAATTTTACATCGTGCAACACTCTAAGAAAGAAAGAGGAGGTCTGACTCCAGACCAAAGGCTGCCGGTTCCGCTCTGCCTCCCTAAAAAAGCTTGTTGGCTTCATTTTGTTTTCATGTGGGACTTGCTTGTTTACTTACTCTGGCAACATCTGCTCCGTCGCCTTGAGAGATTTACATCACTTATGCCTCCCTTTCAAACTCTCCAGTGATTTTTCTGAATAAATACAACATATCCATTCTCTGCTCATTGGTTTCCCTTGGCTTTCAGAGCTGCCGTTCAAAGCAAAACGGCCAGTGTTCAAAACGGCGCATGTTCAGCAGAGTTGGGTGCCTGTTTTCACAACTAGAGGTGTCAATATTTGCATTAATGGGGTTTCTATCTGTGTTCGGGGTTTTTTTTAGTATTGCAAGCCACCCAGAGTCCTTGTGAGCAGGGCGGCTGTAGAAATATGAAAATTAAATTAAATTAAATTTTTTACTTTTTGAATAATAAACATTACACTGGACAACAACAATTTTGCTACTGGGAATAACACATGTGATTTACAGGATATCGAGTGTGCTGATTCCAAATCTGAACTCAGAATTTGCCCATCATGTACAGACTTTAAGGTATGCTATAGCTGTTCAAATGGTTGGTAATTGGGTCATGTATTTTTACATGGGAACATTATTTGTTTCTGTCTGTTCACTGCCCAGAGTGGGATACCACCCAAATGAGCAGTATAGAAATATAACAAACAAACAATAGAATAAATATAAATATAAATATAACAATTGCAGCTACCACTATGCCCGCTGCCACTTCAGTTGAATCACGTCCCCTGGTGGCATGCATGTTCCAGCAGTGACTGGGCATGTCTGGGCAATAAGAGGGTGAGATTTCCTAATTTAAGATCCTGACATTCTAGGTGAAATTGGACGGCAGATTTTGATTCAGCACACTTGCTTTAGTATAGGACACATGGATTAGGCCAAGCAGCAGACAATATTTTATGTGTGTGCTGCAGTGTTATATGTCACGGAGGGTGGGAGGGGGGGTCAGAGTTTTAGAGATGCTTAGGTGGGGCATGGCCAAGAAAAGGTTGGTTACCCCTGAAGTAGAAGGAACATTTCGGGTCCTCTCTTAGTCAGGTGGGCAGCAGAGAGCTTTCGAAATGATGCTGACAACTCAGCATGCATCCTACTGGAAACCGAGCATGGAAAACACATGCCCCTGCCTTGGAGGGAACCATCTCCTCCTATCAAAAACACAGAAATGAACTGCCAGGGATCAAACGCCCTTGCATGCCACTCTCTCTTACCTGGAGGTAAGAAAACTGCGCACAATTTCCTGCCTTCCTCAACTGGGCTTTCGCAGGTACCAATTTTCTCCAAGTCCAAAGCCGCCGCGTCACCCCCGTGTGAGATGCAAACTGTGCTTTGACAAAGGCACTTCCCTTTGAGGGACAGTGGGATGGGTGTGAGGGTGGCGGCACTTCATGGACATTACCCTGCATGAGCATCTCAGTTTGGGATGGAGGTGTTTATGGAGACCGTTGTTTTCTAAAGAGAGCCCCCCCAATGCCACAGGAAGAAAATGCTCTTGCTCTTCTCAACATGCCTTACAAGTGCTCACAGACTGGAAGCGGGCAACTCTGACTCCATAGTGCCAGCAAAGACTCTCTAGGTCACCCTTGCTTGAAAGCCAGTCGTATCCGACTCTAGGGTTCTGTGCTCATCTCTGTTTATAGCCAAAGAGCCAGTGCTGTCTGCGTTTGCAGACATTTCCATGGACATGTGGCAGGCATGACGCTGGAGGGCACGGAGCGCTGTCACCCATTTGCGGAAGTGGTGCCTGTTTATCTACTCGCAATTTCTTGCTTTTGAAGTGCTAGTTGGCAGGCACCAGGAGAGACAACGGGTGAGAAGACGCTGTGGTGGCTCAGTGGTTAAGAAGCTCGCCTTGTTAACTGGAAGGCCAGCAAGTTGGCAGTTCGAGATCTGGGTACTGCATGATGGATTGAGTGCCCGTCTGTCCCAGCTCTTGCGGACATGAAAGGAGGCTCATTCAGGGATCCCCTGAGCGGAGTTTCTCCAGCAAAAAGTCCTTTCAACCCAGAATAATTTCTGACACAATTTTTTTTATTAATAATGGGCGCTCACTCTGTCATGCAGCACTCGGGTCTTGAACTGTCGACCTTCCAGTAATCAAGTTCAGTGCCTTAGCCCCTAAGCCACCATGGCTTCAAAGACCCTCTAGGTTTTAGTTTGAGCCTGAAAGTATCGACTCATCATGCGGAACCTATTGTGGAGGCTAAATTCAGGACCATGGACAGATCCCCCCAAAGCTAGTCTGAAGCCAGGGTGAATTCCCTCAGAGTCCTGCTGTGTTCACCAGCACTGCCTGCTTCTGCACACGTTTCTGTGGTCACGTGGCAGGCATGACTGGCATGCACGGAACGCTGTTTTCCTTCCCACCAAAGTCGTCCCTATTTATCTACTTGCAATTTCTTGCTTTTGAACAGCTAGGTTGGCAGGAGCTGGGACAGAGACGGGAGCTCATTCCATCCTGCAGTACTCGGGAATCGAACGGCTGACCTCCCGCCTTCCAGTCAGTGTCTTAGCCACTTGACACAAGAAGAAGAAGGCATCTGAAAACAAAATGCCATTTTTTGTGCCTTTCTGAACATGTCAACCAAGGTGGCGTTGACTCCTGAGCGACGGCGTGGAGAGCCGTTTCAGCAGGGATATTTCCCCCCACCCTTTCATCTCTGGAACGGCGCAAATGCTCTTCTAGATTTCAGTAATAGGTCAGAGGAAAGGGGATCCGAGCGGAAGGCTAATAAGATTCAGCACAGGGCCAAAATTGGATAATTCAAGGTTAGAGCAATGAAACTGTGTGGCGTTGATATCCTGCACTTTCCCTTGGTATACTGCCTGGTTTATTTGTAATTTAAAGCAGTCATGCATATGTAGACCCTGTGAGTTGGCCAGAGAAGGAGGTAATGGGAGATGGCACCTTCCTTTATTGTGATGCACATTTCTAATGTTGTTTTGTTTTGGAAGGGCAGACGGAGAAGACAAGTGGATATCATGGGAGCACTTGCGCCCAAGTGGCCCTGCCTGGGCAGAGCTTGCTCTGTCATGCTTAGCGATGAGAACAGGGTTGCAGAGTCCCCCTTGCATTTGTTAGGAAAGGTGGCACCATCGACGGATGGCATCGAGAACATTTTGGTCAGTGATGGAGAACCTTGGCACTCCAGCTGGAGTCCCAATAAACCTGTCCATGTGGATTCACAGAGACTTGGGCCTCTGGGAATTGAAGTCCAAGAACATGCCAGCAAACCTGTTCATGTGGATTCACAGAGACTTGGGCTTCTGGCAAGTGAAGTCCAAGAACAGCTGGAGTGCCAGGGTTAGCCATCACTGACTTAGGTAAAGGTCAAGGGCACCTTTTCATGAAAGCCAGTCATGTCCGACTCTAGGGTTGGGTGCTCCTTTCTGTTTATAGCCAAAGAACCAGTGCTGTCTGCATCTGCAGATGTTTCCATGGTCGTGTGGCAAGCATGACTAGACACCGGAGCACACAGAACACTTTCCTGCCAAAGCAGTACCAATTTAGCTACTTGCAATTTTTTGCTTTCAATCTGCTAGGTTGGCAGGAGCTGGGACAGACAACAGGAGCTCACTCTGTCACACAGCACTCAAGTCTCGAACTGCTGACCTTCTGGTTCTCAAGCTCAGTGTCTTAATACAAAGCCACTGCTGCCCCTATGGAGAACATTTAGTGTCTGTCCATCCATCTCTTCCTTCCTTCCATCCATCCATCCATCCATCCATCCACCCACCCACCCACCCACCTCTTCCTTCCTTCCTTCCACCCATCTCTTCCTTCCTTCTTCCCTTCCTTCCTTCCTTCCACCCACCCATATCTTCCTTCCTTCTGAGCCTCATCCTGTGATATTTGTTGAAGTTTCATTTCTTCAGCATGGGAATCTAGCTGAACCACGTCTCTCCCACACTCACGCGGTTTCACCTGCAAATCCTCTGCTGCCTGTCAGAGCTGCCTTTGCCCTTGCCGGCCATGAGACGTTTTAGCCTTGATGGCATTTTGAGTCGGCAGCCTTGTCTGTTTGGATCACGACGGTGTCACCGAAGGCAGGGCCATAAAATGCAAGCATCAACGGAAGCATTAAAAATCTTATTTTGACTGCAGTCCAGACAACCTCCCCTATTAATAAAAACATAAAGTAATGTGATTAACCTCCACAGGTGTCATTAATAGAACAGCTAACCTGAAAGGAGGGGCAGTTGCCTTTTCGGCTAAGTTGTGGCTCCTTCTCCCTCCACCGTCCTCTGGCTTCCTATTGTCTAAATAATGTCTGTAATAAGAAGAAAGTGCTTGCTTATGTGTCTAGCTTCTCATAGGCCACAATGACAGGCCATTGTTCCCTTTGGGTTTGTAGGTTTGGGAAAGTGGTGTGGACTTAAGGAGTCTAAGAGCTCATTTAGAAAAACCAAAGGCAGGTCATCAGGAGTTATCATTGCATCACAAACAAATAACCATTGTCTGCTACTCAGTCTTCTAATCCATGTGCCTTTTACTAAATCGAGTGCACTGAATCCAAATCTGCAACCCGATTCTGCCTAGGACATCAGGATCTTCAGTTAGCAAATCTCATCCTCTTGGTTAGGTTCTTGCCTTGATCATGCTGTGTATATTTGCCACATATGTAGTAAAAATTGTCCGGTTTATTAACACTCCTCTTTAGCTCAAAGCAGACTCACTCTGGCCTAGCTGTACTATCCAATAAGATGGTTTCACACTAGAGACAAGCCCTTGGTCCATCTCGCCTTATATACCTATTTCTGACGTCAGCTCACTGACTTGCCCGGCCACTGCTAGAACATGCATGCCACCAGGGGACGTGATTCAGCAGTAGGCATAGCGGTAGCTGCAACTGTTGTAATGTTCCCATGTAAAAATGCATCAGCCAATGACCGACCATTTGAGCAGCTATAGCATGCCTTGAAACCTGTACACGATAGGCAAATTCTGAGTTCAGATTTGGAATCAGCACACTCGACATCATGTAAATCACATGCGTTATTCCCAGTAGCAAAATCATTCTCGTGCATGATCACAAGCTTCTGAGTTCTGAGGAAGGGAGCAAAAAGGCTTTCGTACTTGAACTGGTTGAAAACATTCTGTGTTAGAGTTTGAGTAAAACTTCCTCCTCCTCCTTTGGGTACTAAGGGAGATACAAAGCCCATGTTCTGGCACTTCTAGAGGTCTCCATCAGTGATATTGGGTGTTCTTGTAATATTTCCCTGATCCCATCTCTCTACCTTCCTCTGGGTCTTCCTCGTGGTCTTTGTCCTTCTCCTCTTTCCCACATCTGCCTTGCAAGGTATGGAATTCCAAGACATTCTCTCCAAATGGGCAAAACCACTTGATCTGTGCTCTCCGTTTCTGTATGCATCCCAATTCTTTCACTTTATAATCTCATTCCTGATTTCATCCCTTCTAGTCACTCCAGCAGCCTTCCCCAGACATCTCGTTTCCGTGGTGGCCAACTTTCGTTTATGTTCTGTTGTCAGTGTGTCCATGTTTGGCACTGGGAACACAAGGTGGAAACGGATAGGCTTCGTATGAGGTGTTCCTTTGTGTCGATTGGTATTGCCTTGCGTGTAAGAGTGGAGATCACTGTCCCAATAGTTGGTTTCCCTTAGGTATTGGTAAAGGCCGCCCTTGTTCGAAAGCCAGTCCTATCTGACTCTAGGGTTCAGTGCTCACTTCTGTGGACATGTGGCAGGCATGACTAAACACCGTAGTGCTTCCCTCCGAAGTGGTACCTTTTTATCTACTTGCAAATTTCTTCCTTTCGAACTGCTAGGTTGGCCGGAGACAAAGTGGGAATAAATGGTTTGAGGCTCAAAATGCTAAATCTTGATTTTAATGTTCCTTAGATGTTCAAATAGATTTAAAATAGATTCTGATTCTAATAACAGTGATAATAGTTCACCAGGGGAATCGTCTATTACTTTGGCATTAAATCCATCCACAAATTGCTATAAATCACAAGCAGGTGTTAATGAGAGGTTTTGCAGGCCATATAACTAGTACAGTTGAAGAGCCAGCATTGCAGACGTTTCTATAAGGCCACGTGGCAGGCACGACTAGAGTGAACGGAACGCTGTTACCTTTCCGGCCGAACCAGTACCTATTTATCTACTTGCAATTTCTTGCTTTCGAACTGTTAACTTGGCTGGGACTGGGACTCACTCTGTCATACAGCACTCAGGTCTGCCGACCTGCCGACCATCCAGTCCTCAAGCTCAGCGTCTCAACCACTAAGCCAACGCAGTTGTCCATAGAACTACATGGTAACAAATGACGCAGGTATGTTTCAGGTAACTAACATTGATAGGGATTTTTCTTTCTTTCGCCGCGCCTTCTCTCCTTTCGAGTCAAAGAAATGATCTGTATTGTCACCAAAGGACGGCCTCTAAATCTTCTGAAACTGACGAGAGCTAATATTTACACCAGAATAATAACGGCAATTACTTACCCACTTTCCAATTCATTTCAAGTCAATTATTCCTTAGCGCTCTGCGAAATTGAGCTTTACTGGGATACTGGAATGAGTTTAATTAATCCTGTTCCACACACCGCAAGTTGATAAATCAAATTTAGCCGCTAATTTAGGAGCTTAGGGAGCCCGGGCGATATGAAGGGGTGCGTTGCATGACTGACAGGTTGATTCATTAAAAGAGAGCAGCTTTCCCACTGGTTGGGCTGTTTCTCCCAGTTCTTCCCAGTCTTTAGGAAGCAAGAAAGATCCTGTCTCCTGGTTCTGCAGGGTTTTATGGACTCTTTCCTTTTGTCACGCCCCGTTATTTATTACACACCTCCGGCCCTCTCCTTTCATCACGATGAAGATTAAAGAAAAGGCTATAAACTATCAGAAGTTGAACTGCAAAGTTTTTTAAGAACCCGGAGAATATGATAGATTTATCGAGCAGATCTTTCTCCTGGCTCCATCAAGGGCGGAGGGAGGAATAATTGGATTTAAATGTCAAGCTGTTCCCTGGGTACGTCTAAAGCTGTGCAGCTTTTATTCTCAGTTACGGATGGCGTGGGGGTTTGCATTTCTCTTCTGGTTTGTGTTCAGGAACACCGAGAATACCTCCGGCAGGAAAGAACCCCCCCAATCCTATAATTTGCACCCTAATCCACTATTCCAAGGGTTCCCAACCTTTTCAAGCCAGGGGCCGGGTCACACTCCCTCAGTCAGCTTTATATGCCAGATGGCCATTTTGCCCTGCCTGTATGACAGGGGTGGCCATTTTGTCCCAACAGCTTCAAAGGGGCAGCCATTTTGCATCTCAAATGCCCTTGGAGGGGTGTGGGGGCCACATGAAATGGTGCAGGGGGCCCGATCCGGCGCACGGGCCTTAGGTTGGGAACCCCTGCATTATTCTAATATTTTCCAGCTCATTCTTCTATTTCATGTACAGAAGTGCACACATGACTCGATGGCGATCTAGATCACTGGTGATGTGCCTTCTGGATCAGAAAGCAATTGGAACACAAAACAACGTGATCAAAAATGTCCCTCAAAGCCAATCAGGGTTCTCCAAAGCACCAAATATTGCTTGGGTACTTTGGTTTTCAAAGGTGAAAATTTAAAAAGAAAACCGATAGATGCCAGCAGGTCTCACACAGAAACCAACAGTTATTGTCGGTGTTGGTGGTGCTCTGCAACTCGTATCCAAGAACGCAATTTCCCCCCAGAAGCGGGGGAAAATGCCATTGGCGTGAATTTGTTTCAGGTGGATCCCAGCTTACCATGAAGTGACCCACACACTATGCTCTTGGAGCCATCTCCTGTGGCACATATGAAATGAGGCATGCAGGATTTGACTCCAGGACTGTAATGGGCTGCCACAGCCTTGAGGATATGGACAAGGTGGGCCTTCACAGCCAGTCCATCTGGCATGGCCTCTTCCATGGCCGTTGGGAATCAGAGTTCCTCCTCCACTCATTTTGCCGTTGTGCCCAATATGATGGTTTCCCGTGGCATATCCTCCACTGAGGGGGACCATCGCCCCACCTGAAGGGGCTCCTCCGCCCATAGCCATTGGCACCTTTAGGGAGTCAGGTTAGTTAACGGTTGCCTGGCACTCAGCATTGAGTCTCTGGCTGTATGGTAATGCTTTGTTTTACAGGCAAGTTCAAGCAAAAGCATAGAGACTTCTTAAGCATCAAAGAAAAGTCTAGGGGCTCCTAGAAAATCCAGTCAAGGGGCCTCTGGAAAGGCTCAGATAAATTTCATTGCTATATGATTAGTGACCATTGGGTGGGTGGGTGGGTGGCCGGACAGACGGATGGACAGATGGACAAATGCCTCACTTCTGTAAGTGATCTCATAATGTGTTGCATCATCTTAGTTTTGCGTTTGAAGCCAAAAAGCCTGAATGAAACTAAAGATGTTTCCCAAACCATTGCGGCAGGAGAACAGAATAGGTGTCTCAAGTGGTTAAGATGCTGGACTGGAAGGTTGGAGTTCGATTCCCAGGTTACATAATGGAGTGAGCCCCCGTTTTTGTCCCAGCTCATGCCAACCTAGCAGTTTGAAAGCAAGAAATTGCAAATAGAAATGTAGACATTATTCCCACAGAAAGACAGGAAAACTGTCCCAATGTGCCACTGAAATAGCTCACAAAGGCCGGTCAGATCTGCTTCCACGATGGCTTTACAACCCCCATATTGGATCCAGACATTTCAGCCTTAGGCATGCAAGCCAACCGCTAGGAAGCATCATTTCCAGTTCTCATACGCTTCACTCGGCGAAACCTGCCACAACCAATGACAAGACTGAACGCTCCGCAATGCCGAGGCAAGAAACATCATAACCTCAAGCGGACGGGTGGCTGCTGGGAGGCAGTTGGTCATTTTAAATTGGCAGGTGGCTCTTCGGAAGAGTCATAAGGCACATGACAAGACACCCGCGCGGGAGAGGTTTTGCGACTGAACCCCACAAACAGAATGACTCAGCATTGGACCTTAGCTTCGGTTGGTGAAAGCACTGAAGTCTTTATGATGTCTTGGTGGTAGAGGGTCCATCTTTCACATCTGCAGGCTTGTACATGAGTCTGTCTTTGAGAATGCATGAGATGGGGTTATGTGGATATGTGCAGCACTCGGGTCTCGAGCTGCTGACCTGCCGACTTTCCAGTCATTGAGTTCAGCGTCTTAACCCCTAAGCCACCACCGTCCCAGGGGGCCATGTACTGGAGCACATTATGAGAGAGCATGTGTTGGGGGGGGGGGGGGATAAAATGTCATAGCAGGACTCAAGAAACCCCAGTTCCAATCACTGTTCAGCTTTGGAGAATCACTTGGGAAGGGTGAACCTTTTTGCTGAACATCTCCTTAACATCTTCATGCTTCTTGCAGATGAGAGACGTGACATGACAACCCATAACAATCGCTGACCTTAGGATGAGAAACAGTGAATGTGGATAAAAAGTGGGTTGCGAGGAGGAAGCAGCTGATAAAAGCCTCTTCCTTTTATCACTTTTCTGTGACTGACTCTCACCATTTGCTTTACTTTACGGGGCATTTATTTTAGCACCAAATTGCAAATAGCTCCTTTGGCACATGGAGCGAGACACGGACACTTTGGGCAGAAAATGTGATGGATGGGCTATCAACTTCCTGCCCCTACCTTGCCATGGCTTTGTTTTATGGAAAGTTTATTTTAACACAAAGACGCTAATAGCTCCTCAAGGTGCATCGCGGCAACTGGATATTTTTTTAGCAGAAAAGGTTACGCACGAAACGGGAGAGAAGAATAAGCATGAAAAATTCCCTTTCCTATTTGTTTTGGATCATGCCATTCCTTCATAAAAATAATGCAAAGAAAGTAATCCCGATGGGTTCTTTCTCACGTTTCTCTCTCTGATACTTCCTCCATACCATACCACAATTCTCAATTTAGGTGTATCTAACCTTAAGGTAAAGGTCATGCTTGCTCAAAAGCCAGTCATATCGGACTCTAGGGTTCAGTGCTCATTTCCATGGACATGTGGCAGGCATGGCTAGACGGCGGAGTGCACTGAACACTGTTTACCTTCCCAACGCAGTGGTCCCTATTTATCTACTTGCAGTTTCTTTCTTCCGAACAGCTAGGTTGGCAGGAGCTGGGACAGAGATGGGTGCTCACTCCATCGTGCAGTACTCGGGAATCGAACTCTCACCTTCCAGTCATCGAGTTCAGTGTCTTAACCACTTGAGATGCTGCAGTCCTTACACTGCAGTGACCTTACACAACATATTTCAGAGACAAATATCAATTGCACTTCTATGCTGTCCCATGCACTCTCCTGGCGGTTCACAAGGTAAGTAGCATTTCTGCCCTGAGCCAAACTGGGCATTCAGTTTACTGATCTTGGAAGGATGGAAGGCTGCATCAACCTGGAGCCCATTGGGATCGAACTCAGATTGTGAGCAGCGTTTGGGTGGCAGTAAACGTCTCAAACTTGACTCTCCAGGTGACCTTGGACTTCCATTCCCAGAAGCCCAAGTCAGCACACCTGCTGATCGGGGCTTTAGAGAACTGAAGTCCAAGAACATCTGGAGAACCAAGTTTGAGGAACCCTATTCTACACCAAAGTGAAGCATTTCCTTTCCAGGTCAAGTGAACCACTTCTAGAAGTTCTGATATCACGCAGAAGTCAGTCAATGGGCTTTACAGATCTATACAAAGCCAACCCACCTTCCCACCCAATATTCATTCATTTCATTTCTTTACTTTTCCATTGCAAGATGAGCAGTTGACTTTGCAATGCAACCATTCAATGGCGTTGCAAGAGAAATCCATTCCAACCCCTGTCGGGTATATTAGAGCAACCCCACCATGCAATGGGTTGTTAATGTAAATTATGTCTCAGACATAATACATGTCTCTTGACATCTATTAAGCTGCTTGCTGTTTGAGTCTGTTATTCAGTCGTGGGGTTGTTCCAGTTATTATTCGACTGGTTTTTTTTGCTCTTTCTCGCTCTCCTACTTTGCCTTACAAGCACAGCATGCTTGTCTAAGATGAAACTTATTGTAAAGAACTCCTTTTTTTAAATCAAGCAAAGCAACTGTTTACTAATCTATCTAAAGCAGCTGTAAGTAAAGAACTATTTTGTTATATTTCTGAACATTTGCGGGGAGTTTAATTGCTGGGCTAGAGTGGGGAGTAAAACGCTTAGAGATCTTGCAAACTCAAACTATAAGTCAATCTATTTGTATATCTGCCCCACTTTACTGCTGTGCATATAAAAAAATGTAACAACCCCAACCCTCAAGCCACTGACTCCCATAAATATTAAGCTCACAAGAAACAGTAGTGAGAGGTGGGAGATGACACTATGACACTTTAATCTTTTCTGATTTGTTTTCACGAACCCTAACTCTACTGTTTCGCTGAATTGCAGTAACCCCACATCAAGGACTTTGAGTAGGGGAAAAAAAAATCAATTTTCTACCATCTGATGCTAGCCATTGAAATCAGCTGAGCTTCAGAGCTGAATATGCCCACTTTCCAGGCAACAGGATTACGCATCTCATGCACAAAGGCCGTACAAAGGCTGATCCCCCTCCTAACCCTCCCCATAATAAGACTAACCGAACTGCCGCCGCCGATGCAACCGCCCCAGTCAAGCAAGCTTCTTGTCGGTTTGAAACAGAAAGAGCATGACACATGCTAATAGCGAGAGCAACTCAAATAAATTGGAATGAGCTTCCAGCAATCACAAATTTTAAAAATTCATTAAGCATTACTCAAAAGCTCACATTGAGGAGAAGAAGAACAGCTGCAGATCCTGTGATAAAAAAAAAATCAGTCGCAAAACCCATTGAGCATTAAAGGCATGACTTTGAGTTTACGCTTTGGGATGGCAAAAAGCAAGGTGGGTCTATCATATTGATGCCTCTCTACTCTTTCTCTTGCAGGAGAAAACCACAGATAGCCCTCTGCAACCTGAAGGCTCCATGCCATGTCAATGCCTGCCTGTTAAACCCCTGGCTCAGACCTTCCCTGAAACAAGCACCGATGATCCGTCTCTAGGGTGACAAAGGAGAGGATTTCACCCCTTTTCTGGCCATGGCTCTGTGTCTCGAGGGCATCTTATTGCCCCTTCCTTGTAGTGTTAAAACTGGCACTGCATCCAATACACTCCTCTGTTTTCTCGGTGAAAAGAGGGATGGAGAAGCAAACGGGGCCCTGGGGATTTCTCCTATGACCGTGATGGCGAACCTTAGCATTTCAGGTGTTTTTGGACTTCAATTCCAAGAAGCCCAAGTCTCTGTGAATCCACACGAATGGATCCACGTGAATCCCATTCGTGTGGATTCATAGAGAATTGGGCTTCTGGAAATTGAAGCCCAAGAGCCCCTGGAGTGCCAATGTTCACCATCACTGTCCTATGATATCAGCTCCTTCTTTTGGTTTGGTTTCCATGTACCAATGAGGACTTGAGTTTGGCCAACAAGAGGGCCAGGAAAGGGGGCTTCATTTTGGCACTCCAAAGTTTGATTGGGGCATGAAGGCGTCTTTGTGCCTTTCAGTTGCTCTGGCAAGCCTGTATCTTCCCATGAGATAAACCACCACCACCACCACCACCACCACCACCACAACCACCACCACCATAATCATGCATTGCCAGAAAATTTCTAGCTTGTGGTGACTGTTTCCGGGGTTTTCTAGGTACAGAATACACAGGCGTGGTTTCCCATTCCCTTCCTCAAGGGGGAGCCCTTGGGATTGTGCAGTTTGCTGCTTAACCTCCTGGAAGCTCAGAGGGGAATTGCGCTTCTCCAGAACCTCTGGAGGTTAACCAGGTGCCCCATTGGCCACCTCCAGAGTTGTCCCAAGCAGAGATGGGGAGAATGTTCACCCCCTTCCTAGACACTACTTTATAAGCTCTAATTTATGTCTGTGAAAAGCAAAGAAACAGCATCCAAGCAAAAGTTCCTCCTCCTTGCCCATGCACTCTAGAGTAGACACTACAAGCTCTCAGAAATGTGCTTCTGCTTTCTTTTGAACTTGAACAGTGGGTTTCTAGAGGTGTCTTAGTAAAGGGCTCCCCACTTTGTGAAAGTTGTACCCCACGGCCCCCATTAGCCCTGGACCAGACATCCTACGACCGTGATGGTGAACCTTGGCACTCTAGGTGTTCTTGGACTTCAATTCCCAGAAGCCCAAGTCTCTGTGAATCCACATGAAGTAAACCCATCCGTGTGGATTCACAGAGACTTGGGCTTCTGGGAATTGAAGTCCAAGAACACCTGGAGTGCCAAGGTTCACCATCACTATCCTACAACCTGTTGTTGAACAGCTGGCACCCAGCCTTATACCAAGCGGGTGACCTTTAATTCTTTCAAAGGGATCTAACGTAACCATAATTGCCTTTGCAAGATGATCAGCACTATATTCTGAACACCTTCGCCTTGAAAAGGTGTGAGGCAGAAGCATTATTTCCAGCAAGGGGCTCGAAAAGGTTTAATGCCATGTAATGTTGATGCCAAACAAATAAACAAACAAACACTCCCTGACTGATTGGTTTGATTGGGATTAAATCGGGGCTGATGATTAAGCCGTCGGATCACATTTACCACCTCAAGAGAAGAAGACTTCTGGGACCAAACAACCATCATTGGTAATAAGCAGCTGAATAACACGGCCAGAATATATGAATATTTTACATCTCCATTGTAGGCTCCTCGGGTGTCGTATTTACTGCAAAGATGTGGACGAGTTTGACCGAAGCAATGCCCCAAGGCAAGACGGGAAGCCTTGAACATAATCTGGACCATGAGTTCTGCACCAAACAAGTTTGGAAGAGGTTCCAGGGAACATCAGAAGCACAATGGCGCCAACACAGAAGAGCCACCCATTCATTCTCCAAGCTGGTGGGAAGGAACCACAACTTCTGGTTGCACTGGTGCAGTGATGACCAAACATGGCACTCCAGGTGTTCTTGGACTTCAACTACTAGAAGCCCAAGTCAACACATCTGCTGATCAGGGCTTCTGGGAATTGACGTCCAAGAACATATGGAGTGCCAAGGTTCGCCATCCCTGCACCAGAAGCTTCCAAAGTAAAGACAGAGTAGCTTACCAAGTGACCTTTAGTTTAAGCTATAAACGTGTGCATAGTAAAGCCAAATGCTGGGCAGTTATTTAATGAACTGCCTGGAAGGTCAAACACAGCCCTGGGGAGAAATGGGGTTGTCCTTCTTGAGATGTTTAGTTTGCTCTGAGGGTTTCCCACTGGTTAAGAAAGGCGGAAGATTAGCCAACTAGGGAGAGTCCCATTGACTAGATGACTGGATGCCAGAGCAGGTGGAACATTGTGACCTTCCCCACCAAAGTGGTACCTATTTAGCTACTTGCTTTCAAACTGCTAGGTTGGCGGAAGCTGGGGCAGATGACGGAAGCTCACTCCGCCATGCAGTACTTGAGTTTCTAACTGTGGACTTACCCACCTTGTCATCAAGTTCAGCGTCTTAACCACTAAGCCACTGCAGTCCCTTGATTTTAATTTGCCTCATTCGCTCTCCTCTCACTGTCCCTCATTCTCTCTCTTTTTCAGTGGCCTTTCCTTGCACTCGCTGTCACATTGTCACATCATTAAGACACATGAGATGATATCACAGCATGGAGGCCACGTTTTCTGCAGTGGATTTTCAACCTGCAGAACATGGGCCGGGTGTGGCCCATGGTGCCATTTCATGTGGCCCACCACACCCGGAAGTGCCATGTGGTGGAGGAAAGGCACAATGGCCATCCGGCCCCTGAAGCTGTCTGAGGGAGCGTGACTCGGCCCCTGGCTTTAAAAGGTTGAGAACTCCTGCTGTGCAAAAATCAAGTTTGATGGTTCGGAGTCCTACTGAAGCAAGGTAAGAGTAAGGAAGAAGGAAACAAAACCAGGATCATGTGGCCCACCTAGCATTGGCTTCCTTCCCCTTTTCCATTGCTCACTTTTCTAAGGAAGAGAGAATCTTCTCTAGAACCAGCATCGATGGAAACTTCAAAAGTCCTTTGGACCTAAGCGTCCTGAGAAGCCCTAGAGCAGGGGTTCCCAACCTAAGACCTGTGGGCCAGAACCGGCCCATGGCACCATTTCATGTGGTTCCCCCACCCCCTCCAAGGGCTTTTGAGAAACAAAATGGTCACCTATTTGAAGGTGTTGGGACAAAATGCCCCCCCAGGGCAATATGGATGCCCAGCCCTTGAAGCTTACTGAGAGAGAGTGACCCGGCCCGCTAGAGAAAAACATAGGATTTGTGTCCATTCACCTCCTGTTTTGGGAGTATTGTTACACAAGGAAAGTGTGGGAGAGGCGCTTGAAAATAAATGAGTATTCCAGTCCTTTGGGAGTGTGTGGCAAAGAAAGGCGCATAGCTTTTTATATATATTAAGCAGAGAGTTGTACACCGCCAAAGGACTCCTAGCCCAAGGCACAGCAACGCAACTGCAAATTAACACAAAATAAACACAAAGGACTTCCTTGCTACCACATCGACAAAAGAGAGGGAAGATGTGGATTTAAGATATGGAATTCCCCAGAGTTTAAAGCCGTGAAGCGAGAGAAAGATATACACACAAAACCTTTGTTGGCTTCAATAGACATAAAAGGGGGGAAAAATGGTTTCCTTTATCCTCATCACTTTGCTGCTTTTCAAAGCACCCCAGATCTGAAAGGCTTTTGTGGCTTGTTGGGGGAAGAGGGGGGAGAGAGAGTCACAGTCTTAATTAAATTTAAAATGCCATAAAGAGATCTGTGGGTAAGCGCAGTTGATTCAGAACTCTTGCGCCACGGTTCATCCGGAAGAGGACCCTTCAGAAGTGTGTGTATTTCTTTGTGGATGAGTTGGGCTGGAGCCATATTCTTACCATTAACCAGTTTCCCCTTCCCATTTCCTCCTGCCAACCTAGCAGTTTGAAAGCAAGAAATTGCAAGTAGATAAATAGGGACCACTTTGGTGGGAAGGTAACAGCGTTCCGTGCGCTCCGGTGTCTAGTCATGCTTGCCACATGACCACGGAAATGTCTGCAGAAGCAGACAGCGCTGGCTCTTCAGCTTGGAAACAGAGATGAGCACTGCACCCTAGAGTCGGATACGACTGGCTTTCGAGCAAGGGAAACCTTTACCTTTACCTTTTACCTTCCCATTTCGGACCTCAGTTTGAGCATCAGCTGCCCATAGGCCCAAGTTCCATGACTTGAAGGCGAGGGCGCCTTCGGCATTTTCCTAGGCTGCAACTTTTAGTATTATTCCAAAACTTGAGATATGGAAGTATCACTTTTTTTACATAGCTGGGTGTGCTTATGTGTGAGAAGTTGGGTAAAATTCACCAGGCACACATGTGACAAAGTTCTCTCTCACTCACACTCACACTCACACTCACACACTCTCTCTCTCTCTCTCTCACACACACACACACACACACACCAAAGCAATCACACATAGCGCTTAATGCACTCTGTGGGCAGCTCACTAGTTAATTAGCATTTTGACCCCAACATGTTGGGTACTCATTTTACCAAGCCTGGAAGGATTTTATTTATTTATTTATTTAGTTATGATTAATTTCTTGAATTTATATTGCTGCCCCCTCGCTGGAGTGACTCCGGGCGGCTCACAATAAACATTTCAAGAGTCAAGCATAAAACGTCGCATAATAATAATAAAAAATAACAAAACCCCTTAAGCTTAAAAACCATTAAAAGCCCTTAAAATACCCTCAAAATAGAAGGCTGAGTCAATCTTGTTCCCTGGTTATGATTGAAATCACAACATTTTGGTTGAACTACACCTGTTTTTACCAACTGTGCCACCAGGGCTCCGCGCATGTGCACATGCACACCCGCACCAAAAGACCTTGTGCAGTAGTGTGGGCTACACTCAATATTTTCCAATTTCGTATTCAAGTTTTGCAGAAATGCTACTTCCTCATTTGGTATTCAGGTTGAACTGTACTGCTGACAGTGGAATGGTGCAAAGTTATTTACTTAGTCAAAAGGTGTCAGACACTCAAGGTAAAAAAGGTTCTGCCGTGAAGAGAGACATTATAAATTATGGGTTGCGTCATGTTTGCATAGGCGATATTAATGGCGTGTTTTGAAACGCCATCCCTCTCAGCTCCAAAACTTTGGTCCTGAACCTAATAGAAGATGTAAGTCATTGGACGTCTCTTTTGGCAGCTGCCAGGGATAGAGAGGCCAAATCCAGTTGTGCGGATACAATTTATCGGCAATTACTATGCTCCAGTCAAAAAGAAAGTTCAGCACATTCATTGCCTTTTAATTTAAACAAACCAAGCCATTATCCTCGCATATATCTGCATTTTTTTCCTGTTTGTTTGTGGAAATTGGAGGTGGGGGTTGCAGAGGTGCTAAATCTAATGGGCTCCAACATAATGTGTTCTCAGAATACATGCACAATCTCCATAATAGTTGGTGGGTCATTCCATCAACTTTAAAGAGAGGTTTGGATAGTGTTTCATGGGAAGAATCATTCATCGCCAGGGAGCTGTCCGTAGTGCTGAACCCTGATTATTAAGGCAATCATTCCTTATCTTTTGAGCATCATAAAACCCTTTCCATGGTCAGGTTATCTTGCTAGGACAGCGATGGCGAACCTTTTGAAGAACCAGTGCCCAAACTGCAACACTTATTTATTGCAAAATGCCAAGACAGCAACAGAGGAGGAAGGAAACGTTCCCATTGGGCTGCTGGGCAGAGGGGTGGGGTGAACTCTGTGCTGGGGGAGAGAGGAAGCTCTCTCATTGGGCTGCTGGGCAGAGGGGCGGGACAAACTCAGTGCTGGGGTGACTGCACAAGTGCCCACAGAGAGGGCTTCAAGTGCCACCTCTGGCACATATGCCATAGGTTCGCCACCACTGTGCTATGGTAATAGAATAGACCATACTGCCAACGACTCAACACCGCATGTCAGGTGGTGGTCAACTAACCTGACATCCCTGAGGACTAGTGGCCTTGGGTGGTGAAATCCACAGGGAAGGAAGGGCGATGGCCTCCAAATGGATTAAATCCCCCTCTTGAGGGAGGGCAGCAGCTTCATCCATCCTGGCCTGGGGCTGAGGAGGACTTTGCGTGCCAAAAGGGCTCAGGACCAGAAAGTGACTCTCAGAACTGGATCAGTGGTACAGTTGTCATGCTGCGATGTGCAAGGCAGATGAAAGGCCACTGCATTATATTCTCAGTCTTCATGGCTGATCACCACGAGGATCACTGATATTTGGATCCGGATACGGCAGAACAACAACAAGAAGAAAGCCATTATCCTCACACACATCTGCAGTTTTTCTGTTTGTTTGTAGAAATTGGGGGGAGAGGGTTTGCAGAGGCGCAAAATCTAATGGGCTCCAACATAATCTGTTCTCAGAATACACACACAATCGCCATAATAGTTGGCAGGTAATTTGGATAGAGATTTGGATAGTGTTCCATGTTTTGAATTTTAAAGTGACCTGAAAGAGGTTTCGTTTCTTTCCTGCTTTTGTTTGAATTTCTGATAGGTCACAGAGGTGGACTTTGTTTATTGCCCCATGGGAAGTCCCCTTCATCACCAGGGATCTGTCCATAGTGCTGAACCCAGATAGATAGTTAAGGCAACTACAGTAAAACCCCGACTTACATATGCCTCGAGTTACATAAAATTCGATTTACAGAATGATTTTGTGCTAAAACCATGTCCTGATTTACATAATTTCCTCTGGGTTTGCTTCGAGTTACATAAAGATTCTTTTTCCTATGGGTTTGCTTTGAGTTACGTAAAAATTCATTTCCCTATGGGTTTGCTTCGATTTACATAAACATTTCATTTTCCCCTATTGGTTTGCTTTGAGTTATGTAAAAAATTAATTTTTCCTATGGGTTTGTTTCGAGTTACATATAAAAACCGATTTAAGCAAAAGCCTACAGAATGGACTCCCCCCCCCCCCCCCGGTAAATAGGGGTTTTACTGTGTTCTTTATCTTCTGAGCATCAATGACACTGCCTGGAAGGCGGGAGGTCAGCAATTCATGACTCGAGTGCTGAATGATGAAGTGAATTCACATCTCTGTCCCAGCTCATGCCAACCTAGCAGTTCAAAAGCAAGAAATTGCAAGTAGGGACCACTTCGGTGGGAAGGTAAACAGCATTCCGTGCACTCTGGTGTCTAGTCATGCCTGCCACATGACCATGGAACTGTCTGCAGAAGCATACAGCGCTGGCTCTTTGGCTTTGAAACAGAGGTGAGCACTGAACCCTAGAGTCGGATGTGACTGGCTTTTGAGCAAGGGAAACCTTTACCTTTACCCCTTTTCTGAGCATCCCTCTTGCCCCCACCTTCATTTAGTAGTTCATCGTTGTGCAACCTCATTGGGAGAAAGGTCTCCTCTTGCTTCTAAGGAGGTGCCATAGAGAGCTTATAGAGTAGCTATATTACTGCAACTAGGAAGCCCTGGGGCAGCTTGAGATCTGCACTGCACCATAAATGAAGAATCCCTGAGTTGGAATCTATCAAAGCAAATCTGACTGATTGTGGTCCAATTCTCTCTTGAAGGCCTCCAACGTTGGAGCACTCACCACCTCTTGAGACAGTTGGTTCCATTGTCGTACTGCTCTAACCATTAAGAGGTTTTCCCCTTGAAGGCCTTTTCAAGAAGGCCTTGAAGGAACCCTCAGCCATTCTCCAGATGAGTGACATGCAAATGTCTGAAGCTATGTTTTGACTGGCTGGAACTTCCAGATTTTGCCTGGGGATTATTTGGAAATGCTGGAATTTGTGGAAAACATTCCAGAAACAATAAGGAATGGTGCGCTCTTACTTGTTAGTGTTCTCTTGGAACTCCACAGGTGCTGACCCTCAACACTGGTTGAACATGACCCCTTCCTCCCCACTCAAGTCCTGGAGCTGTTTTATCTGTAATATACTCTTAAGAGTTGACTAGACTATTCAAAACACGTGGAAGGAATTATCTATCCCAGGCAACATGCTGGGATCAGAGCCTAGTGGGTGATTCTTCTTCTTCTTCTTCTTCTTTCATGTCCTGATAAAAAATGAAGCCACTTTCTTCTTTTTGTCGTTGTCCAAACCCAAGTTCTTTTCAGTGCATGTCTCTGGCAGCAATCGGCAGACCAGCAAATGAGCCGGATTCTGTATCTCTCCACATTCACACAGCATGTTGTTCTCCACCAGCAGCCCCCACTTGAGCATGTTGGTCTTGCATTGTGGGACTCCAACCCTCAGCCTATTCAGGGTCCACCAAGTGACGTTGGGGAGGTTGAGTTCCTCAGCCATCTCCTCCTCCTTTACTGTCGTTCCATGTCCAGCGAGCTCCTTCCTTCATCTTCTAGTATGGTTTTGCTCATGTGTGCACCCTAGAATGTTTGTTCTTGCCATAAAGCTCTTCCTGGATCATATTAATTCAGAGGGTGTTGAGGGTTGAAGGTCCTTCTCTTGCTCATTTCTCTCATGGTCCACTGCTACTTCTCTCCTGATCTTAGGTGGAGCAATACCAACAAGATGGTGATGCCTGGCCTTCATTGCCTGGACATCCTTGACCAGACATGGTGCAACTTATTGCCTTGAGTAAGAAGCTACTTTATATTAATAATAAAGACTTCATCAGGAACTCCTCTCTTATCTTTTGCATCTTGAGCGACGGGGCATCAAGGAAGGCCCTGCTGTCACTCAACAAAAGGGAGCCTCGTCCGCCTGAATTCAACGTTTTGCTGAGGCACCTCCTGGGCCAAGGCATATTCTTTCTGGTGGTAAAGTGGTGAAAGCGCTTCCATGCTGCGTGTTTGAGTGCTTCATTTACAGAGATGATACAGCTCAATATTTTGCCCCCAGCCAGTTCAATACAAAACTGTCCATTTGTTCTTGATCGAGAGAAGAGCTTAAATAAGATGGAACTTTCACTCCTATGTTCCAAAAATAATTGGGTGATTAGAAAGACAATAAAAGGCATTGGTTTCTTTAATGCTGTTTGGAATTATTTTCTAGCTTGTCATGGCTGAAAGGAAGGAAGGAAGGAAGGAAGGAAGAAGAAAAGACAGACTGATACCATTTGTTGTTCTTTGTTCCCTTACCCTAGGGCAGTGGTGTCACACCTATGGCATGCATGACAGAGGGGGCACTCAGAGCCTTCTCTGTGGGTATGCATGCCATCACCCCAGCATAGAGTTTGGCTCACCATTCTGCCCAGCCTCCCAATGGGAGTGCTTCCTCCTCCTCCCCAGCACAGAGTTTGCTCCACCCCTCTGCCCAGAAGCCCAATGGGAGAGCTTCCTCCATCCCCCAGAACATAAGAACAACCTTGCTGGAACAGGCCACAGCACATCCAGTCGAGCATTCTGTCTCCCACAGTGGCTCACCATTGGCTTCAGGGTATTATTCCCAAGCAGATGCCTTCACCTGCTTAGGATTCCCTGGAAATGGCATTGAGAGGTATCCTGCCTCTCTCTCCAACCCAGAGGTTGTCCTTAGGTATCCATTATAATTATAGCCATGGATACCCTTGGCCTCCATGAACTTGTCTCATCCTTTCTTGAAGCTGTCAAGACTGACAGCTGTCACCACTTCTTCTGGCAGGGAGTTCCATAGACCAGGGATCCTCTGGGTGGAAAAAGGACTTTCTCTTCTTTGTTTGAGAACTAGTACCCAAAAGTTTAATGGAGTGTCCCCTAGTTCTAGAGTTATGCGATAGGGAAAACAGTTTTTCCTTATCTACTTTGTCCACATCATGCATGATTTTATAAACGTCAATCAGGTCACCTCTTAGACGCCGTCGTTCAAGAGTGAAAATTCCCAACCATTGCAGCCTCAGATGGTAAGGAAGGTGTTCCAGTCCCCCAATCCTTCTGGTTGCCCTCCTCTGCACTTTTTCCAGCTCCACAATATCCTTCTGCAGGTATGGCAACCAGAACTGTACGCAGTATTCCAGGTGGGGCCTGACAGCACAGAGTTCACCCCTCTGCCCAATAGCCCAATGGGAGCGTTTCTTCCCTCCGCCCAGCACAGAGTTTGCACCACCTCTCTGCCCAGCAGCCCAATGGGAGTGCTTCCTCCCTCCACTGCCTGGGGTAAGGCGGATGGCTCACATGCGGCGTGAGGGGGCGGCATCACTGGTCTAAAGAAAATAAGACCATAGGAATCAAAGGCTTTTGTTTTGCTTTCTGCTCAGTTCTTCTATAGGGCAAGTTCCTTCTAGGTCAGGTTTCCTAAACCCACTTCCGATGAGAAGAAACAAGAGAGACCACTGCAAAAATAATAATAATCCTTTGGGCTTTTCCGGTTGCAAAAGTAGCCAGTAGGAGCTCCCATCCGGTGATTTCTCTGGGTGTTGTGCTGGCCATTCCTGATGAATTTCACATGCAATGTGTCTCTCTCCCCCACCCCAGCCCCCAATTCCCTGCAGCATTTTTGAGGTCTGCTTATTACCAAAGCGCACATTCACTGTCAGCAACTCGAAGGGGTGAAGATGATTGACGATGCTCTTCATGGGGCAAGCGGCATCTCCGTTCATTTCATTTAGAAGCACCAAAAGCTGTTGACTGGGCTGCCATCTGTTCTCCCGCCCTCCCTGCTGGGGACGGAGGTGCCATCGCAGGTACCAAATAGCTTAGCAATCCCAGATAAATCCTTTTGGGTTTCCTGCTTTGCATGCGCAGAGCTCCTTTCTTGGCTTTGAGTGGGCCGGGGAGAGGGGGGGTTCAGAATAATTCACCACCCTCTATTTTTAGCCGAGCAGAATCTCTGCAGCGCCCATATCCAACTATTGACAGACTCCGTAATAAAGAAGAGAAACAGGCAGCAGATATTGCATTAATATTTCAGCATCTTTTATAGAATCAGATATTTGGAGAGGCTGAAAGGCCATTTGAGCTGAAACTTCTGCCACAACACACAGCGATCCATCTGCTCTCTCAGGTTTTTTTGGGACCAGCGCCACTTCCGAAGGAGACCAAGGGAGGGGCGGCTCTGCTCTTCCAGGCCAAGGAAAGACCTCTATAAAGAACACAGATGTCTTCTACAATGCAGGGAAGATCAATACCCAACAGGAGTTGGAGACAACCTGCCCTAAAGATTTGAAAGGAGTTGAGGTTCTTGTTGATGTGTAAGAGTTTAATCTCAGCAGCACTACCACGTTCATGACATTTGAGGGCTCCCCATGAAAGATCTGAGAAGCCTCCAGTATTGACCAACGAGTTGAAGAAGAAATGGTGAGGGGTACCTTTTCTGCACAGGGTCCCCTTTCTCTAGAAAACCTAGGGATGACTTTGCTTACGGCGTTTTCAGGTAAGGCCGTCACTTTGCTTCATCCATGGAGCACTCTTGCACTGGACGCATTCAAGAGAGAGTTGGACCACCATCTGTAGAGTATGCTGCTCCAGTATGGCGTGCATTCATACATGCAAAAGAAGTTGACATCACTGCTAATGAAGCCACATGTAGAGTGACAGGATACCTCAAACCTCCACTAGTTGAGAAAATATATTCTCTTGTTGGCATCCTCCTAAGAACAGGAGAGAAGTAGTAGTGGACATGGAGAGAACTAAGCAAGAGAAGGACCCTCAGCTTCTGAACGGAGATGAGCCTCAAGTCTGCCAGCTCAGACATAGGAAGAGCTTCATGGCAAGAACAAACACTGTTGACGGTACACAAGTGCAAATCCAAATTAGAAGACGGAGGAAGGAGCTCACTGGAGAAGGAACAAAACTAAAGGAAGATCTGGCTGAGGAACTCAACCTCCCTTGTGTCACTTGAGGGACCCTGAACAGGCTGAGGGTTGGAGTCCCTAAATTCAAGACCAACAGGCTCAATTGGGGACTGCTGGTGGACATCAACACACTGTGTGAATGTGGAGAGATACAGAATCAGTCTCATTTACTGGTCTGCCAACTACTGCCAGAAACATGTGTTGTTTCCCACCAGCAGTCCCCACTTGAGCATGTTGTCCTTGAATTTAGGGACTCTGACCCTCAACCAGTTCAGGGTCCTCCGATGAGGACTTAACTTTGTCCAATGACAAAGCCAAGGAAGTGGTTTCATTTTTGGCAGTCCAGGGTTTGATCGGGACACGAAAGAAGAAGAACCGTCACCACCTGTCATATCTGCTTTGATTTGGATCCCTGTATTTACCAAAGGGTTGGATTTGATGGCCTAAAAGGGTCCTTCCAACTCAGTAATTTTATTTATTTATTATTCAAATGTATATATTGCCGCCCAAATCGAATGAGCGACTGGGCTTTGGCAGAACAACAGTTGAAAACATTACAATCATAAAACATTAAAAACCATTAATAGACCTTAAAGATTACCCTCCCCATCAATTATTTAAAAATTATGGTTAAAAGAACGACTAAAAGAACGGAGAGGCTATTAATGACTCTATGGTGGTTTGCTTTCAATTTGGACCTATTTTGAGCTATCTCACTGTTTGTTCTACCTTTTCCACATGACGACCCAACATGAGCCTTCTCAGCTTCTAAGCACACCTGACAAGGCCCTTCTCTTGATATATCACCCCTTTCCCAAGCTCATTTGTTGAGGACTCAAAGGAAGACCTTTCCAGGTTTAAGTCATAAACATACAAGTAAAACAGTACAACGTGTTAAAGACAAACAAAAAACATCTTGACTTCAAAAAGTACAAACAGAATTAACAGTCTTGCTTACATGGGTATCCTTCATGTTTTGCAATAAATAAATAAATAAAATAAACTTGTTCTAATCATAATAAACTTTTCTTGAAGACTTTACTGTTTATATGTAATCTCCTTATATAAATTATTTCTAACCGGTTACCCAATTTTCTATTTTTTTAAAAAAACCTTCTCTACGTTTCATTACACTCTAATACAAACTACATTCACATCACCCTGTGCTATACAAATTTCCAAAATTTAACCGTTACAGGCAATGGCTCAATCAATTTGTCATTTCTTACTGCATATTCCACATAGGGTTTCCAGATTTTCCCAAAACTTATTTTGCATGATTATGCCCTTCTTTGGTTTCATTTCACATGTTAGTTTGTCGTTTAAGGCTAGTTGCCATGCCTCGCTGTACCATCTGTCTATCCCTATGTCAAATTAATTTCTCCATTCATTTGCGATCAACGGTCTTGCTACAGATAGCAGAGTGATCAGCAGCTCTTTCTTGTTCTTTTCTGTATTAATTTCCTCTATTTCCCCCAACATCGCGATTTTTGCAGTCAGTTTCAATTTAGTCCCCATAATATTTTCCAATTGGGACCATACCTGTCAAGTTTTGGATTTGGAAATAAGGGAAATTTCCCAGCAAATATGGGATACTTGACAGGTATATTTATCCTTTGCTGCCCTCCAATGGTGGCAATAGGGCATTGAAGTCTAATTAATACGGGATGACGGCAGGGAAGAGGGTAAAATAAGGGGTTTTCCTGGTCAATACGGGATACTTGACAGCTATGATTGGGACGCCCTGTCCCGAGAAGCCAAGTTGGCCTCTTCCGTCTTGCCCTTCCGTCCCCCTCCCCAAGACATGGCAACAGTAAAGGTAAAAGCCGGCTGTGGGCTATTAAGGGAAGAAAGCAATTTAATGGGGAAAGGTTACCAATATGGAGGTGTTCACATTTTAACAAAACTGAAGATTATTTGCATCTTCCTTCTGGCCCTGCAACCTTCTTGTGTTACCTTTAACATCAACAAAATGCACTTTAGTGTGTGAATTTGTTATTTTCTATTACTTTTTCTACCTCTCTTTGTCTGGAATTTGCTTCCTAGCCTCTGAGTGGCCCTCGAGCAGGGGTGCGCACACTTTTTGGGCCGTGGTCTGGTCATGTGCTTCAGGGGGTGTTATGTATGATAACTGTGTGGTAACTGTCAAAACTATTCAAACCGCCATGTTCCCGCGCATTCCTATCTGTCAAACAGCTACGAAATCTTGCCAGACAGCGTAGTCTCGCGATATTTCAGGAGGCGCGCAATTCAAATTCTGACAGGCATGCAATGTATCTCTTGAATGCAAATAAGGGGATTGAAATGTGTGCACATGTTGTTAGCCAATTGGCATTGTTCATTGTTGTTACTGTAACTAGTTGTATATAAGTCCGAGTTTTGCCCCATCCAAACTATGTTCAAACCCAACCAATAAAGAGCTGTTTTTCACTTCTAAATGCGAGGCGTCATATTTCCTTGAACACCAAAGGGGGCCAGTCACTTTGGCCTACAGGCCATATCTGGCCCCCGATGCCAATTCATCCAGCCCATGAAGCCCTCATCACTCCCAGAAGCGGAAGTAAGACGTGCCTGTATGGGCGCATTTTACATCCGCTTCCGGGAGCGACAAGGGCTTCACGGGCAGGATAAATTGGCATCGGGGTGTGTGTGTGTGATGGGGGTGGATCCAACCCACAGGCCATAGTTTGGGCACCCCTGCCCTTGAGGGTCATATCCTCTCCCCCCATCCCAGCCCCCAGATTTTTGCAGACATTTGTCTTGCAATTGCCTTTCTAGAGTCCAGTCCATCCGCCTGACTTACCAGCTGTGACAGCGTCGCTTTCCATTACGGGCAACCCACCGAGCGCTGGCTTTTGCACATGTTCCATGTGGGTCATTTTAAATAAAAATTGACATCCTCAGCACATCAAGCTGAGTGACACATAAACTGTCCCTGAAAGGCACCAGCTGCAGGCACGAGAAGCAATTGGGGGTGGCAGGAGCCAGGCAAGAGATTGGGGGGGGGGGGGCGCGAAAGGAGAGCAGAAGGGGGAAAATAAAAGTTTGGGAAGCAACTAGCAGATTTGTATTGAATAGATTCACAAACAGTGATAAACATATCTTAGGTTCTTTCAGGAAGGCTGCAACGCCCTCAAAAATAAAGACTGCCACTTTCCCAAACAGAGTTGCCTTTTACTGGAGTTAAAAGACAACGTCTGGCTATTTTTACCCCTTAATCCAGTGGGTCTCAAGCTGCCGTCCGTGGCACCATTTCATGTGCCCCCACTGGTTCCACCACATCAGGAAGTGCCCTGTGGTGGAGGAAGGGCAAAATGGTGTCCACCCCCAAAGCTGTGGAAATGTGACCCAATGGCCCCTGGCTTTAAAAGGTTGAGAACCCCTGCCTTAATTCGTTGGTTGGTTGGATAGATCCTTTCTTTCCATAGGGACTCAGGTTGGTTCACAATTCTTTCTTTATTTGTGTCAGATGCACCACCAGCATATAATAACATAAAATTAACACATCTAAAAACACAATAGAATTTAAAAGGGCTAGATGACAGTCTTTTAGCACCGTACAGGGTTGTACAGTACTCGTTGTCGTCGACTGCAACTCGTATCCGAGAATGAATTCCCCCCCCCCCCCTGAAGCAGGAAAAATGTCACTGCCGTGAATTTGTTTAAGGTGGATCCCAGCTTGCCACGAAGTGACCCACACACTATGATCTCGGAGCCATCACCCATGGCACACATGAAGCGTGGCATGCAAGATTTAACACCGGGAATGCAATGGACCACCACAGTCTTGAGGATATAGACAAGGTGCGCCTTCACAGCAGTCCATCTGGCATGGCCTCTTCCGCCATTAGTACAATACTAATGGGTTTAAAATAAGAGAGAAAAGCTGCATTTTAAAAACAAACAAACCTTGTCTATATTAATACCAAAATTAAAAACAATTTAAAAAACATTTTAAAAAAATCTCTAAATGTCACACCTACAGTGTTCTCCAGGTCCCTACATGGTGTGTGTGTTTTATCGCACACTTTAATTCAATTCTATAAAACTAATGTGGTGTCTTTTCATGTGCAGCAGTGCCATGTCCCTCTGGAAGGAAAGAGTCTGTATATGCTTGGCTGTGAGCTAGTGGCTACGCGCATGAATGCCATGCCAAAAACAATCATCATGCCACACCAAAATTTAACATCTACCTCCAGGAAAGCAGGGCCTGGCATAAAGGGCAGAATTCTTTCCACTTCACAGAACAGATTGCACAATTAATGTACAGCCCCCACTACAGTCTGTTCTAGAACCAGCCTAGGCATGGTGCTATTAGTAGACATTGTTTCAAGCCTAGCCAAAAAGGGGGAAAAAACTGGGATTATCAAGAATGCACACACACAACCCTGTGTTCTACAGAGATAATTTATCCTGCCAGATGTTTCTCACCCCCTTCAGCTGCCAGATGTGCAATACACGAGACTGTGAGCATTTGCCAATAATGACTCTAGCCTTTAGTCCCAGTCGAGATTTAGATCACCTTCGTGATCCAAGATTCTTTTAAAAGATTTGTTCCTCTGTTTTATACCATTTATTAAGCCCCATCTGCACCAGCCATCAGGGGTGGGAGAGAATGCCATGCCATTTCAGGTTTTTTCTTTTAAATAAGGATATCCCCAAATTCATATTTTTTAAAAAATTCAGACAAGAATTAATTTGAGGTAAAGCAACAACAAGTTTCAGGATGATATTCTGTTGTGTTAAGTTGTCACCAGTAGGAAGAGGTTTTTTTGGTACAGTACTTTCAACCTACTTACTTTTGATTCATGAGTAACTTGTTCCATGATATGGAAACCTTTGAATCCCTGGGAAGGAAGGAGGAAACCTTTCATCAGCAAAAATCTCTCCCTTGCAGTAATAGCAGATGGCAACGAAGATTTTTGGTAACTGGAGACTTCCTCATTCTGTCCTGTGGCTAACACAGCTTTCACAGGATGACACAGATTACTTGTAAATTGGACAGTCTGTGGGACAGAAGGAGGAAGTCTTTAATCGCTAAACATTTCCCCCGGATGATGACATGATCACACTTCTGCAAGTGAGACCAAGCCTGTAGGATTTCAGTGAAAGATTTAGGCATCTATGGTCAGGATTTTGAGTGCTTGGCTCATGAAAATCCAGGTTTGAAACCCTATGTATTAAACCAAGCCAGTTGATGTATGAGTGTTGCCAAATATTTTCTTCTGAGAGATTCCTCATCTTTATTGCATATAGAAAAACATACTGGATTCCATACTGATTACAGGTTGTATGTATTGGTCTAAAACCAACTGAGTGCAGAATACACTGCTGCACACTGCTTTTTGCCACCAACAGGATGCAAGCCATGACTACAAGTCCCAGCATCCCCAGTCAGCATGGGCTGAACTCCTGGACTCTGATTCTCTGCAAGAGTGAATCACAACAATGGTCAACTAGTGTTTCAGTGGCCACGTGCTTCCTTGTAAAGCAGCACTCTGGTTTCTTGCTAGAAGTCTGGCCAGGTTATCTTGCTATGGTAAGAGAGTAGACCAATGATGGCTAACCCTGACACCGCAGCTGTTCTTCAACTTCAATTCCCAGAAGCCCTGATCAGCAGGAGTGTTGACTTGGGCTTCTGGTAACTGAAGTCCAAGAATACCTGGAGTTCACCATCATGGGAGTAGACACTTCTGTCTACTATGGCCTTGGGTGCCCAAGTCCACAGGGAAGGGTGATGGTGCCCAAGTGGATTAAATCCCACTTGAATCCCTCTTGATGGAGGGCAGCAGCTTCATACATCCTGGCCTGGGGCTGAAGAGGAGGTCTTTGCATTCCAAAAGGGTTCAGGACCAGAAAGTGACTCGTGGAACTGGATTAGTGGTACTATGGGTGTCATGCTGCGATGTGGAAGGCAGATGAAAGGCCACCGCATTATATTCTTGGGAGAGTCTTCATGGTTGATTGCCATGAGGATCACCAATATTCGGATTCAGATACAGTAGAAGAAGACTGTTTCTTGATATATACAGACATTTTTATTGGCATTTTCACTGTGGCGTGTTCCTTGCTATCTTATTCCCTTTGCTATCTTGCTATTTTTCCCTTTGCCCCTGCCGAAGCTTGTAACATCCTTTTACTTCCATGTGGACTAATTTCTCCGCTGACCCAATGGAGATAAATGCCATTCTGTACAGAAGAGATCTGAGACAGAAATGAATGTTCATGACCCCTTTTTCTCTTTCTCAAAAAGATGAGATTGACAGGACAGCACTCCGGGAAGAGGGAAAGGACTTAATTCCCAAAGCAAAGCCAAGAGACTCAGCATCTCTCGGGGGTCATACAAATCTCAAAAATGTGTCAGAGTGAAAAAGCACATCATTTTCATAGGCACACAGGAAGGAAATTGGTCAGCCATGCTAAGAAGAAGGGGACAGGCAGGTCCTCTGAGCTCAACCTCCCTGGCCGTTCTTCTTAGCGTGGACAAGAAACTGAAGGCTGTGTCTACACCAGAAAAGCCAAACTGGAGTGATTCAGATTTTCTGTGATTTGATTTCCAGCCTCTACTATGTCTGAAATCACAGTCAGTGTTCAGAAAGGAACTGTGGATTGATTCAGGAGTTCATAGTTCATACTAGATGCAATGGAAGTCATATTTCAGTAACATGCGCACGCAAACCTCTTTCTTTCCTTCCTTCTTCCATCTGGTCTCACTTCTGATAATCCTTTCATGGGAATGTAAATGTGGGAAATAATCATGGTGTCAAGATGATATAGCGCTAATCTCATATATTGAGAAAAAAATAAAATATATATTTAAAATTTGTGTTAGATGATCAGAGGAGAGGAAAGCATACATGGTCATGCCCCCTAAGTCTTGAATGTCATGCCACAACTGCCTACATCACCAAAACACCACCTACAAGATGCGCATACCCTTTACAAATGCATATCGCAATTTATCACAAGGGGGAAAGCCTGTTTTAATTGTTCCAGCTTGAAAGAGTAAAAGTCTCCCAGCATCAAATGTAAAAAAAGGCCACTTCAGGAAAAAGTGGAATCTGTTTTTGCATCATGTGGTCACTAAAAATGCTTAGGATTCACCTACTTTATAAACAGAGTAAATCCAGTATTTGACCATGTAATCACAACCTCCCCTGTTAGGTGAATGCCTTGTTGGGGTGTGGGGGCTTGAGCGGTCTAACTAGACAGTGTTGCCCATCTCTTGTTAATGATGTTAGACCGGGACTAAAACTCACCAAAGCATCCTCTGTTGGATCCCTTGAGCCAGGTGAAAGAAGAGTGTGGCACGGGTCATGGTCCACCTAGCCAGTGGGTGATGTGATATCCAAATGGCTAAAAATTGCATGCAGATGGACTTGATTTCTCAGGTCCATTTGCTTATACAGAATGTCACTGTGGAGATGTCTTCCAATGTGCGGACTCCTTACTGAATAACGACTCCAAGGTATCCAAGGTAATCACAACCTTAGTATGGACCATGCCTATTCTTCTGCTGAAATATTTTGGAGTCCTTGTTAACTTCAGTGTGCCAAAGAACTGCCAAGTGGATCGTGTTCTTTCATCTTTTGACCACGTTCTTGTTTATTGTCTCTTTATTACAGTTAGAGATGGGTCAGCTCTTCCAAATGCAGGGTTGCTGAAGGGTCTAGATCCCAGGATGCTCTCCAGCCACCTAGAAGGCCAATATGGTATGGCTCTGTCTCAAAGTAGATTGGTCACTATTGATGCTAAGGAGGAGGAGGAAGAAGAATAGCAACACAAAGAAGAAGAAATAGAAGAAGAAGAGGAGGAAGAAAAACAAGAAGAAGAAGAAGAGGAAGGGGAAGGAAAAGGAGGAGATTGGCTCTACAACTTCCACCTGGTATGGGAGGAGGAGTAAAATTTGAGCAAGAAGAACAGTTGGCCATCTCAGTTGGTAGATAGGGAGGGTTTGGGGCCAATGTTTCAAGGTCAATGCTGGAGGTGGAAGGCTGTAACATGAGATGCCCTTCCAGCCTTTGTGTTTTGAGCTAAGGAATTGCAAAACATTGGTGTGATTACGAACCTCAGCATGGGTGCTGAATTAGAGCAGCCAAGGGAACTGGTCTCTACGCTGCATTCTTCTGCTGCTCATTTCGTTTCAGAGGAAGCTAAAGAGAGAGTGAACTCTGGCTTCTCCATTCAGTCCGTAAGGAGGAGAGAAAGAACCTTCCGGTCAAGGATGCTTGTAGAAACATGGAAGAATATTTTAAATGGAGATGTGTCATCTTGAACTAGACCTCATCTTTCTTCTGTAGGATGTTATGCATAACTAATTAGAAAGTCGGGAAAGTTGCTGATGGATACAAAGGAAAGCTAGCTGCATCAAGTTTGCAATAGAGACGAATACCGTATATACTTGACTATAAGTCGTCCCAAATATAAATCTAGGTACCTAATTTGGACCTCTAAAATTAGGAAAGCAGATTGACCCGAGTATAAGTCGGGGGTGGAAAATGCAGCAGCTGATAGTGAGTTTCAATAATTAAAACACATGAAAATACGGTAAAATTAATTAATTTAGACATCTGTGTGGGTATGTTTTTGAGAGTTTATGGTAGTGTTGTTCCCGTGCTGTTGAAATAAAGGATTTTCTCCATGCCAGTTTGTGATGCACCCAGTTCCCCCGTCTTGTTGTCGGCTGGCCCATCTCAATCCAGCGAAGTTTTGGGACCCTTGGGGTCATTGACCCGAGTATAAGTCGAGTCTCCTTTTTGGACCTTATTTTGGGGGCTAAAAAACTAGACTTATACTCAAGTATATATGCAGTCTATATTTCTGTCTTACATGCAAAATGCAGAGCTTTTCCAAGGGAGATGGGGCGGTCTTTCTGCGGCAAAAGAGGCCAAACCCCTGTTCTCAAGGGGCCGGCAAAGGGAGGTTCAGCCATTGTCTTCTGACAAAAATAGACAATCAATAATACCATCCATGGCAACATGCATTACCATCACATTGGCAGCCAGGTAGAAGGAGCCGCGTTTCCTCCTCTGGGGAAAGTCAGTTGAGTAGTTCAGGAGCATGAAAGCCATCCTGTATTCACTTTGAAACCAGCTTATTTATTTCAAGCCCTGGAAGGAAACCATGTTTGGTGCATTGCTTATTAATCAGTGGGGCCCGTTATGAGAACAGCGGAGCTTTATTGCAATTGCTAGTGCTACAGGATGACAAATGGTTTATGGGGAGTGGCAATTTTTTATTTTATTTTTTTGCAGAAGAGGAAAGCAACATCTTTTCAGTTCTGCTCTGTAGCGCATGATGGGAGGGAGAAAACAAGCAGGTGATCAGTTGTTGGAAAATACACAAACAACATGCTTTTGCTCCTGATTCTTAAAAGTCCATGAAGTAAAGCAGAAAATCTAACACACATCTGTGCAGCTTGTTCTCAACAAATACAAAAGCTGTTATCAAGGTAACAGAAAATAATTTGCTTTTTCTCTGGGTTTCTTATTCTGGTCCTCCTGGGACCAGGAAACAATTCAAAGGAGGATTAGGTCCCTAATGCATGTGAAGAAAACAGGGTAGCAATACGTTCAGATCCAAAAGAGACATAAGCAATGAGGAGAAAACAAAAGAAGAGGAAGGAAGGAAGAATAGATGATGGATGTATTGATGGAAGGAAGGGATAGATCATAGATGGAAGGAAGGAAGGAAGGGTTGAAGATGGATGTACTGATATATGGAAGGAAGGAGGAAGAATAGATGATGGGTGTATGGAAGGAAGGAAGGGATAGATCATAGATGGAAAGAAGGAAGGAATGAATAGATCATGGAAGGAAGGAAGAGTTAATGTAAGGAAGGAAGGAGGAAGAATAGATGATGGGTGTATGGAAGGAAGGGATAGATCATAGATGGAAGGAAGGAAGGGTTGATTATGGATATATTGATATATGGAAGGAGGGAAGGAAGGAAGTGTACCTATTCCTCACAATTAGCAAAGAGAGAACTGTGTGCTAAAGACTGTGGTGGCTCACGTGGTTAAGATGCTGAACTCACTGACTGGAAGGTCGGAGTTCGATTCCCGGGTACTGCATGATGGAGTGAGCTCCCATCTCTGTCCCAGGTCCTACCAACCAAGCAGTTCAAAAGCATGAAATTGCAAGTAGATAAATAGGGACCACTTTGGTGGGAAAGGTAAACAGCATTCCATGTTGAGTCATGCCTGCCACATGTCCACGGAAACATCTGCAGATGCAGACAGCGCTGGTTTTTTGGCTATAAACAGAGATGAGCACTGAACCCTAGAGTCAGATACGACTGGCTTTCCAGCAAGGGCGACCTTTACCTTTACCTAAAGACTGTTCAAATGTCATAGCCATTAATTCAGCGCACAGTGTTTGCAATGCCCTTATATTCTACCTCCGAGAACAAATGGCACAACCGCAGTACCTGGCGATGGACTTTGCAACATGAAGAAAATGAACAGCAGGGCCACTTGAGGAGGATGTTGTCATTACGATGCAAATCTCTTTTGCTCCCCATCGGGCAGGGCTTTGGAGTGGGGGATTCATGCTGCCACTGGTGTTCAAACTAAAACCCGGGAACAAGCAAAGTACTTGGGCCTGTCATGTGTCCTCGCTTTGTGATCCTTGAACGCGCGTGTTGTGGATTAAAAGAAACGAGACATGTTCCTACATGGATTTTACAGCACTGATCCATGACACCCTTTCAGACTTGGTTGTTATCAGTGGAAATGCAGGCATGTTTGGCTCGCACTAATTATCTCTTCAGCATGCGGGGGACGTCTCTGGAGATGCAAGACAGAAATAGGACGAGAAGTGGGTGCCCTTTTACACATAATCCGAACCACGTGGGAGCTCTTTATCAGATGCTGGAAGGATTTGGTATTCATGACTTCTGGTGCACAGGAAGTTGATCCATGGCTCTGGAGACCATGGGTATCGTAGCTGTTAGAGTAGGGGACTGAAGACTCTGGCATGTCCTTGAAACTGTTCAGGGCCACACAGAGCAGAAACAACAACACAAAACACACACACACAAAATAGAACCAGGAATCACTCCCAGCATTGCCTCTTCCTTGGGGCACAACTCAAATTTTTTTAAACTGGAAAAAACTGAGATCAGAGAGAGTTGGGTGAGAATTTTTCTCTGGTGCAATACTGTCCTCCTGTCTGGCCAGGCTGTCCTGCTCTGGTCATAGAGTAGACCCTACTGCCAGCAACTCAATGCCAAATGTCAGGTGGTGGTTAACTAACCTGACCACCCTGAGGACCAATGGCCTTGGGTGGCGAAGTCCACAGGGAAGGATGATGGTCCCCAAGTGGATTAAATCCAACTCGAGTCCTTCTTGATGGAGGGCAGCAGCTTCATCCCTCCAGGCCTGGGGATGATGATGACTTTGCATGCCAAAAGGGCTCAGGACCAGAAAGAGACTCATGGAATTGGATCAGAGGAATGTACGGGTGTCATGCTGCGATGTGGAAGGCAGATAGAAGACCCCACTACATTATATAATTCCCAGGACAATCTTCATTGCTGATCACCATGAAGATTGCCAATATTCTTATTTGGATACAACAGAAGAAGAAGAAGAGGAGGAAGAGGAAAAGGAAGAAGAAGAAGGAGGAGGAAAAGAAGAAGAGGAGGGAGAAGAAGAAGATCCCCTCCTCTTTCAATGCTAGGACAGGATTCTTTCGTCGTTACTTTCAACAGCAGGCACATCACTAATTTATCAGTTTTGCTTCATTCATTCAAATTCTTTTTGCTTTCCTGAATTGACACATACACACACACACCCACTACACAATTTTTACCACCAGTTGCAGGGAATGAAAGCACAGTGGGGGACAGATTCTGGTCTTTCTGGACCATTCAAAGGCCAATCTATCCTGTGCACATAGATCACTGCAACCTGATCCGTGCCCTGCGCTGCCATGTGGGATGAGCTACGGGAGGATGCTGGCTCTCCCCTTTCTCGAGAAATGAGGAGCTAGTGAGGAAATCACACTCACGTTGCATGACCGTGGACTCTGGAAGCGGCAGCATGGCGGTTGTCCAGGCAACGGCCACGTCCCCCGGGCTTCCAAACAGCCCCTCTTTAAGCTAACACACGGATTCATGACCTCACTGCCATCTCATTCCCACATGGGGGAAATACTTACATTACAAAATTTGAAGGAAAAAAAATTAGAGCAGGGGTGTTTAAACTTTTTGGACTGTGGGCCGGTCACGTGGTTCAGTGGGCCGGTCACGTGGTTCCTCCCACCAGAAGCGGAAGTAAAATACATGCCTTGCAATCCGTTTTGCAACAGGATGAGATAGGTTTTAAGCCACCATTTTCTCTACTTAAACCAAGAAGTGGCCAAACTATGGCCTGTGGGCCAGATCTGGCTAACACCACCAATTCATTTGGACAGTGCCACCCTTGTGAGTGGGGTGGCTATAAAAATATGAACTATAGATAAATAATTGAACTATAAATTGTCACTGCCAGAAGTGGAAGTAAAACATGCCCAATAAAACGCGACAAGGGTGGCACGGGCCAGATGAATTGGTGTCAGGGGCCAGATCTGTCCTGCAAGCCATAGTTTGGGCACCCCTAAAATAGAGGAACGACACAAGGTAAGCCATCACTTGCCCACCTGCCTTTCCTTGATTGTTGTGGGCAACTTACTTTATTCTGAAACGTGGCGAAGAGGACATATTCCCTTCAAGATGCTCAGATACTGTTGGAGGAAGAGGATGTTAAGATGCTCAGAGGGACAACGTTTCACCAATGTTGGTGCAATTCCCTCCAAGCCCCTGAGAAAGAACATGGGTGGAGCTCAAGAGATGACATGCTAGAAGACTTTTGCGACCTATTAAGGAGAATTCGCTTAATAGACAAGTCTGGCCAGGTTATCCTGCTATGGTCATAGAGTAGACCCTACTGCCAGTGACTCAACGCTGAGTGGCAGGTGGTGGTTAACTAACCTGACCACCCTGAGGACCAACAGCCTTTAGATGCTGAAGTCCCCAGGGAAGGATGATGGTCCCCAAGTGGATTAAATGGCCCCATTTGGATCCATCTTGATGGAGGGCAGCAGCTTCATCCTATCCTGGCCTGGGGCTGAGGAGGAGGACTTAGTGTGCCAAAAGGGCTCAGGACCAGAATGGGACTCCTGTAACTAGATCAGTGGTACTATGGGTGTCACGCTGCGATGCAGAAGGCAGATGAAAGGCCACTGCGTTATATTCTCAGGACAGTCTTCATGGCTGATCACCATGAGGATCGCCAACATTCAGAATTGGATATGGTACAAGACGACGACGACGACTTGGAAGCGAAAGCAGGAAGATCAAAGCATAATCAAGTAAAATGGAGGAGCTACAAGGTGAATTTTCTGTGAATGTGGGGAAATTTAATTCAGGCAGCAATTATGTGCATACAGTTTATGCCCCACCATATGCAAAAAACAACAACGAAGATCTAGGAAATGGCTGAGATAACGCTATTGTGCAGTCCCCTAATATGAAGGAATCAACCAACCAATCAAAGAGCCCTAATGGCGCAGTGGTTAAACTGCTGTACTGCAATGAAAAGGTTGTGAGTTCAGCCCTGACCAGGGCTCAAGGTTGACTCTGCCTTCCATCCTTCCAAGGTCGGCCAAATGAGTACCCAGCATGTTGGGGACAAAATTCTAATTAACTTGTGAACCACCCAGAGCGATATGGGGTGGTAGATAAGGGTGAATACTCTTTGCTCTGCTCTGCTTTGCCTCACTCACTCACTCACTCACTCTAAACCTGCAGCCCGTGGGCCAGATGTGGCCCACAGTGCCATTTCATGTTGCCCACCACACCAGGAAGTGCCGTGGGGTGGAGGAAGGGCAACATGGTCATCTGGCCCCCGAAGCTGTCTGAGGGAGCGTGACCCAATGGCCCCTGGCTTAAAAAGGTTGAGAACTCCTGGTTTATAGTATTAGACACTGGAGCTAGGAAGCGAGTAAATAAGTGGGAGAGAGGATGAGGGATTCAAGAGAAAATGAAAAAGGGAGGGGGGGTTGGGTGCTATCATTTCATTTCTCTGTTTATTTTGCTGTAATTTGTGAATTGTGTTGCACCAACACCCATCGAAATAACCAAGCGCTTTGTTCGGGAGGCGTTTGCGTTTCCCTGCAATTGAAATGTTGAGCAGCTACGTGCTAAGATAACTCCATTCTAATTTTGATCAAATTAGGCTGCTTTTTAAAAGTGTTTCACTGGAAGCTCTCTCCGCTAAGCCAATTGAGCAAATTGCATAATTACTGCCTTTTGCTAAAAGTGTGGGTTTATACTAATTGTATTACAGATTCTGTTCTCTGGCGCTTTGCCACTATATGCGCAAGATTGTCGCTCCCCCAGGAGTTGAATCGCTTGGCACCTGATTACACTCAATAGTGCAGAACTCCAAGGCTGTAATATAGCAAAAATCCAAATATTTAGCATGGCAGCGGTTTTGGGGACAAAAGGATAAAAGCCTATATTTGACATGCACTCTGCCAGCCACAATGAATGGGTGGGAGACTCTTGCTGCCACTGTAACAACGATGCCTCTGAATCTGCTTTTTAGTACAGGATGCCAAAGTAAACCCCCCCCCCCAAATATCATCTAAATCAGGGGTTCCCAACCTTTTAAGGCTGGGGCCCGGATCACACTCTCTCAGTCAGCTTCGAGGGCCAGATGGCCATTTTACCCTGCCTGTATGATGTGGGTGGCCATTTTGTCCCAACAGCTTCAAAGGGGGTGGTCATTTTGTTTCTCGAATGCCCTTGGAGGAGTGGGGTGGCCACATGATGTGTTCTTTGGAAGACACCTTATGTCATGCACTGATAACTCTCTTCACACTTCTTTCTCCAACCGAAGGCGCAGGAAGGAAAACTTCCCCAACTAGCTGCTCTGCTTCTGCTTTTCAAATGTCTTCTTGCCCATGCGATACACTCTGGTTCATGATATGATACTCCCTTCTTCCAAGAAGACTGTGGTGGCTTAGTGGCTAAGATGCTGAACTCGACGACTGGAAGGTCGGCAGTTCAAGACCTGGGTGAGCTTCTGTCTCTGTCCCAGCTCCTGACAACCTAGGAGTTCAGAAGCAAGATATTGCAAGAAGATAAATAGGTACCACTTTGGCAGGAAGGTAAACAGTGTTCCGTGCACTCTGGGGTCGAGGAATGTCTGCCACATGTCCACGGAAATGTCTGCAGCACTGAACCCCTGAGTTGGATATGACTGTCTTTTGAAGCAAGGGCAACCTTTACCGTTACCGTTACCGTTACCATTACCGTTACCAGTTCTGTAGATATCATCATAGACTCAGACAGTGGCGGAGTCAGAGTTTCGCCAAAGGTACAGGCTGGGTCAGTCCCAGTCTATGTATCCATCACTGAGGTGCAAAATAGATGCGGGTGTCCTGCATATTCCTATTCCAAATCATTTGTTTAGGGTTCCATGCCTTGTTTCTATTTGTGCAATTTATCCTCTAGATTTTGGGAAATGATTACCAGTCGGAGCGGTTCACCGGCAATCATTTTTCAGGATCACGGTTTAGTGTCCTTCCTTTCCACCCCTTACAATTTGTTTTGCAAAACCCACCCGTCTAAAAAAGCCGTGCATTATTTATGGCTTGCAAGGAGATGTTTGTGAATATTTTATTGTGTGGAAGTGACTGGCTGGGAAATTATATTTTGCCCAAGATGTGAAAAGTTTTACAGGCTGTCCCTGTCTCGGCTCGCTCATTATATCTCATCCATTCCCCCCCCCCCCCTTCTTCTTCTTCTTCTGTTGACTCCTCTACTGACGATTCATTTCAAGAGCGGTACTTTATGTGAGCAGCTGTGGAACATTCACAATTATGAAAGCCGGTTTGAATGCCACAGTAAATAAATAAATAAGGCAGAAGACATTGCAGGGAGCAGTCCATTGAGACACAACATTTTCGAACATTACAGCATTCATAGCCACCCTGGCAGATAAAAGATCTCTTTCTTGGCCTTTTATTGACCTTTCCCCACTTTCTTGGTTTGAGGGTCACCCTTGCTCGAAAGTTAGTCGTATCCAATTCTAGGGTTCGATGCTCATCCCTGTTTATAGAGCCAGCAGACGTTTCCATGGACATGTGTCAGGCATGACGAGACATCCGAATGTGCAGAACAGTGTTACCTTTCCTGCTAAAGTGGTCCCTTCTTGCAATTTCTTGCTTTCGAACTGCTAGGTTGGCAGGAGCTGGGGCAGAGATGGGTGCTCAAAGCGTCATGCAGTACCCGGGTCACGAACTGCTGACCTGCTAACCTTCCAGTCATCAAGTTCAATGTCTTAACCACTAAGCCATGGTGTTCCCTTAATCTTTATTTCCACCCCTCCCAACACACGCACATGCACACGCACATGCGCATGCGCACACGCGCACTTCTTACAACCTCTTGGCTTCATAAGGCAGAGCCCAGGAAAGGAGTGAGTGAAGGAGCTTTAAAGAACAACTGCCAGTGCCCTCTGATACCTTCTTAAAAGCGCAATGCAGGAAACATAGCAGGCCATGTCTTCTACATTTCTCTTCCTCACCAGCCTTCCTTGAAATTTGTGGTGCTACAGACACAAAACTTTGCTGATTCAGCCCCATGATCACATAAGAGGAAAGTCAAGAAGGTCTCGCTTCTAAAGTAAAGAGCTTACTTCACTTTCCTCTTCTATCGTTGTATTTTCTGATCTTCAGCTTTAACACAAAAGATGCATGGGGTGATTTTCTGCCCTGTTGCTGTCTCTGGGCTTCTGCATCATTGGATTCTTCATAGATTACTTTATTTCTCAAGCTAAGCATGGTCTCAGGTCTCCGTGTGGCTATTTTGACTTCAAATCCTTTAGTACAGGGCTGGCCAAATCATCCGGCCTGCACTACTCCCGGAAGCAGAAGTAAAACGTGCCCACACATGTGCAAAACGCTGCCATAAATGACCCATGGCTGCCGTAAATGCGTTTACAACAGCCGCAGGTGCATTTATGGCAGCGTTTTGAGCAGGCGTGTTTTATTTCCGCTTCTGGCGAGAGGAACCACATGACCGGCCCACTCGACCAGCCCACGACCTAAAAAGTTTGGCTGCCCCGCTATAGTATTTTATTAATAAGCCAGGTTTCACGAATAGCCCATATCAGTGATGGGCATCAGCAGGTTCACACCAGTTCAGTAGCAGAAATTCTGGCTGGCCCCTTTGCCCATCCAAGGTTTGAAATAAAATAGTCCTAATTCGAGTGCAATGCAGGGCTTCCCCCCTGGCCATGCCCACTATACCATGCTCACAGTGTGGTAGTAAAACAATGTGGAGCCCACCACTGGCCCACATCCTCCTTAGATCAATTCTCCGAGACTCAAATTATGCAAGCCGAGCAGAGTGACAATTGCCAGGTCTTGGATCTGGATTTCCCCGCTGTGTCATACAGTTCGATTGTTTTTAAAATAGTCTGGCTATCTTATGCAACAACATGTGCCATTACAGGAATAATTCATTGATGCAGCCTCTTAGACTGAGTGTGGGAGGAGATCTGAAACCTGTATGTTTTCTCATTCCAAATCACCTTTTCTTCCTTCTTTCTCTTGGCTAGAGAGGCAAGGTTTCTGAAAGACAAGCCCCCCTACGCATGCAAAACATAGGTTTGAGCTCTCTCCCTCTGTCTTTAACAGCAGTGAGAGAAACTAGTATTTTACTGTCATTTTTTTTTAAAAAAAACAACCCAACTCTCTTTCTTCCCACTTTGACAGTCCTTTCAAAATATTTTTGCTTTATTCCCGAACACACATTTATATTCTCAACTTCCTTTTTCTTGGCAATGGCAGAATTGCTAGACGGTATCAGTCAGTTTTAAATCAGGATGCGTGTGTGAGAGTCGATGTGGGTGGTTGGCTTGCTCTTCTAAAAGATCCAAGACTGGTCTTTAAAAAAATTATCTTACAGTAAGACATACCTGTCAAGCGCAGCTCCGGAGATTACGGGACCTGCGCAGAACGATTCTGCGCAGGTCCATTGTACGCATGCGTAGAAGGCTTTTACGCATGCATAGAACGTTTCTGCGCAGAATGTTTCTGTGCAAGTCCGTTCTATGCATGCATAAAAGCCTTCTATGCATGCGTACAACGGACCTGCGCAGAAACGTTCTGCGCAGCTCACTTCTACACATGCGTAGACTTTTACGCATCCCCTTCTGCACAGAAGCCTTCTACGCATGCATAAAAGCCTTCTACGCATGCGTAAAAGCCTTCTACGCACGCGTAGAAGTGAGCTGTGCAGAAGGGATGCATAGTAACTCATTCCCCACCCCCTGCCAAATTACGGGGTAGCAGCAGCTCCGGGCGGGAAATGGCGAAAATCGGTGCAAAAATATGGGAAGTCCCGGCCAATCCGGGATACTTGACAGGTATGAAGTAAGATCACTTCCCTCAACTTCTCCAAGTAGACTGACCCAAGCCAGATGTGGTCCAAGCTGGTAGTAGTTCTTCCTCTCCTCCTCCTCCTTCTGGTGCTGTATCCATTCCAGATATTGGCTACCATCCTGGCGAGAATCATCCTGTTCTTAACTCTTTGGAACATTTCTCCCAAGGACCTTCCACCCCAGTCTCTCAGGTTCTTCCTCCATCAAGTCTGTCTACATCCAGGGCCTCCTTTCTTCCCAGGGATCGTCTCTTGCAAATGGGTTACTGTGCATGCCGCGCACGTGCAGTAGCTACTTTCCCTGCTGCTGAAGATGGTGGGAAAGGGGCCGAACGAGCGCAGAAATATGGGAAACCCCGGGCAATCCGGGATACTTGACAGGTATGGCTGGGGTGTCAAGGTTGGCCACCAGGGCTCTATTAGAATCCTAGTGACTAACTGGGAGGCTCTGGAAATGTCTGAGAGTGGCCCCATTACACTACAATTTCAGAGCTTTTTGAGCTATGGCATGGCCCAAACACCCCATCCAGTCAAAAGACTCAATAGATGGAGTATTGTACCCATGATATGGCACTCTTTTGGTCCTTGCTTAACATGGGTTGGATGGCTACCTGCTGATCAGGGCTTCTGGGAATTGAAGTCCAAGAACAGCTGGAGTGCCAAGATTGGCCATCACTGGATCCCTCTCCTCAGTGCCTCCTTGGGCTTCCTGATCAACCTGCTCACATGCCAAGGTCTATTGCCTCGCCCTCTTGGAAAACAAAAACGCTACTAAGGGTCTCAGAGGCACTCTTCAGGAAATCCTGGCCTTGGTTTTGAGGGTAGGTGCCAATGAAATGGGGGCAGCCTGCCATTCATTCCTTGGTTAGCCAGCCAACGGCTGTGCTGAGAGGCAGCGTTCCAGTCTGGGAACGCCAAGATCCATAAAAGCTATGGCTGATCAGAGCCCCATTCACTCCACTCCTGGCTTCAATGTGGAGCCCGAGAGTCAAAAGGGGGAAATCTCCCGGGCGTCCTCTCATGGGAAACGCATCCCCTCTCCTAAAAAAACGCATTGCTATGGTAACTGCAATCTTTGCCCGGGCTGCCTTTTTAATGCTCAAGGAAAGTGAATAATTCAAGATTATGTGTAACCTCCAGCAATGAGACCAGGAAGGAATCCTATTTACTGGTTTAGGAACCTATGGCAAATAAAGTCGGCAACCAAAATTAGGCTTCTGTGTCTAATAATACAAGTGGCTTCTCTCAAGAGGAGGGTTTCGAACTCACAAGCTTGCTTCTGCGTCTACGTCTTGGCTGTAGAACAGGGGTGCCGAAACCTTTTGGGCCGTTCCCACGGGCCTTAGGTTGGGAACCCCTGCATTAAGGAGTCTTGGTGGGGCATTAGTTGAACTGCTGTACTGCAGCCAAAACTGGTGACATTGTGAGTTCGATCCTGACCAAGGGATCAAGGCTGCCTCAGCCTTCTATCCTTCTGAGGTTGGCAAATTGAGTACCTAGTGCCATGATGGTGAACCTTGGCACTCCAGATGTTCTTGGACTTCAATTCCCAGAAGCCCCCGTGAAGCCACACAGATGGGTTTACTGCAATTCATCCAGCCCATGCCGCTCCTAGTATTGGAAGTAAAATGCACCCATGTGGAGTCACAAGGGCTTCTGGGAATTGAAGTCCAAGAACATCTGGAGCACCAAGGTTCACCATTACAGACCTAGCATGTTGGGGCAAAAATGCTAATAATGTTCTGAACTGCCTAGAGAGGGTACTAAGTGTTATTATTAACATAAGATCCATAAGAAACAGCCAGCAGTACAAAATGGGTCCAAATCAGCCACCCAAACATCCCCGTTGTTGCTGCCACCAGTGCATAAGACAAAAGCATCAAAACAGAATAAAGAGAGAGAGGTTTGCAAATCCAAGTCTTTCTCTGGAGGAAACTCTATTCTGGGAATGGTAATAAAGTGTTGATTTTATTTTTTTGCAGAGTACTAGATTAGAAAGGGATAAAAAAAGAAAAGAAAAACCAGTACAGAGCGGGGACTACAAGTTGACTTGACTCCACAATGGTCGTGCTGTTTTTCTACTGAAAACCTTTGATTGATGGTCATTGCACAGATGTTCATAGCTAGAGCTCTGCTTGGTTGCCAGAAACTATTTCCTTCTAAGAGCCATTTTTCCCCACTTTGCATCTGAAGAGCAACATCAGAGTTGAGCTCATACCTGTCAACTTTTGGATTTGGAAATAAGGGAAATTTCCCGGCAAATACGGGATACTTGACAGTTATGCTTATCCTGTGCTGCCCTCCAATGGCGCAATAGGGCATTGCAGTCTAATTAATAAGGGATGACGGCGGAAAAGAGGGTAAAATAAGGGGTTTTCCTGGCCTATAAGGGATACTTGACAGCTATGGTTGAGCTGAGACGTTGTAGGGCCCCAAGAGAACCTTTCCAGGCCAAGGAATTCCTGGAGTCCTTTCCATAAGGTTCATGGACTGCTCAAGCCACCCATGTGCCCTGAGAGTTCAGCCCAGCGTCACGCTAAATACTGCAACAAATGCTGTTCATTTCAGATTGCGGATGACAGAATTGGCAGCTTTTAAAATATTGCTGCTCCCTTGAACATTCTTCTTTGGCAGGAAAAGCAGGATGCTATCACAAAATAAATTAGAAAAATGCAAACTGGGTCACATTGGCATATAGCGCTCATACATACCAAATCTAGCCAGGTTAACCTGCTATGGTAAATAGAATAGATCCTACAGCCAGTGGCCTAATTTAATTAAATGTAATTTAATTCTCACACTTGTATGCCACCCAATAGGGAAACCCGACTCAGGGCTGCTCACACAATAATACATATCATAATATACAACAATACGACAATACAATACTACAACAGCCTCTCCACTCTGGCCAGGGGCAAAGTCTGGTTCCCAGAACAATCTTCATGACTGATCACCACGAGGTTTATAAACTTCACCATGAAGTTTATAAAACCATGCACGGTGTAGACAAAGTAGATAAGGAAAAATTGTTTTCCCCATCGCATAACACTAGAACTAGGGGACACTCCATGAAACTTTTGGGTACTAGTTCTCAAACAAATAAGAAAAAGTACTTTTTCACCCCCAGAGGATCCCTGGTCTATGGAACTCCCTGCCAGAAGAAGTGGTGACAGCTGTCAGTCTTGACAGCTTCAAGAAAGGATGTGGCAAGTTCATGAAGAGTATCAATGGCTATAATTATGAGTACCTAAGGACAACCTCCGGGTTGGAGAGATAGGCAGGATCTCTCTCAATAAATGCCATTTCCAGGGAATCCTAAGCAGGTGAAGGCATCTGCTTGGGAATAATACCCTGAAGCACATGGTGAGCCACTGTGTGAGACAGAATGCTCGACTGGATCATGGGCTCCTGTGGCCTCTTCTAGCAAGGCTCTTCTTATGTTCTTAATGGCTATAATTATGGATACTTGACAACCTCCGGGTTGGAGAGATAGGCAGGAGGATATCTCTCAATGCCATCTCCAGGGAATCCTAAGCAGGTGAAGGCATCTCCTTGGGAATACCCTGAAGGAAATGATGAGCCACTGTGTGAGACACAATGCTGGACTGTATGGGCTCCTGTGGCCTGTTCCAGCAAGGCTGTGCTTATGTAGGATAACCAATATTCAGAATCGAATATGACACTTGAAGAAGAAGAAGATGATGATGATGATGATGATGCAGGTTGGGACAGTTTAGTCTTACAGAGTAATGTTTCCCTGCAGAATATAAGGTAGGCAACCCCACACCAAAACTTGAGAGAAACCATGGGACAGCTTTAACATGAAAACATCAGCAAAAGCAACCTATTTTTGACTGGATAGTGACGTTTTTCTGTTTTTTACGATACGCAGCCATTTGTTTTGAATTCAGGGAAACATCAGCAGCCAAGGTTCTCTGAGAGAAGAATTCCCTGGAGAATGCGTTCATGCCTTTCCCCCATTATGTTTGCATTGCTACAGGTTTCCCCACTGCTTTTCGTTGCACTCTGGTTGGGATCGGCATGGAAGGGGAACTCAACCCAAGTCTCGCGCGATGCTCCACAACAGACAGGTTGCACAACCTAGCTCCCACTAATTGAAAGATAGATGGAGAACACTGGCAATCCCGTCGAGTGGGCTGTAGCAATCTCTGTGTTTTATGCTTTGCAGTCTGAAAGTACAATCAAAACAAAACTGTATTTCAAAGATCTGGAAACGGCCCTTTCAGCGCACCTCCGGAGATGAAACACAGCACTAGTCGCTGAGAGCTGTTCTCAACCTGAAAAGACTATTTCCTCCGAGAGGTGCCTTCATCGTTTGTCAGCGATGGCAGAGGAGACGCCTCTGGAAACATCTCAGGCACGCAGGGAAGTGCTAATTCCTGTAGCTGCAGGTGCAGAAAGAGCAGAGCATTTGGGTGGGAACCAAATGGAGGCTCTGGAGAAAGGGCTCAGTGGAGAAAAGGAAGTCACGAGATGCAGGCGAAGGAGGACCTGGTGCATGTGTCCAAAGTCCTCACTGTGCTATGAGCCTTCTCAGATTTTTCTTCTTCTTTCGTGTCCAGGTCAAACTTGGAACTGTCAACAATGAGGCCACTTTCTTGACTTTGGCATTTGGTCAAGTCCTTATATCGGTGCATGTTTCTGGAAGTCATTGGCGGACCAGTAAATGAGCCAATGGATTCTGTATCTCTCTGCGGTCACACAGCATGTTGTTATCCCCCACTTGAGCATGTCCGTCTTACATTTAGGGACTCCAACCCTCAGCCTATTCAGAGCCCTCCAAGTGCCGTAGGGGTGGATGAGTTCCTCAACCATATCCTCCTTTAGTGTCATTCCTTGTCCATTGAGCTCCTTCCTCTTTTGTACCCTCAAGAATGTTTCTTCATGCCATAAAGCTCTTCCAGGATCTGAGCCGGCGGGCTTGAGGTTCATATCCATTAAGAGGATGTCAAGGGTCCTGCTCTTGCTTCTCTTGCTTAGTTCTCTCTGTGTCCGCTGCTACTTCTCTCCTGATCTTAGTAAAGGTAAAGGTTTCACTTGCTCGAAAGCCAGTTGTATCCAACTCTAGGGTTCAGTGCTCATCTCTGTTTCAAAGCCGAAGAGCCACGCTGTCTGCTTCTGCAGACATTTCCGTGGTCATGTGGCAGGCATGACTAGACACCGGAGCGCACGGAACACTGTTTCCCTTCCCACCGGTGGCCCCTGTTGATCTACTTGCAATTTCTTGCTTTCAAACTGCTAGGTTGGCAGGAGCTGGGCCAAAGACGGGAGCTCATTCTGTCCTGCAGTACTCGGGAATCGAACTGCTGTCCTTCCGCCTCCCAGTCAGCGTCATAGCCACTTGAGCCACTGCAGTGGAGCGATTCCAACAAGAGGAGATATTTTCTCAACTGGTGTAGGTTCGAGGCATCCTGTCACTCTACGCTTTAGTCTTCACAGATGATCTTGAGGTATCTACTTGCTCTTCCAGTTTAGGGTAGAGATGTCAAATTATGGAGAGGAGGGAAACCAGGGATGCTGGCTTGAGCTCACAGAGGGGGAAATGGATCTTAAAGTCACGACAAGCACACACTGCACATCAGTTCTCATACGCTGTCACAAACCAACTCTCAATGAGAGGTGATATTTGATGAGTATTCTGTATTCACTGAAATAACTTCCCATGGGCTCTTCATCATGCTAGAGAATTTAGAAGGAAGGGGTGGGTTTTTTTTTTTTAGGTTCAGTGTGTTTTGGCCTCACCTGCACCCAACGAGTAAGGGGGAACTAGAAGGTGATTTCTGATGCAGCCTCTCATACCTTTTTAGCATCCACCTGAAAACAAAGATGTATTTATCGACAGGATGCTGAACAACTGCATGAGTAATGATTAACTGTCCATCAAACGACTCACTTAACCCCAGGCCAGCCTTTTCCCCACATTCCTCTTGGGACCAGGTCCAAGAATTTTATCAATTCCTGTAGCATGTTGATATCCACAGAGAGTGAGGCTGAGAGCGCTTGCAAACGGCAGCTGCCACATTCGAGGAGATGTTCTATCAATGCTGGATGGGGGGAAATGGACTTTTTTCTGAGTACCAAGGCTTCCTTCAACTGTCTCCTAGGATGCATTGCTAATTTTGAGCAGTACTCCTTCTTGCGATCGAGACCAAACAGTAGGCAAGGTTAAAAACAACACAAGCAAATCCTTAATTACAGGCCTGTGGTGTTCTATAACTGTAATGAACACATCAATACCATTTAGAACAACAACACGTGATTACAGGTTCCACTATATCAGCAATATTAGGTTGAGTTATGGATCTAAGTGCCAGGGCTGGCATCAGAAATTTCCAGGCCCAGTACACGCCCCCCCATACACACACACATTTTGGCCATGCCTCTGTGGTTTTCTGCGCATGCATGGTTTGTTTGCACATGCATACATCAGTGGTTTCCCGCTATGCCCCTGTGGTTTTCTGCGCATGCATGGTTTGTTTACACATGCACACATCAGTGGTTTCCCGGCGTCCCCGGGGCCCCGTCATCTCCTGGCCCGGGACGGGAGTCCTGATGGTCCCCCCTGATGCCGGCCCTGCTAATTGCCAAAACTTTCAATTAGCTTTTCTTCAACATACAAATCTCTCTCAGCTGGTTTTCCCCCAACTCTCCTGTCTAGCTTCCAAGTCTTATATACCTTTCTCATCTTCATATACCTCACAGCTATCAAGGACATCAGAGTTTACCCAAAAGCTTTTACAATTTTTAAGGAGATGTTTCAACAAGTCCCTTTGTCTTACCTAGGGTACTTGAATTCATCTGGCCAGGTTAGAGTAGACCCTACTGCCATTGATGCAATGCTGATCGTCAGGTGGTGGTTAACTAACCTGACCACCCTGAGGACCAATGGCCATGGGTGCCAAAGTCCACAGGGAAGGGTGATGGTGCCCAAGTGGATTAAATCCCACTTGAATCCATCTTGATGGAAGGCAGCAACTTCATCCATCCTGGCCTGGGGCTGAGGAGGCCTTTGTGTGCCAAAAGGGCTCAGGACCAGAAAGTGACTCATGAAACTGGATCAGTGGTATGGATGTCACGCTACAATGAAGAAGGCAACTGGAAGTCCTCTGCATTATATTCTCAGGACAATCTTCATGACTGAGCACCATGAGGATAGCCAATATTCAAAATCGAATATGGCACTTGAAGAAGAAGAAGATGCTCCTCAAGTGGATTGAATCCCACTTGAGTCCATCTTGATGGAGAGCAGCAGCTTCATCCATAGGATTATTTCAGAACTTCTTCTTCCATGTCTAGGCCAGACGTGGAACTGATAAAATGAAGATACTTTTGGGGTGAGTTCATTTTGCAGTTCCTTCCACTTGACCCAATGTGAGAAAACATTAGCAGGTAACACAAGGTTACCAAGATGTACCAAGGTACACCTGATTGTGATCCAGCAATACTACAACCTTTGAGGAGGCTCTTTCTGTGTAGAAACTTTCCTTTCACTGTTCCTGGGGTTGTCAGAAATGGTCATCAAGGGGACATGAGAAATAGGCCCACGTTTGTCTGATCTGGTCCCTGGACCTGGTTCTGCCCATACAGATGTAAATAAAATAAAATAAAATTTTTTAAAGTGCCTTTTGTCAGTTCCACATCTGGCCTAGACAGGGAAGAAGAAGTTCTGGAACAATCCTATGGACTACACCAGGAGTTCTCAACCTTTTAAAGCCAGGGGCCGGGTTACGCTCCCTCAGACAGCTTTGGGGGCCGGATGGCCATTTTGCCCTTCCTCCACCACATGGCACATGGTCTCCTATCCTGCCAGGTAAACAACCCCACAAGCTCATTAGCAAAGAGGAGCAAAAACCTCCGCACCCGACACAAGAAATAAAAACAGACGAAAGTCCAAAATCTCCTCCTTTGAATAGAAAATAATAACAGAGGATATATTTGATGTGATGGATTTGAGGCAGGAGCTCATGTTTAAGGACCTGGTTCCCCACCACCACCACCACACACACACACACACACAGTTTTTTGCACGCTGTACATCAAAGGAAAAAGCAGGGGGAAGATGAGGAAATGAAGACGAGGAGAGGAAAACAGTTCCAATGTCATTATCTTCAGCATTGGAGGATAATATTGCCCACCACAAGGCATAAAACTGTTTCCCAGGCACCTGATGCTGTAATTTTTCTGAAATACTCTGCATGGTGTAATGCAGGAGTGCTCAACCTTTTAAGCCAGGGGCCGGGTCATGCTCCCTCAGACAGCATTGGCAGCCGGATGGCCATTTTGCCCTTCCTCTACCACATGGCACTTCCAGGTGTGGTGGAGGTGGTAGAAGGCAATATGAGATGGTGCTGCAGGCCACATCCGTCCCACAGGCCACAGGTTGCGAATCTCTGGTGTAGTGGACAGAGTGACGAGCTAGGATGAAGGAGGTCAGGATTCAATTCCCTGGCTCTGCCATGGAAATTCCATGGGATGCGAAACTGGTAAAGCCACTCGTTAAGCATTTATGTATTTATTTATTTACATTTGTATGCATTTCACTTACTTTGAAACCTCTGCGGAACTGATAAAGCCACCCCTTAAACCAGGGGTTCTCAAGGTTTTCGAGGTACGGGCCTGGCAACTACCCCTCAGTGGGCTGGACACATGGTTTCCCCCCTGCCACAAATGCTGCCATAAACCATGGCGGGTATGTTTACGCAAGCACAGGTCTGTTTGTGGCTGTCATAAATGCATCCACTTCCGCTTCCAGGGTCGTCGCCACAGGCCGGATGGAATGGCATCGGGGGACGGGTTCGGCCCACGGGTTGTAGGTTGCAAACCCCTGCCTTAAACATTTCACTAAACCTCTAACAGGGTCACTGTGAGTCAGTTCCAACTTGGCACCAGGCAACTAACTAATTTTCTTTGAGAGTTTATGCTAAGGGTCGAGTTTCTTTTTTTAAAAAATAAATGCTAACTGAAGAATGTGTCTGAGTTTTCTCTTTCTCGCTTGCACATCTTTAGCAATCGTTCTTTTGACAAAAGACTAATTTATTGTGGAGCGCAAACTCTTTGAGAACATTAAGTTAATGAGTCAGAGAAATATATATCGCTGCACGCTAATGAATGGCATGTTAAAGCAGATTTTGAGCAACAGCCAGCCAACCAACCAGCCTCTTTGCATGTTTCAGAGATGCAGCCATTTTATCGGAAACACAGAGACTCACTTCGTGCTACAAGGGGAGCAGAATTGTTGAGATAGTCTTTTGCCTTGAATTGTGTGACTGTGCACATGTCAATTTGCAGAAACTGGAAAAGTGGCTATTGTTTCTGTTACAATTCCCAGACTTCCACAACTGCAGGGAAGGAGAGGAGACCCAGGTACGGTCCTGGGATTGCTTGAAACTTTGTGCTGTGAACCTCTTTCCTTGGATACCTTGGAGTGGTTATCCAGTGAGGACTCCACACATTGCTGGACTTCACATGGCATTCTGCACAAGCAAATGGGCTTCAGAAATCAAGTCCATCTGCATGCGTTTTTTAGCCACTTGGATACCACGTCACCTGCTAGCTAGGCAGACCATGATGTGTGCCCTCTGCCTTCACCTGGCCCAAGGGATATGACGCAGGATGCTTCGGCATACCTGTCAAGTTTTGGATTTGGAAATGGGATACTTGACAGTTACGCTTATCCTGTGCTGCCCTCCAATGGCAGCAATAGCGCATTGCAGTCTAATTAATAAGGGATGACGACGGGGAAGAGGGTAAAATAAGGGATTTTCCCGGTCAATACGGGATACTTGACAGCTATGCGCTTCGGTGAGGTTTAGTCTCAGCCTAACCTCATTGACAAAAGATGGGCAACAATGCCTAGTTAGACAGCTCAAGCCCCCGCTTGAACATCACTCACTAGCACTCAATGTCCTCTTTCAATGAAATAACTTCCTAATGACTCTTTCCCCTTGGAAAGGCCACCTCAACCCAAACACCGCGGCCGATTCTCAGCTTCTTGCTCCGAAGGTTTAGCAAAGCCAACCCTTCTTTATCATTTTAAATCTTTTAATTAAATTTCCAAGGATGAAGAAAATAGTAACGAGCACACTGAGAAAACAGCTGCTTAAATTATTGTAATAATAATTAGGTTCAAATTAAATTATGAAGGCCTTCTCAGATTCCACATGCATCACTTTCATTCAGACTGTATCCTAAGTCAGGGGAATCAATGGAGTTATCGTTAGACTTCCATTTGCCTGCTACTTTAATTCCATTTTTGACCGGTGCATTATTTTTCATTATGGATTCCATCTTCCACACAGCCCCAAACAGTCATTATGAGTTTTGGTGCAAGGCTGCAGCTCATCGTGTTTTTAGTAACTCTGACAACGTCTGCCCACTCAGACCTTGAAATTGTAACACTACCTGTAAGAGATGGCAGTAGCATTAATCTGAGAATATCATTTATTTTATTTTATTTTATTTTATTTTATTTTATTTTATTTTATTTTATTTTATATTATATTATATTATATTATATTATATTATATTATATTATATTATATTATATTATATTATATTATATCCCACCCATCTAGGAGATATTCCTACTCTGGCCAGCTAACAACAAAAAATGTACACATTAAAAGCAGTCACACATTTCTAAAAATACATATAAATATGCCAGGAACGGAAAAACTATTGGCGATGCCAACCTAACACTCAGACATTGGCAATATATCCTTAAAAGCCTCTTTAAAAAGAAATGATTTTAACTATTTTTTTTAAAATACAGTAAAACTTCAGGATATGACGGAGACCCATTCCAACAGCCTCCGTCGTAACCCAAAACAAACATAGCCCGAGGCACGTTTTCCCATTGGAATGCATTGAAAATTTTTAAAATTCCCACCTGGAACAAAAATAATATTTAAAAAAATACAAAAAAGCACAAAAAATCCCAAAAATGCCAGGCGTGACCCTTCTCCCACCCCCACAAAAGGGAAGAAGCAATTTCCCTACATTTTCCACGCCGTTTGGGGACCTTATCCAAGGATGACGACAGCACCTCTAAATTAAATGTGTCATTGTAACCCGTGGCAAACGTAACCCAGGGCAGTTGTATGCCAGGTTTTTATTGTATAAGCAGTGATGGAACCTGGCTAGGGTTGCCATATGTCCCGGTTTTCCAGGATTTTCCCAGATTCAAGCTGTCCCAGCCGGTCCAAGAAAAAACATGTAAAAGTCACGGATTTTTAAATTTGAACAAAGGAAGCAAGATCACCAAGGGATTTTTGCAAAGAGTTAATTCACTGCCTCCCTGTCTTTCTTTCAGTTATTCTGCTTGAAAGCAGCAAAGGCAAAACAGCACCCTGAGACGCCCGTCGGGGAGGGGAGACACTTGCAAGCAAGATTATTGAAAGAAAGGCACGGAGGCAGTGAATTAACTCTTTGCAAAAATCCCTTGGCTCACCTTGAAGTTTGGGGGACAAGGAGTCGTCCTCAGCCCTTTTCCTTGAAAGCCAGGAGGGAGCAAGAAATACCCATATCTAAGAAGCCAAACTTCCACTGGGATGGAGGATTCCTTCTTCACGTGACCGCAAAGGGAGGCACCATGGACTGAATTGCCGTTCCGGGCCCCTCTTTAGAACTTTCTTCCAAGGGATCCTTGTGTGGGGTTTGAGGGTGAGTCTATTTCAGTGGGGGGGGGGTGTTAAAGGGGAGGGTGAGGTGACCTCAGGGGAGGAAGAGTAGTTTCAAGAGTGGCCCAAGAAATTTTATTCAAAAAAATAAAAATAGAACCAGAATAGTCTTTTGCAAGAAGACTCATACGGGGAAAAAACCTCTTGACTACAGTTTATTTCAAACTGATGAAGGCTGTCCACCCTGGACGGGGATTCGGCAGGGTCTTAGAGCCACACTCTCCCTGACAGCCCCGTACAACACATGCACAGTTTGAAGAATGCAATGACTTCACGTGGCTGTCCTGGTTTAGTGCGAGAGAATTATGGCAACCCTAAACCTGGCACAGCTCAACTGGAAGAGAGTTCCACAAAGTTGGTGCCACCACCGAGAAGGCTCTGCTCCGAGTCACAGCCTTCCTTGCCAATCTTGGGGTCGGCACCTGGAGCTGCGCCATTTGGGAGGAATGAGTGATGCGGGCTGATGTCCTGAGGGAAGACACTCCACCAGGTAGGAGGGTCCCAAACTGCTTAGGGCCTTAAAAGTCAAAACTAACACCTTGATCCTGATATGGAAAGGAACAGGTAGCCATTGCAGCCCTGCCTAGGCTGGTGAGATATGGCTGAGTTTTCTCACTCCAGTAATCAGCCTAGCAGCTGCATTTTGCATCCGTTGAAGCTTCCGTATCAGGGACAAGGGAAGCCCCACGTAGACAGCATTGCAGTAATCAATACATGAGACTACCAGTGAGATAACTAATGTTGTGCAGGACCGCCTGTCCAAGTAGGGATGCAACTGGGCAATTTGGTACAGTTGGAAAAAAGAGTGAGGATCTAATATGACCCCTAAATTGCACACCTGGATCTAGGGGAGAGAGCAATCCCATCCATCCTAGTGGCCAGTCACCCAGTCAGACTAATGGGCCTTCTAACACCAGAACCTCCATCTTGTCAGGGTTCAGTCTCAGCTTCTTAGCTTTGGTCCATTCCATTATTGCGGCCAGACAATCCTCAAGGCACTGGACCGCATCCACTGCAGAAGATGAAAAGGAGAGATAGAGTTGGGTGTCATCCGCATATTGGTGACACCGCGCTCCCAATCTCCGGATGACCCCTCCCAGTGGCTTAACGTAGATATTAAATGATATCTACAACTTCAAACTTGATTTCCTTTTGCATAGATTTATGAGACGTGCTGTGGCCTCAACGCCCATCTGGCTGTGGTGTCTATCCAGGCAGTTAAATTCACATCCAACTCATTTATGGAAATTAGTCTCCAACTTTATTGCTCGCACGATGGGAACAGCAAAAACAAGAACCTCAGCATATCAAATATTTAGTTGTAGTATGAAGGGCAAGGAGGTCAAGAAAAGATTGTATACGATCTGAAGAGAAACCAGAGTAAAGAAAATGGTTTGGACAAGTTGGGTGAGGAATTCCCCAGGACTACATCTCAACCTAAGGGACTGCAGTGCTCAGTGTGGTTAAGAAGTTTGCCTTGTTAGTTGGAAGGCTGGCAAGTCGGCAGTTCAGCACCCGGGTACTGCATGATGGATTGAGCACCCATCTCTGTCCCAGCTCTTGGGGACATGAAAGGAGTCTCATTTCGGCATTCCCTGAATGGATTTTCTCCTGCAAGAAACTTTCAACCCAGAATAATTTCTGACATGAAATTATTATTATCTCAACCTAGATTCCACCCAGTTCCAAGGAAAGACCAACCAGTGGGTCGCCACCCATAAGTCTACCTGGGTCTTACCTCCCTCCTAACCCTTGACTGCCTTGTTTCTATGACATCACAAGATCTCTTTCAGGGATGACCTGGCAAGCTCTACTTGTGCCACAATACCAACACCAAGCAGGCTCTGGACCAGCCAGCTATCATTTCTTTGTCATGGGTGCCAACCTCCCCAGAGCCATAGATCTGGAGTATTGACTTCCCGTGCATCTCTGCTTTGATTCAGATTCCTGCATTGAGCAGGTGTTGGATTGATTGCCCAAAAGGCCCCTTCCAACTCAGTCTTCTTCTTTCATGTCCTGATTAAACCTTTCTTCTTGCTCTGCCATATCTAATGCTGAATATTGGCGATCCTCATGGCGATCAGTCCCAGTGTCCTGAGAGTATAATGCAGTGGCCCTTCATCTGTCTTCCGCATTGCAGTGTGACTCCCATAGTACCACTGATCCAGTTCCGTGAATCACTTTCTGGTCCTGAGCCCTTTTGGCACACAAAGTCATCATCGTCATCCCCAGGCCAGTATTGATGAAGCTGCTGCCCTCCATCAAGATGGATTCAAGTGGGATTTAATTCACGTAGGGACCATCACCCTTCCCTGTAGACTTTGACACTCAAGCTGTTATTCCTCAGGGTGGTTAGGTTAGTTAACCACTGTCTGACACTCAGCATTGAGTTGTTGACAGAAGTGTCTACTCCCGTGATGGTGAACCTTGGCAATCCAGGTGTTCTTGGACTTCAGTTATCAGGTTAGTTAACCACCGTCTGACACTCCGTGTTGAGTCACTTGCAGTATGGTCTACTCTATTACCATAGCAGGATAACCTGGCCAGACATGGGACCAAACCCTAGACTGTCAAAATGAAGCCACTTTCTTGCCTTTGTTGTGGGCCAAACTTAAATCTACATCGATGCATGTTTCCAATAGCAATTGACAGACCACCAAATGAGCTGGATTCTGCATCTCTCCACATTCACACAGTGTGTTGTTGTCCACCAGCAGCCAACACTTGAGACTGTTGGTCTTGCATTGAGGCACCCCAACCCTTAGCCTAGTCAGGGTCCTCCAAATGACGTAGGGGAGGTTGAGTTGCTCAGCCACCTCCTCCTCATTTAATGTCATTCCTTGGCCAGTGTCCTCCTCCCTCCATCTTCTAATTTGGTTTTGCTCTTGTGTACCCTCAAGAATGTTTGTTCTTGCCATAAAGCTCCTCCTCAAACCAGACACAACTCAATGGGTCTACAACTCCATGGAAGGCGGATGTTGGCTAAACCAAACAATTTAGTGTGATTATGAGTATAATCCCCGCAAAGGCTGAGATGCGTATAGAAATGAATAATCACAGAAGAAGAGGTTGCTAAGCTATTTGAAGTAACCACCGAGTATATAACCCTCCCTTCAGGTTGCTACTTCAAAAGAAGGGAGTTGGATTGCCAAAGAGATCGAGGTTCAAGCCTTGTTCTCTCTTTGAGACAGGCAAAGCTTAGTTCACTTACACACACCCTCCACCCCTACCAAGTTTTTTTTGGGGGGGGTTGTTTCTCCCCTCTCTCTTAATAGAGCCCCTTCTTGACCTCAGTTTGAGCTGGAGAATGGCTCTAAATGTTGCTGACAGAGAAAACAAACGGCCCTGTCAAGTCTGGAGAGCCAGCCCTGGAAAAGTGTCTCGTGTGTTGAGTGATGCATTTCGATTTTCATCTCTCCACTGTCAGCCAGGCTACATGGACAACAACGGATGGGGATTAGCAAGGGAACCCAGGAGCTGCGCTTTGCTACCCGACTTGACAGCTCTTCCAGGAACAAGACTCAACCTCTCCAGAGGAAGGGCGGCAGGAGACAAGAAGGGGCAGATTTGATGTTAACCCTTCCGAAGGATCTTTGCATCTCAGGAATGCGTGGCTGCCTCCCATCTAAGGAAATGCAGTAAGTGCCAGGATGGGCAGTATCTCCTTCCTAGATAGGATGATGACTGCTATGGCATCACCTCTCAAGCCATTCACCACCATTCGCTTTGAGACTGCAAAAAGAGGAAGAGAAAGAAGAAGAGGAAGGGGAATGATCGAACTCACAATGTCAGCAGTTCTGGCTGCAGTACAGCAGTTTAACCCCTGCATCACCAGGGTAAACACATCAGTGGTGTCATTTTTGGATTTCTGGTTGGATCTCTTTCCTAGATATCCTTGGCTCTCCTAAAATATTGTGACAACATGTGGGAGGAAGCCAGGTGTGCGCATGCATGCACACATGCACACACACACACACACACACACACATGTGCATGCACGCACACACACACACTCACATGCAGATCTTCTGTCCAACGCCTTCCACCTGTCACTAAGCCAAGTGGTGGGATTCAAAAATTTTTACTACCTACTCTATGAACGTGCAATGGTGGGCATGGCCAGGCAGCCATATGACTGGGTGGGCACGGCCATGTGGCCATGTGACTTGCTGGGTGTGGCCATGTGACTGGATGGGTATGGCCATGTGAGTGGGTGGCCATGGCAACTGGATGGGGGAATCCCAGGGAGGCTGTGCCAGCAGCAGTACAGGAGGCAGGTGCAAGCTTATGACCCAAGGCTCTGGCAACTGGATGGGCAGGGCTAGCCAGAATTTCTACTACCGGTGCGGGTGTACCGGGGCATTCCGGCTGAATCCCACTACTGCACTAAACTCTTCCTAGTGTTAAACCAAGTGTTAAATAAGTCTCCCTCTCTCTGGCTAAAATCAGAGTAGCACTTTTCACTTTGATACCTTAAGTCAAACCCTTTCTACCCTCTAAACACAAAACAAAGCCAACAGGAAGTCATCACGGCAAACACTCTTGCAATATAATACTTTCACTCAGGGAGAGCTGGTCTCCAATGGTGGCCATTCCTGGAAAACCTCAGAGGGAATTAAAATAATGTTGATGTAACAAAAGCCACCACATTTGGTGAGAAAGGGATGCTATTCTTATTTGTGTGCTACTCTAATTTTTGCCAGATTTCACAAATATTCATTTTGTTCCAACAGCTTCAAAGAGGGTGTTCATTTTGTTTCTCAAATGCCCTTGGAGGGATGGGGGGGGCTATGTGACATGATGGTGCGGGCCAGATCCAGCCCATGGGCCTTAGCTTGGAAACCCCTGCCTTAGAGCATTAAGCAGCGAGTGCTCATAGTAGCATGGCTTCCAGCTTCCCAGCCCCATGTTTTCACATTAACATTCATTAACAGGCTTGGTCCCGCCGTCCGTGGGTTTATTAATTGATTATCCCGCGGCGGCACTTCATTGCTTGAAACTGCTGCCGGGCTGAGGCAAAGCGGGACAGTCAAAGCAATGACAAAGAAACGAGACGGACCAACTTTGAACTTATCGAATAACTGCTTGAATGACAGACCAGGGTGTCTGGGCCTTAATCGATGCTCTCAAGACTCAGCAGAGCTGTGAAGCCTTTCATGTCTCCTTGGGTGCATGTATGAATTGCTAATACTGTCGATACATATTAGAGCGTGTTGTTTGGTTAAGGAGTACAACTTGAATTTCCCAGCCCCAATTGCTTCAATGTCATCTTGTGGACTGCAAACATGCAACTTTGTTCTCATAGAGGCAATAGAGGTGGTTCCTGGGTGTTGCTCTTTCAGATGACAGAGGTGGGGTCAGTTGAGGTTGGTCGTTGAGTGGCAGTAGAGCGGTGAATCCACAGTGGGTTTTTATCCAAACTGTATAGATGCTGCCCAAAGAGCTGAACTGTAACAGAGATGATCACTAGGAACAGAGCCTTTAAATCAGGGGTTCTCAACCTTTTCAAGCTGGGGGCCAGGTCACACTCTCTGAATCAGCTTTGAGGGCTGGATGGCCATTTTGCCTTGTCTGCATGATGGGGGTGGCCACTTTGTCCCAACAGCTTCAAAGGGATGGTCATTTTGTTTTTTGAATGCCCTTGGAGGGGTGGGGGCACATGAAATGGTGCCATGGGCCAGATCCAACCCACAGGCCTTAAGTTGAGAAACTCTGCTTTAAATAAACCCAGCCAGTCAGTCACTGACGGATGGACAGATGAATGGAGGGAGGGAGCCGCATGGCTTAATGGTTTAGAAGGTCAGCTGATCACTAGTTCAAGACCAGAGTGCTGCATGACAAAGCGAGCTCCCATCTCTGTCCCAGCTCCTGCCAACCTAGGTGTTCGAAGGCAAGAAATTACAAGTAGATAAATAGGTGGCTCAAGTAGTTAAGACGCTGACTGGGAAGCGGAAGGTCAGCAGTTCGATTCCCGAGTACTGCAGGACGGAATGAGCTCCCATCTTTGTCCCAGCTCCTGCCAACCTAGCAGTTCGAAAGCAAGAAATTGCAAGTAGATAAATAGGGACCACTTTGGTGGGAAGGTAACAGCATTCCGTGTGCTCCGGTGTCATGACCACGGAAATGTCTGCAGAAGCAGACAGTGCTGGCTCTTCGGCTTAGAAACAGAGATGAGCACTGCACCCTAGGGTCGGATACAACTGGTTTTCGAGCAAGGGAAACCTTTACCTTTACCTTTAAATAGGTATTGCTTTGGCGGGGAAAGGTAACGGTGTTCCATGCACTCCAGCATCCTGCCACAGGATCAAGGAAGCACCTGCAGATGCAGACAGCGCTGGTTCTGTGGCTGTTATCGGAGATGAGCACCACCTGCTAAAGTCAGACACAAACATGTGCCTACTTATGCATGTATTTAATACATTTCCATACTGTTCATGGAGTGAAAATATATTGCCACTAGAATCTAGATAGGAACCCCCCTGTCTGGTCTAATAAAATGCAAGCCATAACAGGGAGTCAAAGTGGCCTTTGCTACCCAAAGCTAAGCAAAAAAGTAAATTGGAAAAAGGGAAGACGAGACACAGGCTTGAAAAGGCTCCCATTTGTCATCATGTCATGACAATTCAAATATTCCTGTTTTGTTGGGCGCCGTGCAAGAGATGATAGAGGCAGATGAATAGAGGGTTAGTCAAGCAAGCCGGCAGCTGGTTAGAGAGATGGATTGAATCCTTTCCTTAAGCCTCGCCTTTCTCGAGCCCGGTTATCTGCAAAGCCCCTGTCCTTCCACCACTGCGTGGAGGCTAAGGCAAACCGCTTGCCCCGTGCATAAATCCTCCTGATAGCCATTGCCCTGGACCGATCTTGTCTCTCAGGGAAGAAATATCCCCCTTTTGCACTTATAGGTTCAAAATTCATGTCCGTGGGCAAAACAATATGTTACACAACCCCACCCTAAGCATGCAGAACCCATAAAAGTGCTTGCCTGCCAGGCAAAGCTTCCCAGAAAATGACCCTGGAAGATGTGGAGCATCTTCTCTTACCCAAGAACGGAATCCATGGCTGGCCGTGACATGCAGAAAGGTGCTTCATTCACATGGTCAACTCTAGGTAAATCTTTGCACATATGGCTTGTGCAGTATGGCATTCCAAGGCATTCTCTCCAAATGGGCAAACCACTCGAGTTCAAATCAAATCACTTTATTGCAGTCAATGACCAGCACAGTAAGAAGGGTTTAAGTGCACGAGATACAGTCAAAATGCACCACCACAAACACATCTACTTAAGTTAAAACCAAATAGAATAAAATCAGTTCTTAAAATTGGTGCTACATTTGGGCCAGGTAGTGGGACAGCACTTCTTTGTATCTGTTTTAAAAAGAACTAGCTGATTACCCGGCTTCGCTCGGTTTTTTTCTCTTTAATTTAGGCCAGTCTTTTCATCTTTGAAACCTCGTGGGTCGCATGTGGGTCATTCCTCCCTCCCTTCCTCCATCTCTATCTTCCCTCACCCATCCCGCTTCTCCATCAATGGTCATTTACTGCCCGTACCACTCCATGCCCTCCCGGCCCACTCAAGGGCCTCTATCGCCACCGCTGTCCGGCCCGACAAGGCCTTGGATTCCATGGCACACTTTCTCTCAGGGAGATTGACGCGGACCAGAAGTCTCCAACAGCGGTGCCCAACGGCATACACCCTGAAATGGGGCTTGTGACCCCCACAGGGCTGATCTCGCATGCCCATTTGTCTTCCACCTACTGTGAAAACTACAGCTGAGCTAGTCAGATGTCACAATATCTGGGACTATGACATCAGCCAATTACATCACTGGGAAACACACACATTGTATAGATCAATTGGGATGCAATTAGGGGGGCGTACGCCCCCCCCCATGGGGCTTGTGACCCCCACAGTGCTGATCTCGCCAGCCCAAGGTATGTGCCAAATGTATTTATTTATTTATTTGACTTATGTCGCCACCTGCTCACCACAACGACTCAGGGCGGCTTACAGTCGGCATAATATACAGCTTAATTAAAAATTATTTTTAACTAGCCTTTATAATGTTAATTTTCTTATGAGCATCTAAAGATTACATAACTAGGGTAAAGGAAGAGCAGAGGAACTCCACAAGAAACATATTATCAGCTGGAATGATTTCCAGCCTTGGTAAAGGTCATCCTTGCTTGAAAGCCAGTCGTATCCGACTCTAGGGTGAGGTGCTCTTCTCCGTTTATAGCCAAATAGACAGCACTGTCTGCGTCTGCAGATGTTTTCGTGGACATGTGGTAGGCATCACGAGTGCACAAAACGCTGTTTACCTTTGCACCGAAATGATACCTAGTTATCTACTTGCAAATTCTTGCTTTTAAGCCACTAGGTTGGCAGGAGCTGGGACAGACGGTGGGAGCTCACTCCATCATGCAGCACTCGGGTCTCAAACTGCTGGCCTTTCAGTCGTCAAGTTCAATGTCTTAACCACTAACCCACCGCAGTCCCACTTCCACCCTTATGAAGGATCAAATTTTAGTCCCGAACGCATCCTTTTTGGTATGACTCATGTTTTTATTTAGTCAGACGGTCTATGATAAAATAAATCATCCATTTGAAGAAGAAGAAGAAGAAGAAAGGCCTGGCATATTATTATGGCTGCAGTAACTATTTCTTTATGCTCGAGCTGTGTTTATATTACCCCATGGGTGACTAGTAAATTTGGACCCAGTTTCGCCAGAACCAGTGAGAACCGGCCACAGTACAACACTGATCCTAGTTTTAACAGAGAGAAAGGGAGAGTGAGGGAAGGAAGGAGAGAGAACTGGCATTGGAAAACAGGATAGGAAAGGAAATGTTCTTTAGCATTTGCTACATGTATCTTAGGACAGCGGAGGCTTAGTGGTTAAGATGCTGAACTTGATGACTGGAAGGTTGGCAGGTCAGCAGTTCGAGACCTGAGTACTGCACGACGGAGTGAGCTCCCGTCTCTGTCCAAGCTCCTGCCAACCTAACAGTTCAAAAGCAAGACATTGCAAGTAGATACAGTAAGTACCACTTTGGTGTGAAGGTAAGCAGCATTCCATGTTTAGTCATGCCTCCACATGTCCACGGAAACGTCTGCAGAAACAGACAGCGCCAACGCTTGGGCTGCAAATGAAGATGAGCACTGAACCCTAGAGTCATATACAACTGGCTTTTGAGCAATTATGCCGACCGTTACCTATGTGTCTCTTACTAGCTCTTGTTTGACTCGTCCACTAAATTCACTTCCCTGTATTCGGTGATGCATTGACGTCACCACAAACTTAGTTGTTCTCTGTGCAAGAAAAGGGGGAGAACAATTTTCACAGGGTGGTAGCAACCCCTCCAATGCGCAAGTACCTAACCAGTATTTATTCCATCAGTTCTCCAAATGTGTTCAAGCACTTGCTATTACCAGGTTGCGAAAAACACATATAACCAAGCATTACATGCCCGCGTGTTTGTTATTCTATAATGAAAGGGTTGGGGTTTATTTTTGGCATGCATTTGTTTTGCACAAAGAAAAATGTATTTTTTAAAAAATAATAAAAAAAGACCTATCCACAGAGATTAGGTTTGCCAGGCGTGCTAAAATATGTTAAAAGGGGGGAAAAATAAATGCATGACTAAAACCAGAAGCAAAGGAAGTCTAATTAAATTAGGCTACACAAGTCTAATCGCGGCAATTCCCAAATTAATGCTAACAGACCATGGGCCCAGAAATCTGTATTGCTAAAAGTTCCCATGGGTGAGAAAAGGATGACAAGAGGAGGGGAAGTGGAACCGATCTGAAGCATCGCCAACTCACAACACAGCTGTCTCCAGTTTTAACCGGCAACAGATATCCCCAATCTAATTCCATTCGGTAGCACAGAAGTGCCCAAACTATGGCCCACGGGCCGGATTGGGCCCCCAACACCAATATGTCCGGCCCACACCATCCTTGTCGCTCCCGGAAGCAAAACATGCCCATACAGGCGCATTTTATTTCCGCTTCCAGAAGCGCCGAGGGCGGCATGGGCTGGATGAACTGGCGGCGGGGTCCGGATCTGGCCCACAGAGGAAATGGTAGCTTAAAATCTATCTCATCCTGTTGCAAAACAGATTGCAAGGTGCGTTTTACTTCCACTTCTGGTGGGAGGTAAAACATGGCTGGCCCGCTGAACAACATGACCGGTCCACTGAACCACATGGCCGGCCCATGGCCTGAAAATGTTGAGCACGCCTGCCATAGCGCATGACTTTTCCTGACACAAAACAATTGCTAATATCTGTGGCATCCTTCCTCCTCTAGTTTGGACTCCACAAACCCCATTATCTATTCTGTTTGCTTCCACTGCACTCTTGCCACTTGCAGGGAATGTACTTGCTCTGCATCTTAATCGAGGCCGGTGGAAACCCAAGGCCGCCACCGTCACTGTTACTATCAATATTTATCATTTCTTCAAGGCTGTTAAATCATCTGTAGTTTACTCGGGCACATGTTGTCTTGGGGAAGGAGGAAAAGAGGGGCGAGCAGTGAGTGTAGATTTGCTACTTTTTGAGCTGATTCAAGGAGGTTGAAGGATGGCATGTCTTGTAACCCTCCAAAACAGGCGGCAGGTCAGCAGTTCAATGCCCGAGTAATGCAGGACGGAGTGAGCTCCTGCCTCTGTCCCAGTTCCTGCCAACCTAGCAGTTTGAAAGCAAGAAATTGCAAGGAGATAAATAGGGACCACTTCAGTGCGTTCTGTGCACTCCAGTGTCTAGTCATGCCACGGCAACGTCTGCAAACTCAGACAGCGTTGGCTCTTTGGCTATCAAACAGAAGTGAGCACTGGCCCCTAGAGTCGGATACGACTGGCTTTCGAGCAAGGGAGACCTTTACCTTAATATAGCCAAAGCAGTTTTGAAGAAAAAAGAGACTTATCAACAAAAAAAATTAAACAGAGGCATATGCATATGTGGTGCCCAGGTCGAAGCAGACCTAGGGACCCCGATTGATGGTTTGACCATGCTTTTATGCTCTTTGACAAATTACTGCATGCACGACATGTCCTCTTTGTTGAAGTGCACATGTGCTCTAAGCCCTTTGTGTTTCATAACTGCCATGTGGCAGGGCCAAACTCTTCTATGTGTCTAAGCATTATCTTGGCATCACAGACATATATCGTATTTGTCAGCATATAAAACGCATTGGAGTGTAAGATGCATCCCATTATTACCAAAATAACCCACTAGAGGCCACTTCCAAACAGATGCTGCCTAACCCTCCTATGTCACAGATGAGCCCCCAATTGGGCTTCCAAATTATTAATTTGTGTATAAAGGTAAAGGTCACCCTTGCTCGAAAGCCAGTCGTATCCGACTCTAGGGCTCAGTGCTCATCTCTGTTTCATAGCTGAAGAGCCAGCGCTGTCTGCTTCTGCAGATGTTTCCATGGTCATGTGGCAGGCATGACTAGACACCAGAGCACACGGAACGCTGTTAACCTTTCCCACCGAAGTGGTCCCTATTTATCTACTTGCAATGTCTTGCTTTTGTACTGCTAGGTTGGCAGGAGCTGGGACAGAGACGGGAGCTCATTCTGTCCTGCAGTATTCCAGTATCGAACTGTTGGCCTGCCGCCTTCCAGCCAGCATCTTAGCCACATGAGCCACTGCAGTCCCAATTTGTGTATTAGAGTCGGACAAACGTCTTAATGGTTAGAGCCAGTGATGCTGCAAAAAAATTTACTACCCCCACTATGGGCATGGCTAACTCTGTGGGCCATGCCCACTTGGCCTCCCTACACCATGGCCTGGGGTAGGGAGGTGGGTGTGGCTGGTCAAGTGGGTGTGGCCTGGGGGGATTTTCGCTACTGGTGCCCGGGCACCTGTGGGCACCTGTAGCAGCTCAACACTGGTTAGAGCAGTACAGCAATGGAACCGACTGCCTGGAGAGCTGGTGAGCACTGGAAGCATCCAAGAGAGAATTGGAAAGCAACCCTCTGTATCAGATCTCTTTTGATTCAGATCCCTGACTTGAGCAGAGGGTTGGCCTCGATGGCTTCAAAGTCCCCTTCCATCTCAGTGATTCTATGATGGCGAACCTTGGCACCCCAGGTGTTCTTGGACTTCAATTCCCAGAAGCCCAAGTCTCTATGAAGCCGCACAAATAGGTTGACTGTGTGTGCACGCAGTAAACCCATTTGTGTGGGTGGATTCAGAGACTTGAGCTTTTGGGAACCGAAGTCGAAGCGCAGTAAACCCACTCGTGTGGATTCACAGAGACTTGGGCTTCTGGGAATTGAAGTCCAAGAACACCTGGAGTGCCAAGGTTCACCATCACTGTTCTAAGAAGGGAGGATGGCCTCCAAGGCCCCTTCCATCTCAGTGATCCTATGATTTAGTTGTTTATTTAATATATTTATGCAACATCTATCTAGTGAGAGATTCACCACCCTGGACAATTAAAATGGGCACAGAGACAGGGTGGCACACCAACACGTCCTCCCAGTTAACAGTGACATTTGAGGGTGAACACCACCATTGCCCTGGCCAGAGGAAACTATATTCTTCCCCGTCTCCTGGGCAAAGAGTGCATCTCATTGTTTATTTGGGGAAAGAGAACAGCCTTTGGAGTTCTCCGGGTAAGCCAGTCACACTTCTCTTCGGAAGGGAAACCGGCCGCACACTTTTCTTTCCCCCGTGAAATTGCAGGATTTGTGCAGAAGAAAAGACAAGCTGCATTTTTGCCCTTTTCCCCCATCCCGACTTCAAAGCTCGAATCGCACTTGATTTACTCCTCACGTTAGTCACGGCATTGCCAATATCTTACTGCATCCAAAGTACAGACTCCTTGCTGAAAATTAAATTACCCGGACCCCATCTGGAGCGACATACAGACCTGTTGGGTCTGGAAGGCAATCTCAGATCTGAGTGATCATCTGTTTTTAGGGCTTCACCTTCTGAGGGTGCTAAGGAGGAAAAAGCAGGGCACAAAGCGAAAATAGATATCCATTTAGTCACTGAGTGGTTCTGTGCATAGCTGTCAAGTATCCCGTATTTGCTGGGAAATTTCCCTTATTTCCAAATCCAAAACTTGACAGGTATGGTTCTGTGTCAGGCAACTGTGGACTGGGTAAAACTTAGCTGAGTAAGTGATAAGGCTTCTGTGGACGATCCTTCACAACAAAGCAGCTTCTAACAGCCTACACTGGTGGCAGCGAACCTTGGCACTCCAGATGTACTTGGACTTCAATTCCCAGAAGCCCAGGTCAGCACACCTGTTGATCAGGGCTTCTGGGAATACAAGCCCTAAGAACATCTGGAGAGCTATGGTTGAGAAACCCTGTTGTAACCCCTATCCAGTGATGGCGAACCTTGGCACTCCAGATGTTCTTGGACTTCAATTCCCTGAAGCCCAAGTCAGCACTCCTGCTGATCAGGGCTTCTGGGAACTGAAGTCCAAGAACATCTGCAGAGCCGTGTTTAAGGAACCCTCATTTAGATGCAGTGTTTCCCATCCTTTGGTTTTTGGACTTCAATTCCCAAAAGTCCAAGAACACCTGGAGTGCCAAGGTTCACCATCACTAGTATAGATGGAAATCCGTACTTGAGATTTGTCTCAAGACCCACCGAAACAGAGCCGTCCCAGGAGACTTCGTCTGGTGGACCAAGGACCAGCAGCCCTAGGTAGGATGCTTGCCCCACTCAACGAGGCAAGCGTCACTTCAGGCACATGGTGGCCCCGCTCCCTTTTACCTTTAAATCATGTTCATCTTTCCATTGAGAGCTGAAAGCAATCTGCATCTCATAAATGGGGAAAGGTCTCTCTCTCTCTCCCCCCCCCCCCGCGCCCCCTCTTCTCTCTCAGTCTTAATTATGTAACTACGGGAGAATGCCTCCTGCTTACAAGGTAATAACCATATCCGGAGCGAAATAAATTGGAAGCCATCAAACAAGCTTAACTGACTAATTAGATTTTTAAAATATGTTGATATAAGAGAACCTGAGTGGAAAACATACACAAAGGTTACTTCAAAGGCTATGGAAGCAATTTGGGGATGGGGGGGGGGGGCGTCAACTGGCAATCCCGGATGGCAAAGCGAGGATTTTGTGAAATTTTACAAGGTTTCTTTTCACTTCAAAATTTTCTTCTTGAGAAAAACGAAACACTACAAATGCAGATGACCTATTTATCAACTTGCAATGCCTTGCCTTCAAACTGCTATGTTGGCAGGAGCTCACTCTGTCATGAAGCACTCGGGTCTCTAACTGATGACCTGCCGACCTTCTATTTGTCAAGTTCAGCCACCACAGTCCCTGCAGGGAAATATATATAAGTGGTATTTTGCATTGCTCAAGTGGTTAAGATGCTGAACTCGCTGATTGGAATTCGTTTCCACGGCACTGCATAACCGAGCGAACACCCGTCTAGGTCCCAGCTCCTGCCAACCTAGCAGTTCAAAAGCAAGAAACTGCAAATAGACAAATAGGGACCACTTCGGTGGGGAGGTAAACAGCGTTCCGTGCGCTCCAGTGTCGAGGCATGCCTGCCACATGACCACGGAAACATCTGCAGATGCAGGCAGCACTGGCTCTTTGGCTTTGAAATACAGATGAGTGCTGAACAAAAAGTCAGATACAACTGGCTTCTCACAGTAAAAGGTAAAGGTTTCCCTTGCTCGAAAGCCAGTTGTATCCAACTCTAGGGTTCAGTGCTCATCTCTGTTTCAAAGCCAAAGAGCCAGCACCGTCTGCATCTGCAGTCATTTCCATGGTCATGACTAGACACCGGAGTGCACAAAATGCTGTTTACCTTCCCACCAAAGTGGTCCCTATTTATCTCCTTGCAATTTCTTGCTTTCGAACTGCTAAGTTGGCAGGAGCTGGGACAGAGGACAGGAGCTCACTCTGTCATGCAGAACTCAGGTATTGAACTGCTGACCTTCCGCCTCCCAGTCAGCATCTTCTTAGCCACCTGAGCCACTGCAGTCCCGAGTTCTCATAGACTGAGCTGAAGTGGTCAGGTTGGGTTTCAAACCCATGGCAGAAGAGTGCGCTTTCATTAAACCTCGAACTCTAAACTGTTGAGTCTTAACTGACACAATGCCACTCTGTTGTCGCAGGGTGTCTCTTTCTTTTTGGGTGTTTCTCCACCACCACCGCCTGTGATATCTTTACTTGTGCTGATCAGGAACAGAGTGGCGTGACGGCGCACGGCTTCTGATTTTGCCAGAAACAACAAAGAGATGTCAGGCAGTGAAGGCTTTAAAAACAGAATTGTCTGAAGAAAACAAACACCTCCTTAACAAATCTGTGTTGAGCAGACAAAGGGCACGGCCAGGAGGGAAAGCTTCAAACCAAACTTAACGCTTTTCAGCAGTATCATCACTTTGCTTGGGTACCAGTGGCCTAATGTTCTCGGAAGGAGTAACGTTTGAGTCGGCATGAGAATAAGCGTGGCGTCTCAGGTGAGAAAACACCATGTCTGTGGCCAGGTCCACTGTCAGGTGGGGGGACCATTAGGACTCCCGTCCAGGGCCCGGAGATGATGGGGGCCCGACACCGCCGGGAAACCACTGATGTGTACATGCGCAAACAAACCACACATGCGCAGACAACCACAGGGGTGTGGCAGTGCCGGGAAACCACTGATGTACGCATGCACAAACAAACTTTGCATGCGCAGAAAACCACAGGGGCGTTGCCAAAATGTGAAGGGGGGACACATACCGGGCCCGGAAATTTCTGATGCCGGCCCTGTTTGTGGCATGGAAGGTGTGGCTTCTTAAACCTGGTTTGAGAATTCTTCTTACATTTATTGTGAAGGAACCAAACGGCCTTTCAACGATCTATTAACAAATTGCCATTCAGTACCATAAAACAACCACTTGAGGCACCGCATTTAAGATGCTGAACTCGAAGACTGGAAGGTCGGAGTTCGATTCCCGGGTACTGCACGGCGGAGTGAGCTCCCGTCTCTGCCCCAGCTCCTGCCAACCTAGCAGTTCGAAAGCAAGAAATTGCAAGAAATAGGGACCATTTTGTGAAAGGTAAACCACATTCTGTGTGCTCTGGTGTCTAGTTATGCCTGCCATATGACCACGGAAACGTCTGCAGAAGCAGACAGCGCTGGCTCTTCGGCTATGAAACAGAGATGAGCACTGAAACCTAGAGTCGGATACGGATGGCTTTCAAGCAAGCGAAACTTTGGCCTTTAATAAACACCTCCAAGTAGTTGCATCCCATGTTGCTTTGGGAAGTGTTTACTTTTTGCAACCCACCATACCTTTAATTTCCATTTGTATTCTAGGCACACAAGACCATATTGCGTTTCCATTTCACAAATAAAAACTGCCCCAAACTCCAAAGCCATCTCATGCTTCCTGTGTGCCTCTGCAGCCTGCACATTCCAGGCGGTGTCACTCGTATTGGCAGCATTATAATGCACAAGCCACGGAAAGTTTGAGGTTTTATAGCTTACTGCATATAACCTCCCACTTATCCTGAATTGCTTTGTCAAGGTTTTTTTTTCTCCCCCTCTTCAAGTTCCTTGTAAAGATAACAAGCTGTGCATTGCAGAGGAGAAGCGCATTATGGAGATGAGCAGTTATCACCAAGTTGTGTATGTTGCTCTGTAATTTGTACCTAACATCATGTGCGCATGTGTTTGGAATAAGTAATGGCAAGGAATTACGCGGCTGTGTCCATGGAGGTCGGGCGGCTTTCGTAGCTCTGAGAAGCTGGGAGAAATCAACTGTCAGTAACTGATCTCGCCTTCTACACCAGGAATGCCCAAACTACAGCCCATGGGCCAGATCCGGCCCCCAACACGAATTCATCTGGCCCATGGTGCCCTTGTTGCTCCCGTAAGCAGAAGCAAAACACACCCGTATGAGCGATGAGGGCAGCATGGGCCCGATGAATTGGTATCAGGGGCCGGATCTGGCCCCCAGGCTGTAGTTTGGGCACCCCTGGAGTAGAAGGAGAGATCAGTTACTGATCTATTTACACAGAGAAAATGGCAGCTTAAAATCTATCTCCTCTTGTTTGCAAAACAGATTGCATGGTGTGTTTTAGTTCTGCTTCCGGTGAGAAGAACCACGTGACCGGCCCGCTGAACTACGTGACCGGCCCACTGAACCACATGACCAGCCCATGGTCCCAAACGTTTGGGTACCCCTGTTCTACACCATTTCCCTGCCTCCTTTTTCCATGCTACCCTACAAGTGGTTAAAGCAGTGGTTCCCAACGTGGGGCTCAGGTCCCACAGGGGGGGCTTCAATTCCCAGAAGCCTAAGTCAGTACATTAGCTTTGGGGAATTGACTGAGGCTTCTGGGAATTGAAGTCCAAGAACCAAAGGTTGGGAAACACCGGGTTAGTGCAAGTCCTTTGCTAGCCATCGGAATCCAGGTTTGCACCTTGCACAATGTCACATGTAGATTGAACGATGCAGGAAGTGGTTTTCCATGTGCACGAGTTATTTTTAATTACAGTATATCCATCCTTGTTAAATATAACAGTGTACTAATTAAGGGCGATCTGCAATGCCTATTTCTGCCCCTTGCGCTCTATCAAGTTGTTCTTCGTGGTCTCTGTGAATCCACACTAACGTGCAGTAAATCCATTTGTGTGGATTCACAGGAGGCCATGAAGAAGAACGTTGTGAATTCAATCCTGATGGGGATCAAGGTTGACTCAGCCTCTTCCATCCTTCTGAGGTCAGTAAAACAAGGGCTCAGCATGGTGTGGGCAAAATGCTAATTAATTTGTGAACAGTCCAGAGCAGTGGTGGTGAAACAACCGGGTGCCCAAACTGCAACCCAAAACCCACTTATTTATCGCAAAGTGCCAACACAGCGACAGGGGAGGAAGGAAATGCTCCCATTGGGATGCTAGGCAGAGGGGTGGGGCGAACTCTGTGCTGGGGGGAGGAAGGAAGCGCTCCCATTGGGCTGCTGGGCAGAGGGATGGAGCAAACTCTGTGCTGGAGTGACAGCACAGGTGCCCACAGAGAGGGCTCCGAGTGCCACCTCTGGCACACGTGCCATAGGTTTGGCACCACTGGTCCAGAGAGTGCACTAATCTCTATGGGGCAGGATACAAGTGTAACTGCTTTGCTTTGTGGTAGAATATATGCCGCTTGTGAGTCCTACACTGCATTTGAAGATTGTATTTGGGGGATTTTTAAAAAACAAAATTTGAATATGGCGATACGTTTTTCAAGATGTGGGGGAAACGTTGTAAAAACTGGCAAGAACTGAACTATGAAACCACATCTTCGGGACAGTGAAATGTTGATTACGCAACATTAACGATAACGTAGGCAAAGAGGACGACAATCCCAAGGGCCGAAGCGACGCCTCCAGCGGTTCAAGACAATGCAGGGAAGGGAATATTTTGGCATTCTGTCCACTGACCTGTTTATCACATTTTGCTATCAAAGCAGACTCATAATCCAGAGAACATGAAACGCAGCCCTATAAATTTCACTTCAGTGTTCACTGGCAATAACATTTCTACAAGTGTCCACTGGGGATCAAACTACAGGGAGAAAGAGAGAAAGATTTCTGTACGGCAAATATTCACACATTTTGTTCCGTCCTTTTTTAAAAGACCGATCAGTGAAAAAGGAAAATGCCTTGAAGGTAACAGCGTTCCGTGCGCTCCGGTGTCTAGTCATGCCTGCCACATGACCACGGAAACGTCTGCAGAAGCAGACAACGCTGGCTCTTCGGCTTAGAAACAGAGATGAGCACTGCACCCTAGAGTCGGATACGACTGGCTTCCGAGCAAGGGAAACCTTTACCTTTACATAGAACTGATCAAGAGGAAACGTTTGTCAACCATTGGGGGGAGAATCAACATTCCCGGCACATGTATATGTAATATATATATTATATATTGTAACTCATTGCTTCCAACAGATAAATGTAATCAAAGTTTATACGTCGAGAGAAGCCAACAGGGTGGGATTGTTTCAGTCGGAAGGCTTCGAAGAAAATTGTAACTAATGTTGTGGAAAATTACTTTGATATTGCTTTCTGAGTACAGGATTTACAATTAGGTTGCAACGCGGAGCATTGGGGAAGGGAGAAATGAGTGGTAACAAATCAACACAAACAGCTACTGTCAGGAGTGCTTTGCCGAGGGAAAGTAATGTAAGTATTACTTAAAGTTTTACGACTCGCGTTTTATTCCGGCTTAAGTAGCGCATCAAGGCTTTCGTAGGGGGAAGTTACTCAGGAAAGAAATGCCGCTTGACTAGACAGTGAAAAAGGGGGAAAAACACACACCAAACTATCCTTTATTAACCTTGTTTTATAAGGTTCACTATACCAAATTAAACCAGGCTGAATGCATTAAGAAGGAGGAATGGCTTTCTCCTTTGAGTGTAACTCAACTCCACCATGGAGGAAGTGAGGCGGTCTGAGCTGGAGCCAGGAATCGAAATAAGGTTTAGGACCATGGAGAGCTCCTGTAAAATCTACTCTATCCTGGCCAGACTACAGTATAATCATAATTTTGTGTCAGAAAATTTTTCTGGGTTGAAAGTATTTTTTTGCAGAAGAAACTCCGCTCAGGGAACGCCCAAATGAAACTCCTTTCAAGTCCTCAAGAGCCGGGGCATAGACGGGTGCTCACTCCGTCATGCAGTACCCAGGTCTCGAACTGCCGACTTGCCGGCCTTCCTGCTAACATGGTGAGCTTCTTAACCTCTGACTCAATGCTGAGTGTCAGGCAGCAGTTACCATATATACTCAAGTATAAGTCAGGTTTTTTAGCCCCCAAAATGAGGTCCAAAAATGGGACTTGACTTATACTCGGGTCAATGTAAACACTCAAAAACATGCCCACACAAACAACTAAATTAATTGATTTTACTGTGTTTCCGTGTATTTTAATTATTGAAACTCACTAGCAGCTGCCGCATTTTCCACGCACGGCTTATACTCGGGCCAATCTATTTTCCTAGTTTTAGAGGTCCAAATTGGGTTTGTTCTTGTTCAGTCGCACAGTCGATTCCGACCCTTTGCGGCCCCATGGACCATTGTCCCTCCAGGCACCTCTGTCCTCCACCATCCTCCTCAGCCCACCAAGCTCTGTGCCCATTGTGTCCACAATATCATCTAGCCATCTCATCTTTGGCCGCCCCCTTCTTCTCTTGCCCTCCACCTTTCCCAGCATCAAGGCCTTCTCAAGTGCGTTCTCCCTTCTCATTTGATGTCCAAAGTACTTTAGCTTCATCTTCACTATTTGTCCCTCCAATGAACAGTCAGGATTGATTTCTTCCAGTATTGACCTATTTGTTCTGTTTGCTGTCCAAGGGACTCTCAGGACTCTCCTGAGTCCTCTAAATTGGGTACCTCAACTTATATTCGGGACGACTTATAGTTGAGTACTGTATATATGGTAATTAACCTGACAACCCTGAGGACTAACAGCCTTGACGAAGTCCACAAGGAAGGGTGATGGTCCCCAAGTGGATTAAATCCCACTTGAATTCCTCTTGATGAAGGGCAGCAGCTTCATCCCTTCTGGCCTGGGGATGATGATGATGACTTTGCATGCCAAAAGGGCTCAGGACCAGAAAGGGACTTGCAGAACTGGATCAGTGGTACGATGGGTATCACAGTGCGATGGGGAAGGCCAAAGAAAGGCCAATGCATTATATTGTTCCTAGAACAATCTTCATGGCTGATTGGATAGCCAATATTCAGAATCAGATATGGCACTTGAAGAAGTCGATCCTCTGCTCTAGTGAACCTGGACTCATTAAATACACTCAGAGTGTGTTGCAATCCTGTTTAGTTATACAGGCCATTGCATGCCTCAAGTTGCAATTGGTTTCAAAGCAACTCTAATAGGGTTTTCAAGGCAAGTGACGCATTTAAAGGAGTGATTTTACCAGTTCCACACAACCTCATGAATCTTCATGGCTGAGCAGAGTTACCGTACCTCTCTGTACGGTAACCGTACACCGTAAGGGCCTAATTACCGTATGGTATGCTAATTACCGTACAGGTTGGCAACTCTAAGTCGTCCACCCCTCCATCCATTACACCATACTGGCTAGCTACATGGTTTTTGAAGAAGGCTTCACACTAAAGGTTCACACATTGCCATGTTTCTGCTGAAAACTGCATTTTCAGGAATAAGAGGAAATACCTATTTAAATATAGTCGGCATGTACGTCTCAATTCCATTGCATTTTTCGAAGCCATCTGCATTCTCTTCTCACCTTTTGTTCACATTATGTTGCAAAGCACAGTGGGACCTCATACGACGATTTTAATCCATTCCACGGGGCTCATTGTTGTATGAAACAATTGCTGTACGATACATGCATCCTGTAGCGATTTTCCCAATGGGATGCATCGTACAATGATGTATTTATTTTTACTAAGTGGTTTTCCCCATTGAAAAATTATTGTACCATTTTTTCCATAGGGAAAATTGTTATGTGGGACGCCATTTCCCCCCAAAACCTAATTGCTATTTCATTGTTATATGGGGCAATTGTTGTATGAGGTTCCACTGTATTGGTTATTTCCTTCCATAATTGAAATTTGTACATATCCAAACAGGCTTTTCTTTTTCTTTTTGCATTGTACCCATCTATTTATGCAGTTTCCATTATTTATTTATTTATTTATTTAAATTTATATGCCGCCTCCTCACCCTAGGGCAACTCTGGGCGGCTCACAACCATACCTGTCAAGTATCCTGGATTGGCCAGGATTTCCCATATTTTCGCGCCGATTTTCACCATTTCCCGCCCAGAGCTGCCACTACCCCGTAATTTGGCAGCCGGGGGGGGAGGAGTTACTGTGTATCCCTTCTGTGCATGTCCTTTCTACACATGCGTAGAACTCTTCTACGTATGCGTAGAACCCTTCTACACATGCGTAGAAGGCTGCTGTGCAGAAGGGGATGCGTAGAAGCCTTCTACGCATGCATAGAAGTGAGCTGCGCAGAACAGTTCTGCGCAGGTCCATTCTACGCATGCGTAAAAGCCTTCCATGCATGTGTAGAAATGAGCTGCGCAGAACGGTTCTGTGCAGGTCTGTTCTACGCATGCGTAAAAGCCTTCTACGCACGCATAGAATGGACCTGTGCAGAAACATTCTGTGCAGGTCCCGTAATCTCTGGAGCTGCGCTTGACAGGTATGCTCACAACAAGTATGAAACATATAAAATCATCCCATAAAATCATCAAAAAGACAACCCCGTAAAAACCCATTAAAAGACCCCATCAGAGGGACTTTATCTTAGAAGAGCCCATGGGTGGGGACCACTTCCCCATCAGCCCCGAATCAAAACATTTTTAAATACCTCACCCCAAATTACCCGCACGTCCTTGTGTGTATTTCTTGTGACAAGACACACCTTTAGCCATTCTCAGTTTAAAATAGATGCCTGGTCTTGTCCATGCAAGGTGCCCTTGTATGCGACAAGTCATTAGGAGTGCAGGATTTTAATTTCAATGGGAATCTTTCAGCCCCCACATCTGTTACAGGCATACAAATCAGAGAAGAGGCACAATTAGTTCACTATTGTCATGGAAATCGAGATGCAAACAGCAACCCGAAGTTCAGCAATTTGAAACTCTGCTCAGAAGGTTTTTTTTTTTAAGTTCCACGTTTTACAATCCTAAACCATTGCTTTTAATGGACTTAGAAGGTGGTGTAAGTCTTAGATCAAGCACGTAAATAAAGGAAAATTTTTCAGACTGACTTCGCAAACAAGCGGCACACTCCCTTTGGCGAACATGTCAGAATTTATCCCAGTCTATGTGGCTGGTAACCGTCCTGCTTAACCAAGCCTTTGAGGGTGAGGAAACAGAAAGATACCCATTTGGCTGTGGTGGCTCAAGTGGTTAAGACACTGAACTCGCTGACTAAAAGGTCGGAGTTCGATTCCTGGGTACTGCATGACGGAGCGAGCTCCCGTCTTTGCCACAGCTCCTGCCAACCTAGCAGTTCGTAAGCAAGGAATTGCAAGTACACGGAAACGTCGGCGCCGGCTCTCCGGCTCTGAAACAGATGAGCACTGACCCCTAGAGTCAGATACAACTGGCTTTTGAGCAAGGGTGAACTTTCCCTTTCCCTTCTTGTTGATATCTGAAATGATGTTTCTCTTTCTGCTGATCAGGATATTCTAGATCCAATTTTTGTGCTTTCCAGTCCTTTACTGGCAAGTGTTAGGAATTGTGTGTGTGTGTGTGTGTGTGTGTGTGTAACATTAGGATTTCTTTTGTTTTTTAGGTATTTTAATGGAGCATTTCGCCTCCCTTTTGGTTTCACGTTCTTCCGAGTCCAGGCGTTTCCAGTAAAATCGGAAGAGCCCAAATCTTTGGGGTTCTTTCATTTCGAATTTCGAATTCAGCTTTCTGGAAAACCTTGAAACCAGTTCAAATAGAGCCAGAACACACTTCTAACCAGTAGGCAACAAGAAAAGTACATGCGGGGGGACCCCACAGTTATCAACAGACCTATGCAGCCACTAACAATACTTGTTTGCGCATCACATTTATTATCACATCACTATTCTCTTTACTATCATCAATTCATCGAGAGGAAACAATACAGAATAGAAAGCGATACCTTCACAATCAAAATAAAGCGCACAACTCACTAAAACAATATTATCAAATCCTCCCAACTCAATACTCTACAACAGGGGTTCCCAACCTTTTCAAGCGGGGGGCCGGGTCCCACTTTCTTAGGCAGCTTCGAGGGCTGGACGGCCATTTTGCCCCACCTGCATGATGGGAGTGGCCATTTTGTCCTAACAGCTTCAAAGGGGTGGCCCTTTTGTTTCTCGAATGCCCTTGGAGCGGGTGGGTGCCCACATAAAATGGTGCCAAGGGCCAGATCTGGCCCGCAGGCCTTAGGTTGGGAACCCTTGCTCTACAATATGGGGTGTTGGAAAGACGGCCTTCCATTCTACACCTTTGACTCTTCAACTGCCATAGTCCACCAGATGTAGGACGAGCGATAGCAGAAATGGAGAGAAATCCCTCCAAACATCAATAAAAGAAAAAGACCAAGAAACCCCAGGGTAATCTGAAATAAAAAATGAAATGTGAAAGAAATCCATAATTTTCATTACTCTCTCTTTCAGAATCCCGAATCTACCCTACCTCAAAGGCTCTCTTTTGGAAAAACCACAAAAGACTCGGAAAACAAAAGAAAGAACCTCTTTTGTGTTTTCTCATTCAGGTCAACACAAAAGTCCCATTCACAGTAAGACCTGCTAGACATGTTCTCTCTTGAATGCTAGGCAAAAGCTCCGTTGAGTGCTGAAAATACACAGAAAGAGGCAGACATTGGCATCCGTCATTGGCAAATACGGCATTTCCACAAGTCAGTGCTCATGTTCTCTAGTTTGCGCCAAGGGTTGCCACCCATCCTCGCCCTAGAACAGGACAACTCTACAACCCAGAGCCAAGAGAGAGACCTGGTTGCACAACAAACCCAGCATCCACCTCCCAAGGACTTTCTGCAGGATTCAGCACATGTTTTCTTCCGTGAGTAATGCAAACATTTCAAGGGCACTATTGCGTTCACTTTGACCATAAGAAATATCTGCCGCCATTTCTGGCCCACCACCATTGTCGATGTAAAGGGAAAGGAGAAGTGGGGAAGGACAAACCTTGTGTCTGCTGAGGAACCAACTCTTCCGGGTCCTGAAGGTGGATGAAGACCACGAGCCCAGCTGCCCCAAACAGCAGGATGAAGGAGAACATCCAGGTGACCTTCATCATGGGGTGTCCTTAGACCAATCCAGGATGGACCCAAGGGGAGAAGAAAGGGTAGGCTGCCTCCACAGTGGAGAATGGAGGCCTCATCTCAGCCGGTTTTCCATCCTTGGGCTACCTGCTGGGAAGAGGGAACGCAAACCTGCTCAGAACTCTTTGCCTCTGTTCAACTCAACTAATTAATTCATTCATTCATTCATTCATTATTTCTTGAATTTATATTGCCGCCCCCTTCTCCATCCCCCCAATTTTACATTCCTTTCTGCCCACTATCACAGACTTAAGGTAAAGGTATCCCTTGCTCAAAATCCAGTCGTGTCTGACTCTAGAGTGTGGTGCTCATTTCCTTTTAGAACCCAAGAGCCAGAGCTGCTAGCATGTGCAGACATTTCCCTGCTCATGTAGTAGGCAGAACTAGATGCTGAATGTTGTTACCTTTCCCGTCAAAGCAGTACCTTTTTCTCTTCTTGCAATTTCTTGCTTTCATAAGAACATAAGAACAGCCTTGCTGGAAGAGGCCACAGGAGCCCATCCGGTCCAGCCTTCTGTCTCACACAGTGGCTCACCATTTCCTTCAGGGTATTCCCAAGGAGATGCCTTCACCTGTTTAGGATTCCCTGGAAATGGCATGGAGAGATATGCTGCCTATCTCTCCAACTTTCGAGCTGGTAGGTTGGCAGGAGCTGGGACAGACGAGGGGAGATCACTCCATTGCGCAGCACTGGGGTCATAAACTGCTGACCTGCCGACCTTTCAGTGGTCAAGCTCAGCACCTTAACCACTAAGCCAAACAGGAGAACTTGCAATGCATGCTGGGAACTGCCCTGTTCACAGCTCTCTTTCAATGCAGAGAAACTATGACACATCTCTCAGAACTCCCCCAGTCAGTGGTGAGCTGTGGGTTGAAACCTGGAGAAGACCCCATAAAAGAAGAAACAACTTGTTTCTATGGGGTGATATTTCATTCCACAATAAATACGGCACAAGCCTTCTGTTGTTGATTTGTTTGTGCTTTGAGCAACATCATTTACGTGACTTGCTAACTGAGCCTGTCATTGTGTTAAATGGGAAGACTATAAGTCCTATGTGCCTTGTTAATAATGCAAATTTAATGAAATTTGGATTTTTAACTTGAAGGGGAACCATGTAAGGCAGGGATTCTCAACCTGCAGCCTACGGCACCATTTCATGTCGCCCCCAGCACCGCCTCCACCACACCAGGAAGTGCCAAGGGCACAATGGCTGTCTGGCCCCCGAAACTGTCTGAGGGAGCGTGACCTGACCCCTGGCTTTAAAAGGTTGAGAACTCCTGATGTAAAGGAATAGAAATGCAGGCTTGTGTGTTTTTAAACAGTGATGGAGATTTCTGAGTGTCTGTGCAATGAAGGGAGGAGTTATGTGGTCTTCAAGTTGTTGTTGCTGGGGAAGGATTGTGTGATAGACATAACAATATTGTGTTCTGTGGGAAACGAAACCTAAGTTTTGATGGACCTGGAGTGCGGCGTAGTAATTGGAAGGAATTCTTTAGAGGAAGGACCAAAGGTGGGAATTGTTTGAAGGGATAAAAGGAAGGGGGAGGAAAAGAATGGCCTCTTTTTGCCGTGCTTTGTAAGTAGTTCTTTGTGGTTCTGGAGTCTGCTTCGAACTAAGGAATCATGTAGTCACTCTTAAACTATGGGGGAGCCCTTAGGCCATAAACCAGAAAGGTTTTCATTGTTTTACTGTGCTTTCTGAACCAAAGATGCTTCATTTGCCTAGAATTATTATTGCTTCCTGGAACTTTGAATTGCAACCTACTTTTGCTAAAATATAACATCATTTTAATGAACTGGCTGGAGCGCCCTTTTCCTTTCCTCTACCTTTCTAACGGCATGACTCAGGTCAGGATCCATAAAAAGGCAAGCTAAATTCTGGGTTGTTTTGCTTCAGGGCATCAATTCAAGTGCATTCCCACTAATATGTAAGCCAAGGCACTACTCGGGAGTAAGGGGAATGTTACAGCTACCAGTTCAAAGACAGCAAATGTCCCCTTCCCAGGTAGAGGTCTTCCCAACATGAATTGTTGACTATGTTCAGAGCACAGTAGCCTGCATTCAACCACGCTCACAGATCCCTTCCTGCTTATCTATTCCCCTACATCAAGGGTGGCCAAACTACGACCCATGGGCCAGATCCGGCCCCCGATGCCAATTCATCCAGCCCATGAAGCCCTCATCGCATTTTACTTCTGCTTCTGGGAGTGATGAGGGCTTTGAAGGCCAGATGGATTGGTGTCAGGGGCCAGATCTGGCCCATGTGACCATGTGAACCATGTGACCGGCCCATGGCCCAAAACATTTGGGCACCCCTGCCCTACATACTTTGATTTTCTGCTCCCATGAATTATTACAGAATAAGACCGCAAGGAAAAAAAATGAGGCTTTCACAACATTTTTTTGAAAAAGGATTGCTTTCAAGGTATAAATGACTATAGCCTCCAGTTACTAATTTCCCTAACAACCTACCACATCCATTAGCGAGTTAATGAGCAAGCCTTGAAGGACCTTGATGAGTAGTTGAGAAGACCTCTGGAGCCAGAAACTATCATAAGTGCTTTGTTTATTATTGTTCGAAAAATCCATCTCTTCCAGAAGCTTCTTTAGATCAATGTAAGTGGGAAATGCGAGGATCTTTGGGTCTTAATTAATTCACCATCAGGTCAGAGACAGTGAGGCCCACAGGCAGAAGAGAGGGCATGAGTGATGTGCAGCCGCAGGCTGGAAGATTTAGTACAGTTCAGTAATCTTGTTTTCGCTGTGTGAATGTCTTCTCTTTCCGTGTCCTGATCAAACCCTGGACTACCAAAACGAAGCCACTTTCTTGGCTTTGTTGTTGGCCAAACCCAAGTCCTCATCGGCGCATGTTTCTGGCAGCAATCAGCAGACCAGTCAATGAGCCCATGGATTCTGTATCTCGCCACATTCACAACAACGTCCACCAGCAGCCCCCACTTGAGCCTGTTGGTCTTGCATTTGGAGGCTCCAATCTTCAGCCTACTCAGGGTCCTCTAAGTGACGTTGGGGAGGTTGAGATCATCAGCCAGATCCTCCTTTAACTTTATTCCTTGCCCTAAGAGCGCCGTTCCTCCATCTTCTAATTTGGTTTTGCTCTTGTGTGCCCTCAAGAATCTGCAGTGGCTCAAGTGGTTAAGATGCTGACTGGAAGGCGACAGGTCAGCAGTTCGATACCCAAGTACTGCACAACGGAATGAGCTGCCATGTCTGTCCCAGCTCCTGCCAACCTAGCAGTTCGAAAGCAAGAAATTGCAAGTAGATAAATAGGGACCACGTTGGTTGGGAAGGTAAACTGCATTCTGTGCATTCCGGTGTATAGTCATGCCTGCCACATGAGCACGGAAACGTCTGTAGATGCAGAGAGTGCTGGCTCTTAGGCTAAAAACTCTAGAGTTGGATACAACTGGCTTTCGAGCAAGGTTGACATTTACCTTTACCTAATATTATATACCTAGTATATAATAAATAATGATAGAGTCCTGGTGGTGCAGTGGTTAAACTGCTGTAGTGCAGTCAGAATGTTGTGAGTTCGATCCTGACCAGGACTCAAGGTTGACATAGCCTCTTGCATCCTTCCAAGGCGGGGAAAATGAGTCTCTAGCATGTTGTGGGCAAAATGCTAATTGACTTGTGAACCGCCCAGAGACTGCACTAAGCGCTACGTGAAATCATTAATTTCCACTAGGAGAGAAAGGCAGAATAAAAATCAATCAAACAAACATTCAAGCATTTCCCCCTTCAAAGTCGCAAGCCTGCGCTCTCAGACTTGCAAATGAAGAGTGAGTTTACCTCCAGAGAACCAATGGCAAAATGAAAGGAGGCTAACTTGCACAAGCCATGCTTGCGCCGGGATAAAAGGACTTCTTTCCTTCTCACTGCATGTTTACTGCAACATCTAGTTTTGCCTAAGTACACCATGTACACTCAGAACTGAAGTCACAAATGCTCATAACTGAAGTCACTGGGTTGTTGGGATGTTGTTTGCGGAGAATTTTTTTAAAGGAAAATTCCATCTCCTTGGGCTGCCCGCTCCCGGTTTGCTTGCATAATTTAAAATATTGGCCAGGGCGAAAGGATAGAAAACAAAGGAATTGGAGAATGTGTTAAATGGGAAAACCAGCTGTTCAATCGCAATCATTCTTTCAAGCATTGGAACTGGCAGGTGGATAGACGAGAACAGATTTTTGTTCTTAAGCTCCTGCCTGCAAAAGATGGATCGTTTGCGCTTCTAAAAGGAAGGAGCAGAAAACGAAGCTCCTAAACTCAGAGACAGGTCTGCGACACGCAGGCAAACCCTGTCACACACCCACACCTGTGAAGCTCGAAGTTGCAAAACCTGCATCAAGGCAGGAGTTCCATGGGTGCGGTTTATGCAAATTGTTGTGCCATCCGTTGCAAAACCAGGCGCACAATGAGCTGCACAATGAGATACGCAAACTGCCTGGAAGTCATTCCCCTTGAGCTCCTGTAGGTGTAAGTGGACACCACATGAAGCGCGGGAAGAGTTTAATGAACCAAGTCTTTAGCTTACTATAGTAATTAAGAGTTCCTTCTCTCTCCTAGTAGGAAACATGTTACAACACTGGGCTAAGAAAGGTCCTTGACCCGATCCATCAAAGGCTTGGAAATGTGATTTTGCTGGACTATGCTTCCCAGAATCTCTCCTACTGGCTGGGAAGTTCTGGAAACTATAATCTAAAATATAACATTTCCTAAGTCTGGATGTGGCAGCAAAGTTTTTCCTATGCCCTATGGCTGTGATGGCGAACCTTGGCACTCCAGTGGTTCTTGGACTTCAATTCCCAGAAGCCCAAGCCACCTGTGAATCCATCCTGCTTTCGTTGGTCCCGGAAGCAGAAGTAAAACGCGTCCGGATGGAGGAAGGGTTAACCCGGAAGAGCCTTAACCGTTCGGGCACATTTTGCTTCCAGGAGTGACGAGGACACTCTTCTAGTAATCCAATGTGTTTTCAACATACAATTTCCCCCGACATACAAATAACCTTGTGGAATGGGGGAAAAATCATATGTAGAGGTTTTACTGTAGACAAATAGGTACTGCCTCAGTGGGAAAGTAACAGCATTCTGTGTGCTCTAGTCATGCCTGCCACATGTCCACGAGCTCCCTGATTGGGTGGCATACAAGTGCAAAAAGTAATGGAATCAAAATTAATTAAATTAAACATCTTCAGACGCAGACAGTGCTGGCTGTTTGGCTACAAACGGTGCTGGATGAGCATCAAACCCTAGAATCAGATATGACTAGCTTTCAAGCAAGGGCGACCAATGGTTATATGAAGCTACAATGCCCATGAGATTTAATAAACCGGCACAAAGAACAACAGCGAGAACGCCACATTGCCTTCAAAAATATGATTTAACAGCCTTCATCCCCAAGTACATCAAGGGTGTTTTCTGCCAATACTAAGTCCTCTTAATCCTTAAAAGTCATAGTGACTAATTTGCCTGTCACCGAAACAGTATAAACACTTTCTCCCTAATGACGGAGCGCTCCATCTGTTTCGTCAAGGTGATTTTCGCCTTCCATGCATTATTCCAAGATGAGCTCTCCCCCGCTAATCATGATTTGCGCCGTTAATGTGAAGCCTCTAATTAAAAAGAGCGCTGGATGTACATCCTGCCATTCACACATCAACCACCCACAAGTGAAGAAGAAACCTGCAGTTAGGAATGAAAGCAAGGATACCTGTAGGATTGCCACACGTCTTGCTTGAATTAACATTTAATGGAATAATAATGTGCTCACGTGACACAAGGGATTCATATTGTCATTGTTGTAGCGGAGTTGTTGCAAAACATGCTTTTTATTCCACTGTGGGCCAGATAATTATTGGTTGCATTTGAAGACAATTCTGACACTGATAGAACATTTCTCCTTTGTGTGTGTGTGTGTGGAATTTTGCTTAACTTTCCTTTTGATTTTTGCAAAACAACTAGGACCACTGGAAAGTTTGCATGGTGTTCTCTCCTTCTTCTTTTGCCGTATCTGAATCTGAATAGTAGCGATCCTCATGGCAATCAGACATGAAGATTGTCCTGTGAGCATTATACTGTAGTATTTCATCTGCCTTCCACATCGCAGAGTGACACCTGAACCACTGATCCAGTTCCGCGAGGCGCTTTCTGGTCCTGAGCCCATTTAGCGCACAAGATCCACCTCGGGCCAGGATGGATGGAGCTGCGGCCCTCCATCAAGAGGGATACAAGTGGGATTTAATTCACTTCTGATGGGGTTTAATCCATTTGGGGAGCAGCACAGAGATGGCTTAGTGGTTAAGACACTGAGCTTAGAGACTGGAAAGTTGGGTTTCGACACCCGAGTGCTGCATGACAGATCTTGGGGACATGAAAGGAGCCTCATCCGGGACCGCATCATCCCTAGGACATCAACCCATCCCATGAGAGCAAACCAAGAGAGCACCCTTCAGGTCCCATCTGTTGGGGAGGCTTGCCTCTCCAGCACAAGGAAAAGGACCTTCTCAGTCATAGACAGCAAATTGCAAGAAATTGGAAAAACAATTCTAAATTAGAAAAGGATGACTGGGACAAGGAAATATGGGAAATAGCTTTAAATGATAAGCTTGCATGGGAATTGATTTTTTTTTTAAAAAAAAGGTATACAGTAAACCCCCGACCTACATATGCCTCAAGTTACATAAAATTAGACTTACATAATGATTTTGTGCTAAAACTATGTCCCGATTTACACAATTTCCTATGGGTTTGCTTCGAGTTACAGCCAACCAGCCATTCTGTGTCTGCCTGCCTTACTTCTCAAAGGAGAACGTCGCTTGTTTTGCATGGAGAGAACTTGCAATGGATCACACTGACTTTGATAAGAATAAAATAATAACGACATGTTTGCTTTCAGATGGGATTAAGGAATCTCACAGGGCTTCAAAATTCCTCGTTGACACAGATCATATTGTTGAGCGCCCGGATGAATGAGAACAAGGCATTTGTGCATTAGTCATCATCTGCCTGTGTTTAATGCACATGTGGCAATGAGGGATTGGGTCTCCAAAGGACATGCCATCGGAGCACAAACCAACCCAACTCCTTCGGGTCCACCGTGGCATGCAACAATTCAGCTGCATCCAACGGAGGCAAAGACCAGGGGAAATAACTCGGAGCGAGTTCAGCTTGAAAGTCGGTCTTCTGCCATTTGAGTTGATTTTTGACAGGCTGGAGTACATGTTTCGAGCGCATGTCGTTTGTCACCCTGAAATGGCTCGTTAGATGGAAGAAGAAAGCTAGGTTTCCACTCCAGCTAGAGAAACCGCTCTGTGCCCCCGTAGCCTGACAAAGGTTGAGTTTGGCCACTTACCAACAGAGAGACCTGCTTCAAGATTACTCCGAATCAAGCTAATTCTGCCAGGAGAAGAGTCAAGCTCAGTCTTGTTCAATCTGTAAGACTGGGAGGCGGAAGGTCAGCAGTTCGATTCCTGAGTACTGCAGGACAGAATGAGCTTCTGCCTTTGTCCCAGCTCTTACCAACCTAGCAGTTCGAAGGCAAGAAATTTCAAGTAGATTAATAGGGACCACTTTGGTGAGAAAGTAACAGTGTTCCGTGCGCTCCGGTGTCTAGTCATGCCTGCTACATGACCATGGAAATGTCTGCAGAAGCAGACAGCGCTGGCTCTTTGGCGTTGAAACAGAGATGAGCACTGAACCCTAGAGTCGGATACGACTGGCATTCGAGCAAGGGAAACCTTTACCTTTACTTTAAAATCTTCTGGAGCGCTGCGGTATCTTAGTGGTTAAGACACTGAACTTGACAACTAGAAGGTCAGCAGTTCGAGACACAGGAACTGCACGGCAGAGTGAGCTCCTGACTCTGCCCCAGCTCCTGCCAACCTAGCAGTTCGAAAGCAAGACATTGCAAGTAGATAAATAGGGACCGCTTGGGTGGGAAAAGGGAAAACAGCATTCCGTGCACTCCGGTGTCTAGTCATGCCTGCCACATGTCCACAGAAACATCTGCGCAGACGAAACAGAGATGAGCACTGAACCCTAGAGCAGGATACGACTGGCTTTCGAGCAAGGCTGACCTTGACCTGAGTTTCTACGTAGCCAGCTTCTACTCTGAGAAAGTTCTTTTAGCTTCCCTCCCAATCATACCTTCATTTAGCAGGTTGACTTTACAGGTAAATTGCTCTGACACCAAGCGTTTCCTCCTCTGGCTTTTGCAACATCAGGGCGGCTGCAAATCTCGTACCTTGACAGCTTGCAGGGAGAATTTTTGTGCCCCCTTAGATGCTCCAATAAAAGCCATCATCACAACGTGGCTTTGGGGGGGGGGATTTGTCTTCTATGCCCCCCTCCCAAGCTTTCTCTCGCATCCCATTAAACCAGTCGTTCTTGAAAGCAGAAATGAATGTTTGAGCATTTTGAAGGGACATTTGACTTTAGGGTAGGGGTGCCCAAACTATGGCATGCAGGCTTGATACGGCCCTCAATGGCAATTCATCCAGCCCGCGAAGCCCTCGTCACTCCCGGAAGCGGAAGTAAAACGCGCCCGTACGGGCGCGTTTTACTTCCGCTTCCGGGAGTGACGAGGGCTTCGCGGGCTGGATGAATTGCCATTGAGGGCTGGATCCACGCCATAGAGACCACCCCTTTGAGTTGCATGACCGGCCCATGGCCCCAAAAGTTTGAGCACCCCTGCTTTAGGCAGGTGGCCTTCCAGGTTGAAGCTAGCAAAGGAAACTCTGGATATTTAGCAGCCCCGTTAATTGAACTAATGCAGCTCTCATCTTCTCCAACGAGCTTTGTCCTGTCCAAGGCCTTTCACCATGACCTTGAAGATGGAGGACCTCCATGAGGTCTGTGCAAGTCCCTACTCGACGAGGTCTGTCTCACCGGACCCTGGTTGAGGTCTAACTGTGAGTACGCCTACCCGGACCCACAAGCCCTGCCGACTCTGAAAAGCTGGCCTTGAAACCAGCCCAAACCTTTCCCTCTTGAAATCTAGGTACAGATAGGTCAAGGTTGAAGGCCAGCCGTATCCGACTCTAGGGTTCGGTGCTGGGGCAGACGATGGGAGCTCACTCCATCACACCACAACTCGGGTCTCGAGCTTGCCTGTATCAAGTTCAGCATCTTTACCACTAAGCCACTGCAAGCAAAATCTACGTCTACCTCTCAGCAAACATCTCCCCATCCCATAACTGTGGCCTCTGAAAAGTCTGACAGGGTTTGTGTTGCTGAGAATGCCAAAGGTCCCTCTTCCCTCGACACTCCAGAATTAACCTTTGCTAATGTGTGCATAACCTTCCGACTCCATAAGCAGCCAACAGTTTGGCAGACCTTACTGGATAAATACTATTTGTCTGAAGCGTGAATTCCACCCCGCAGATCTTCATAAAATAGTTACTGACCTTTCCAGCTCATGTATAATTGAAGCCAAGCCAAACATTTTGCAAACAAGTCCAAGACAACTATTCTCTTCTGCAGATGATGACCTCTCCCGTTATTTCATTTTTGCAGATTGAAGTGAAATTATGCTTCCCTTTTCAGCTAATTTAACATCCTGGCAAGTACCGGTTGGGGTCCGTGCATTCCTTCAAGCGCACGTTGCGCTTTAAAAATGCTAACAATTATTAATATCGATTGGGACTAAAACAATATTGGATCTCGATATCTCCCAACTTCTTTTTATGAATTACTCCGCGCCGCCACAGTGAGTATGATGGAGTACCCTTTGCACGCTTGATTTCTTTCCAGTGAGGAACTCTGTAGGGAGGGGTTGCTTATGGCTGTGCCGATAATAGTCAAGCCTACAGAATACAGCAGTACTGCAGGACGGAATGAGTTCCCGTCTTTGTCCCAGCTCCTGCCAACCTAGCAGTTCGAAAGCAAGAAATTGCAAGTAGATAAATAGGGACCACTTCGGTGGGAAAGGTAACAGCGCTCCGTGCGCTCCGGTGTCTAGTCATGCCTGCCACATGACCAGGGAAACGTCTGCAGAAGCAGACAGCGCTGGCTCTTCAGCTTAGAAACAGAGATGAGCACTGCATCCAAGAGTCAGATACGACTGGCTTTCGAGCAAGAGAAACCTTTACCTTTACAGAATACAAAAACTGCTCCTAAAGTTCTACGATGAGGAATGAAGAGAGGGCGGTTTCGACCTCACATCTGGCACTGTTGTGTCCTGCCACCTGAGCTGGCCTGCCAGTGGTGTCACACATAGGGCAGAAAACACTTCTTAGATCTGGGAGTAACATCTGGAATGGGTAAGTGTTGAGACTTTGAGCACACTCTTCTGATAAAGGCTACAATCCTGCACCATATGCTCACAGCGCTCTAGACTAGTGATGGCGAACCTTGGCGCTCCAGCTGCTCTAGAACTTCCATTCCCAGGAGCTCTGATCAGCAGGAGTGCAGACCTGGGCTTCTGGGAATTGAAGTGCAAGAACATCTGGAGTGCCAAGGTCCACCATCACTAGTCTAGAGAATTTGCTACAGGACCCCATTAGATCGCTCCGTCATGAGGAGACACCCCCCCCCATAAGTTTGATGGGCTATGTGTAAGACAGGATCACAACAGTCCAAGAGAGCGAAGGATAGTATGACAGGTTGGCCACCCTCCCAGTTCTCTGCTCCACTTGTAGTCCTGAGTTTTACTAGAGCTGAGCTTCTCAACTTTGGGTTCCCAGATGTTCTTGAACTTCAAATGCAAGAAGCCTCGGTCAGCAGGTGTGCTGACTTGGGCTTCTGGGAAATGAAGTCCAAGAACCCCTTGAGTCCCAAGGTTGAGAGACCCTCTACCAGAGCATTCAAAAGTCCTGAACCTCAGGGTGGGAATTCAACACCATGGACAGCTCTTGGGAAGTACAGGCTGAAACAAGGCCCAGATTCCCTGCATTTCCCAAATTAGGACGACCAACCTCCTCAGGTTCATTCTCATGAAATGTGCACCTCCAACCTTTGGTCACATTCCCATTTTCTCAGCTTTGGTCTGGTAAAGGTAAAGCCCCAGAAGGCTTTAGGTAAAGGTAAATGTCGCCCTTGCTTGAAAGCCAGCCGTATCCAACTCTAGAGTTCAGTGCTCATCTCTGTTTATAGCCAAAGAGCCAGTGCTGTCTGTGTCTGCAGGCATTTCCATGGACATGTTGCAGGCATGACTAGGCACCAAAGTGCTGGGAGCGTTGTTTACTTTCGCACTGAAGTGGTCCCTATTTATTTACTTGCAATTTCTTGCTAGCTTGGCAGGAGCTGGGACAGAGATGGGCGTTCACTCTGTTGTGCAGTATTCAGGTCTCAAACTGTGGTCCCAGAAGCCCAACCTTCCAGCCATCAAGTTCAGCGTCTTAACCACTTAGCTACCGCAGTCCCCCAGGAGACTTTACACCCTGGTAATCATTGCAGTGGCTCAAGTGGTTAAGATGCTGAACTTGATGACTGGAAGGCCAGAGTCCAATTCCCAGGCACAGTAAGATGGAGTGAGCGCCCGTCTCTGTCCCAGCTCCTGCCAACTTAGCAGTTTCAAAGCAAGAAATAGCAAGAAGATAAATAGGGACCACTTTGGTGGAAAGGTAAACAGCATTCCGTGCACTCTGGTGTTGAGGCATACCTGCCACGTGTCCATGGAAGCAGATGCAGACAGCGCTGGCTCTTTGGCTATGAACAGAGATGAGCACTGAACCCTAGGTCAGATACGGCTGGCTTTTGAGCAAGGGTGACCTTTACCTAACCATTGCTCCATGAGTGCTCTTATCTGGGACAGCAGCCCAGAAAGAAACCTCGGAATAGGTTCAGCACCTTGGGGACCTTCTTCCAAGCACATTGGATCAACACAGCAGGACTTTGCCCATCCAGGCTGCTTCTTGTCGGTATTTGTCAGCTTGGCACGGGAGTCGTCAAATGCAAATATTCCCCGGTGGGACAGGCAAGCGGCAGCTCTTCCAGTTTCTCTGCCCGTCTGGCTCTTCTTCAGACAACTTCTCCCTGATGCATTTTGTCATGCAGCCACCTTGTCCTTAAGGTAAGGTGAAGGGAAGAGCAAGCAACGCAGGCCCGGGCCATCCGTCACTACGTCGGCCTGCCGCCTCGACAGCTCGACACAGTGGTGGAATTAAACAAACAGCGCAATTGCCTTGGCTGTCCTGCCGAGACGCAAACTACATTTAGCAGCAAGAAGAAATTACACGGCATTATATGCAAGCACTTGAGTCCCCCCCAGAAATGTTGTTCAGACTAAACATTGAAGCTAAGAAAGCAAACCAAACAAAAGGAAACGGTGGCGGTGAGAGATGGGTGGGCGTCACACTCCGATCCGTAGTTTGCAAACATTTCAAGGAATGAATAGAGTGGGCTTAGCCACAGTGGAAAGCCAACAAGAAGGGAAAATGACTCCTTTGAGATGATGATGATGATGATGGAGGAGGAAAGCTTCACAGACACCATTGGCCACCAGAAAGGTAAGTTAAGAGAGTGCTAGATCAAGCCATGGGGACTGTGGTGGGTCAGTGGTTCATAGCATCTTTCCTCTAAGAGTACTCTGTACAAGAGGCAACTTCCTCCCATCTTCTAATGGGGTCTACTCTTAGTGCTGAAATTTAATGGGAAGGATCCAGATTAATTTATATTAATTTAAGGACTGTGGTGGCTCAAGTGGTTAAGATGCTGAACTCGCTGGCTGGAAAGTCGGAGTTCGATTCCTGGGTACTGCATGATGGAGTGAGCTCCCATCTCTGTCCTAGGTCCTGCCAACCTAGCAGTTCAAAAGCAAGAAACTGCAAGTAGGTAAATGAGGACCACGCCAGTGGGAAGGTAAACAGCGTTCCGTGCACTCCGGCATCTAGTCATGCCTGCCACATGTACACAGAAACGTATGCAGATGCAGACAGTGCTAGCTCTTTGGATGTAAACAGAGATGAGCACTGAACCCTAGAGTCGGATACGACTGGCTTTCAAGAAAGGGTGACCTTTACCTTTACCACCCACCTGCAGTGGCTCAAGTGATTAAGAGGCTGGACTCGACGACTGGAAGGTCGGGGTTCAATTCTCGAGTACTGCATGACAGAGTGAGCTCCTGTGTATATTCCAGCTCCTGCCAACCTAGCAGTTCGAAAGCAAAAACAACAACAACTGCAAGTAGATATAGAGGGACCACTTTGGTGGGAAGGTAAACAGTGTTCCGTACACTGTGGTTTTGAAGCATGCCTGCCACGTGTCCATGGAAACGTCTGCAGATGCAGACATGGCTATAAACAGGCATGGCTATTAACAGAGATGAGCACTGAACCCTAGAGTCAGATACAACTGGCTTGCAAGCAAGGGCGACTTTTACCACCCTGCATTCCCCCCCACAGTTAGCTTTTGGGTGGCATGAGTTGACAGGCCACCAATTTCGTGCGTTCGTGCGTGCGTGCGTGCGTGCGCGCGCACATGACAAGACTCTTCTGGATCTCAGAAGACAGCTGCTGAAGGACTTTATGATAGTTCCTGCCTCTCGTCCCCCCTTCTCCTCCTCTTCTTTGTCTTTGTCCTTTTGATATCCTTGGTGCCTCTTTCATGACTCCTCCAGGATTCGAAATTAATTTCCCTGCCGTCATTAGCGAGAAACTTTATCCTTCATTAAAACCCAGCATAGGGATAAGGAGGGAAAGGAATGTGGCATTTTCACACTCTTTTTAACTTGATGAAATGATATGCAAATAATCCCACCATCCAAAGCAGCCATTGTTAGACATTTGGTGCGCGCATGCACACACACACCTTTTCTCCCTCATTAAGAAAAACCAGAGCAATTACACTGTGAACAGAGAGAGGCATAGAGTTCTCCTTCCCTGCCCAGTGCTAAAATTCCCCACATCCTGCAGATGTTTAATTGTCACCCAGGAGGGAAGAGCTGATTTAATTAATAGTGGAGGGCAAAGCAAAAAAAGAAAAGAGGAACAAAGGAGCTGATCACTGACTTTACACCCCCGGAGCTCAAAGAGTTGTGACTCTACATTTAGTGGGCTTAGAGATGAGATGCAAAGTCACAGCTGTATGCAGATGCAAAGCAAACGGCAGCTCAGTGACTCCCAGGTAGGACAGAGGCGAACCGAGGGGCAAACGGCCCACCTTTCAAAGCAACCTTCCTCAGGAGGAGAAGGTACGGGTTCAAGATTCTTTTATCGTGTCCTGATCAGACCCTGGACTGCCAAACTGAAGCCACTTTCTTGGCTTTGGCATTGGCCAAACGCAAAGTCCCTATCGGTGCATGTCTCTGGCAGCCATCGGCAGACCAGCAAATGGGCCGGACTCTGTGACTCTCCACAGTGTGTTGTTGTCCACCAGCAGCGCCCACTTGAGCATGCTGGCCTTGCATCGAGGGACTCCAACCCCCAGCCTATTCAAGGTCCTCCAGGTGACGTAGGGGAGGATGAGATCTTCAGCTATATCCTCCTTGAATGTTGTTCCTTGTCCAGTGAGCTCCTTCCTCCACCTTCTAATTTGGCTTTGCTCTTGCGTGCCCTCAAGAATGTTTGTTCTTGCCATAAAGCTCTTCCTGGATCTGAGCCAGCGGACTCTAGGGTCATCTCCATTCAGAGGGTGTCGAGGGTCCTTCTCTTGCTTAGATCTCTCGGTGTCCGCTGCTCCTTCTCTCCTGAGAAGTATCAGCAAGATGTCCACAATTGACGGAGCCTCCCCAATTGGCCGGGGGAATGATGGGGGCCATACATGCCCTTCCCTAGAGCTGGTTAGGGGTGGCTTAGTGGTTAAGTTGCTGGACTTGATGACTGGAAGGTCGGCAGGTCAGCAGTTCGAGACCCCAGGGCTGTGTGATGGAGTGGGATTCAAACTTAAGTCTCTTGACTCCTAATCAGCCACTGAATCCCCTATATCAGTGATGGCCAACCTTGGCACTCCAGGTGTTCTTGGACTTCAATTCCCAGAAGCCCAAGTCAACACTCCTACTGATCAGGGCTTCTGGGAATTGAAGTCCAAGAACACCTGGAGTGCCAAGGTTGGCCAACGCTATATCATACCATGTATATCAGAAACAGAGTGGGAGAGTCAGAAACCAATGCAGACCAAGAGCTATCCTGAAAACTCAAACCATTCCTTAGGCTGGTCTCCGAGTTGAGCCGTTCTTAAGAGTGAGAAGTTCAATGGTAAAAAGGCAAGCCCTCACTCCACCTTTTTCCAGACTGAAACTTCCTTTAATGATTGAAGGCAGTCTCCACCACTTAATCCCCTGAAGGACCCAATCCAGGTGAGCGCATGTCCTGTACGAACTCCTTGTTCTCAAACAGCTTCCATGCCAGATATGTTTTATCCATCTATGGACACTATGGCTTCCAGGAAAAAAAACATCCCTGCCTGGCGCCTCTCTGTGCAAGTAAGATTTGTATTGCTCTCAGAAGCTGCGGTGGCTCAGGGGTTAAGATGCTCGCCTTGTTACCTGGAAGGCTGGCAAGTCAGCAGTTCGAGACCCAGGTACTGCATGATGGATTGAGCGCCCGTCTCTGTCCCAGTTCTTGGGGACATAAAAGGAGCCTTTCAACCCAGAATAACTTCTGACATGAAATTATTATTATTGCTCTTAACAAGGCCGATGGTCAGGGCTGCATTTTTCATCATGGAGAAACACACACGGAGCGGAGCGGGCTTTGAAACAGAAGAGCATTTGCAGACGAGCGGCCTGACAAAGGACTAAGGATGACCTGCGGGGCAGAAGGACCTTGTCATTAGGAGGAGGAAAAAAAACCCCTGCCCATCTCAGGGAAATCAGCAAACGCCACAGGCTGAGCGAGATGGCAAAGGATGGCCTCTCCATCAAGGAAAGAGCATCCCGTTGCAACCCAAAGGTACCCAATTAGTCTTCCTTAAACGAGACAGCCTGAAAGCTTGTCAGAGCCAACTGCCTCTGGGGTGAGGCTTCTGCTGAAAGGAGGGTCCATATCCAACTCTACGGTTCAGTGCTCTTCTCTGTTTATAGCCAGTGCTGTCTGCATCTGCAAACCTTTCCGGGGACACGTGGCAGGCCTGACTAGACACCGGAAGGCTGCTTATCTTCCCACCGAAATGGTCCCTATTTATCTACTTGCAATTTCTTGCTTTGGAACTGCTAGGTTGGCAGGAGCTGGATGCTGACTCTGTCCTGCAGTACTCAGGAATCGAGCTGCTGACCTGCCAACCTTCCAGTCATCAAGTTCAGCATCTTAACCAGTAAGCCACCACAGTCCCAAAGGTGGAGTAAGGTAAAGGTAACTCTTGCTCAAAAGCCAGTTGTATATGACACTAGGGTTCACTGCTGATCTTTGTTTATAGCCGAAGAGTCAGCGCTGTCTGTGTTTGCACATGTTTCCGTGGACATGTGGCAAGCATGCCTCAACACCAGAGCGCATGGAACGCTGTTTACCTTCCCACCAAAGTGGTCCCTATTTATCTACTTGCAATTTCTTGCTTTTGAACTGCTAGGATGGCAGGAGCTAGGACAGATGACGGATGCTGACTCCGTCCTGCAGTACTCAGGAATTAAACGGCTGACCTGCCAACCTTCCAATCATCAAGTTCAGCATCTTAACCAGTAAACCACCACAGTCCCAAAGGTGGAGTAAGGTAAAGGTTACTCTTGCTCAAAAGCCAGTTGTATATGACACTAGGGTTCACTGCTGATCTTTGTTTATAGCCAAAGAGCCCGCGCTGTCTGTGTTTGCACATGTTTCCGTGGACATGTGGCAAGCATGCCTAGACACCAGAGTGCACAGAATGCTGTTTACCTTTCCCACCGAAGTGGTCCCTATTTATCTACTAGCAATTTCTTGCTTTCAAACTGCTAGAAGGGCAGGAGTTACGACAGATGACAGGAGCTCGCTCCATCATGCAGCACCCGGGAATCGAACTCCAGCCTTCCAGTCAGCGAGCTCAGCATCTTAACCCCTTGAGCCACTGGAAAACAACAACTCAGTTCCTCCATCAAGTCCACACATGCCTCACCTCATCAACTCATCTGGTCCTTCCTAGGGGCTTTGTTGCCAAATCTGCGTTGCAACAGGCCTTATCTGTTCCTGAAATATTTCTCAGCCATTTTTAGTTTTTCATATTAAGTTTTATCTCAATATTTGTTGTTTTCAGCAGTGCATATTTGACTGCGACACGTCGTGGTATTAGATCTGACAGCTGGCAGCTTGTGAACATTACCTGCCAATGCAACCACCAAGAAGTCAATAAGTATAAAGCTCTCCTCTTTCATATTCGGAAGTGAGATTTCTGACTCAAAGTGTGACATCGTCCCGAGAAATTCCCAGAGGGAGGGATAAATGGAAGAGGGGAAATGAAGGCATTCTTATTCTGATCCATTCCTCCTGTGATGTAAGGCACACTTCTAACCCCACTTTGCTGTGGAGAAGAGACTGATGGATCTGCTTGTACCACTAATCTGTAACTCCTACAGAAGTCTGTCTTCAGCTTCGACTCCATACAGGGAAACTCGGCTGGAGTAAAGAACTTCAAACCAGCTTTGTGGCAAACAGGGGGTGGCTGCGTCTTCCAATTTTCTCCTCCACCAGCGCCACACATCCTCCTGTCAACACCTTGTCCACGAAGAGACCCACATCTGCTGGAACGGACTTTTGCAGAGAAGACTGGGGGAATGCTCTGTGGGATCTAAGCATCGGCTGCGACTCGTACCTGAGTATGTACGTTTTCCTGGAAATCATTTTGACAAACAGGAAAAATGCCATTGGCATGAATTTTGTTGAAGGTGGATCCCAGCTTGCCATGAAGTGACCAGTCGAATCCAACTCTAGGGTTCAGTGCTCATCTCTGTTTCAAAGCCGAAGAGCCAGCGTTGTCTGCTTCTGCAGGCATGTCTGTGGTCATAAGGCAGGTATGACTAGACACCGGAGCACATGAAATGCTTTTTACCTTCCCAACAAAGTGGTCCCTATTGCATACCTGTCAAGTTTTGGATTTGGAAATAAGGGAAATTTCCCAGCAAATAAGGGTTACTTGACAGCTATGCTTATTCTGTGCTGCCCTCCAATGGCGGCAATAGGGCATTGCAGTCTAATTAATACAGGTTGACGGCAGGGAAGAGGGTAAAATAAGGGGTTTACCCGGCCAATACGGGATACTTGACAGCTATGCCCTATTGATCTACTTGCAATGTCTTGCTTTTGAACGGCTAGGTTTGCAGGAGCTGGGGCAGAGACGGGAGCTCATTCCGTCCTGCAGTACTCCGGAATTGATCTGCTGACCTCCCACCTTCTGGTCAGCATCTGAGCGACTTGAACCACTGCAGTCCCTTCCGTTTTAACAAATACATGGTGGACAACAACACATGGTGTGAATGTGGAGAGATACAGAATCTGGCACATTGACTGGTTTGCCAGTTACTGCCAGAAACATGTGCGCATGAGGATTTAGGTTTTGCCAACAACCAAGGCAAGAAAGTGGCTTCATTTCGGTAATCCAGAGTGATTAGGACATGAAAGAAGAATAAATCACTGGTGGAAACCACACCAGGGGAAAAGTTACCATCCTAAAGACATTTGGGGGAAGGAATTGCAAAGGTTTCCACTTTTTTTAACACAACCCCACCACCACCACCACCACACAGCCTGCTGCCATTGCATAACCAGAGGTTTCCTTCCTCAAAGACACCCCTTGACATGATGTGATCAAGCTCAGCTGCAAATGGAATAAAGACGGGAACAAAATGACTGGGGGCTAATGATGGAGATCCCAGAAAAAGGTGTTTCACTACATTTAGCAGAGAAAGAACGTTTTCTGTTTCCCAAGATCACAGGAGCACTTCGAGGACAAAATCATTTTCCCTTCGGCTCTTGCCTTTGGGGCCACAACTGGGTGGAGCTGAATATAAGGTAAGGGGTAAGGGACTGTGGTGGCTTAGTGGTTAAGACACTGCACTTGATGAGTGGAAGGTCCCCAGTTCGAGACCTGAGTGCTGCACAACAGAGTGAGCGACCGTCCCTGCCCCAGCTCCTGCCAACCTACCAGTTCAAAAGCAAGAAATTGCAAGTCGGTAAATGGGGAACACTTTGGTGGGAAGGCAACAGCGTTCCATGTTTAGTTGTGCCTGCCATGGAAAAGTCTGCAGGTGCAGAGTGCGCTGGCTCTTTGGCTAGAAACGGAGATGAACACCGAGCCCTAGAGTCGGATATGACTGGCTTTCAAGCAAGGGCGGCCTAGACTTAAGGCAGATCACCTGCAGAATTCCCATAGACATAAACGGGTCCTGTATCTCTACATCTTTCAGTAGAGATTGTGGAGGCGAACAACAACTATCTGATGGATGGCAACTTGATATGAACTGACAAAGAGGAGAAGAAGAACTGGATTATAATTTTATGACATTGTTCTTGACAACTTCCCTATAAATAGATTCAGACGCCGGTCACAATACATGGGGGGGGGGTGTTGTCTAATAAAACTGCGTACGCAGAGCTTACCCACAAAAGTGTATATAGTGCACACTTGTGTATATATACAGAGCATGTGTGTGTGTCCACCACAAATTGTTGTGCTTTGCATGTATGCAGCGTCCTAGAGAGACGACGTTATAGGCTTAGGCATGGGAGCGCAAGAGGCATTGAACAATATATTCAACAGCATCTTCCGTTGCGCTGTTTTCATTTTTCTTGCTCTCCTTCTGTCTCGGGAAACCAACTGTCACTTCAACCGCCAGCCAGTATTCATTACAGTGGGAAAGAGACTGAGAAATTTCTATGCACTTTGAGGGTAAAGATGCTTGGCAATTCCACGCTTAATGAAGAATTTTGGAAGTATCCCAAGAGTCAAACAAAGCTGGATTAGAATATGATTATATTTTTTTAAAGCCAGGGGTAAACCACATCTAAATTCATGCTCACACTTTCTGACTTCCTGGGTTCTGAACCCACTTTGTGATCTAAATAGTGTTTAGAGCAGGGGTTCTCAGCCTTTTAAATCTGGGGGGCCTCAGACAGCTTCGGGGGATGGACGGCCATTTTGCCCTTCCTCCACCACATGGCACTTCCTGTGGTGGAGGTTGTGGGGGGCCACATTCAGCCCACAGGCCACAGATTGAGAACCCCTGGTTTAGAGCATGGGGACAGCATTTTCCTCAATGTCTGATAACACTGCATCACAAAAAAATAAATATTGTCTGCTGCTTGGCCTAATCCATGTGTCCTATACTAAATCAAGTGCGCTGAATCCAAATCTGAAGTCCGAGTCTGCCTAGGACGCCAGGATCTCAAGTCAGCAAACCTCACCCTCTTCGTTAGGTTCTTGCGTTGACCACATGGGGTATACTTGCCACAAATGTAAGAAAAATTGTCCAGTTTGTCAACACAGCTGCATCTACTCATTGTTAGCTCAAAATAGACTCACTATGGCCTAACTGTACTCTCCAATAAGATGGTTTCGCACCCTTGGTCCCTCTCGCCTAATCCAGTATACCTATTTCTGACATTATAACACTGACATGTCTGGCAGCGGCTGGAACATGCATGCCACCAGGGGATGTGATTCAGCTGAGGTGGCAGCAGGCATAGTGGTAACTGCAACTGTTATAATGTTCCCATGTAAAACTACATTACCCAATAACCAACCATTTGAACAGCTATAGCATGCCTTAAAATCTGTACGTGATAGGCAAATTCTGAGTCCAGATTTGGAATCAGCACACTTGATATCATGTAAATCACGTGTTGTTGTGCAGTGTAATTGTTGTACTTTTTACCATCATCACAAGACCAAGCAGACCCAAGGATACTGGGACCCTCCCTAGGCAAAACCAGAAGTGGTTGCGGACATCCCCGCGCATGCACAAATGCATCCACGCCACTCCCAGAATGGGTTCCAAACGTCCCTGCACATACTCGAATGTATTTTTATTATGTTTGCACTGTATATTATGTATTATTTATTGTTGGAAGCTGCTCTGAGTGGTGCGTGCACTAAAAGAGCGGGGCATAAATAAACTAAACAATTCAATTCAATTCAATTCAATCCACCCCACTCCCAGAAGTGGTCCCAGACACGCATGTACATTGGTGGCCACATTCCCCCATCCACTTCCAGGAGCAGCAAGGGTGTCACGGGCTGGATGAATTGGCGTTTGGGGCCAGATCTGGCACACAGGCCATAGTTTTGGGCATCCCTGTATTAAATACATACTGTAAAGGGCATCCCCTGCTAACTCCAGAAGTCCAATTGAACTTGATTCGATGCACACCAGTTCTGGGAAGCAACTTCATCTTGACTGTGTCTTGCACAAGATAGAGGGGAAACTTGGCCCATTAATGAGGCCACTGCTTTCCCTTTTGCACACTGAGCAGACAACGCAAAGCTAGATTTATCTTGACCTGTGAATTTTCTCCTGTCTTCTGCACTATTTTTTTAATTAAAAAAACCCCTTTCTGGCTAAGCTTGTATTATTTAGAATTAGCCTTTTTTGCAAGAGCCGAGTTCAGCAGTATCGTGCTTCGTATTTGCTAGTTAGAAACTCCCAGTTCAGAAGTGTTTAATTAGCCTATTAATTGGCTTTGCAAAGGGGGGGGGGGGTTAGGGACTGGACTCTGGAGGCAAAGCTAGAGCTAAGAAGAAATATGTAAAGAATCCGCCCCCGCCCCCCTAACCCAAGATTTTGGCTTTCTCAGTACAGTGCCAACCTGGCAGTTCGAAAGCAAGAAATTGCAAGTCGATAAATAGGGACCACTTCGGTGGGAAGGTAACAGCGTTCTGTGCGCTCGGGTGTGTAGTCATGCCTGCCATATGACCATGGAAACATCTGCAGAAGCAGACAGCGCTGGCTCTTCTGTTTTGAAACAGAGATGAGCACTGCACCCTAGAGTCGGATATGACTGGCTTTCAAGCAAGGGAAACCTTTACCTTTACAGTGTCTATACCTTAAAATTAGTAAGCCCAATTTCCCTTCAGGACAAACCAATTCATGTTGTGCCCCTTCAGACAAGCAAATGAGGAAAAGGAGGGGAAACACCAGTCAGTTCCCCAGGCTCGTCGTCTCATGCCGCTATCGTTCTGTGTCTGAATTCATCCAAAGCAGGGGTTTCCAACCTAAGGCCCATGGGCCGGATCTGGCCTGTGGTGCTGCCAATTCATGTGCCCCCCCCCCCATCCCTCCAAGGGCTTTCGGGAAACAAAACAGCCACTCCCTTTGAATCTGTTGGGACAAAATGGCCACCCGCATCGTGTAGGCCGGGCAAAATGGCCATCTGGCCCTCAAAATGTGACCTGGCCCCCAGCTTGAAAAGTTTGGGAACCCCTGATCCAAAGCAATCAAAAGGAATCACATTTCTATACCGCCCCATATATGCGCTTTGTGCACTCTCTGGTCGGTTCATAAGCTAATTAGCCTTTCCCTTCCTAACACGCTGGGAACTCATGTTAATGACCTCGGAAGGATGGAAGGCTGTCAACCTTGAGCCCTGGTCAGGATCAAACTCACAACCTTTTGGTTGCAGGACAGGAGTTCAACCACAGTGCCACCAGGGCTCTTTGTAGCTCTGTAAGTCACAACCAAATGTTTTCATCACATTGGCCCACTTAAGGGTTTAAGGTGGCTCAGTGGTTAAGAAGCTTGCCTTGTTACCTGGAAGGCTGGCAAGTTGGAAGTTTGAAACCTGGGTACTGCATGACGGTACCGCAGACATTTCCATGGACACATAGCAGCAAGACTAGAAACCAGAGTGCGCGGCACGCTTCCTTCCCACCGAAACGGTCCCTATTTATCTACTTACTTTTGAACTGCTAGGTTGGCAGGAGCTGGGACTGAGACGAGAGCTCACTCCGTCGTGCAGCACTCGGGTCTCAAACTGCTGACCTGCCGACCTTCCAGTCATCAAGTTCAGTGTCTTAACCACTGAGCCACCACAGTCCCCTAATTGGTTCCAATAACAATGCTTTAAATAAAAACCTATGCTACTAAGTAATTGTGCCAATGATTTACACTGTTTTCTAACCTCAATTTCTCATCAAAGAAGAGTTTCTTCTTATCCCAACAAAGGCCTTCCTTTTTTCCTTTATGAAGATGCTTCTCTTTCTTCATCCCCCGCTCCTCTGCCTCCCAAATTTCCCTCGCCTCCATTTACTAATTGCGTGCGCCAGAATTTCCCGTCTTGCGCAGGGCGGCTGAGCTTCTCCTGTCTCCCGATCATGACCAGAATACAGTGAGACAATTTAGCACATTTTAAATTTGCCTCTTGGGAAGGTTGAACTTGAGGCCAGCTGGATTTTTTTTCTTTTATTAAGTCGAGCGATGTGAAGCATGCGTCAAAAAGCTTTCAAATAAATCCAGCGTGTTCTGAAACGGATCAAAAGATTCGTGCAACATATAGGGGCCACATATTTTTCAGGTGTGGGGATGGAGGAAACTAATGCGGCAAACTTTGGAGGAAAGCAGGCCCGGCATAACTGTGACATTTACAGAGGTAAGACCCAATCCAAAAGCACAAGATGCACAAAATTTTATGTATGGTAAACTGACATGGAGACATTTAAGCTAATCCCATTCAATGGGTCTGATTTAGAACTGCGGTGGAAGCTCGAACAAGAAAACTCATCTTAACCTCTGAATGCAAATTCATCCACAGGTGTATAGACCAGTGGTGGAGAACCTATGGCATGCATGCCAGAGGTGGCACTCGGAGCCCTCTCTGTGGGCACCCATATAGTCACCCCAGCACAGAGCCTGCCCAGCAGCCCAATGGGAGCGCTTCCTATTTCTGACATCACTGACTTGCTCTGACATACCTGGACGCTGCTGGAACATGCATGCCACCAGGGGACATGATTCAGCTGAGGAGGAGCCAGGCATAGCGGTAGCTGCAACTGTTATCATGTTCCCATACATTACGCAATTACCAACCATTTGAACAGCTACAGCACACCTTAAAATCCGTACAGTACGTGCTAGGCAAATTCTGAGTTCAGATTTGGAATCGGCGCACTAGGTATCATGTGTTATTCCCAGTAGCAAAATCGTTGTTGTGCAGTGCTATTAAATTGCATATACAGTACATTTAAAATGAAAAATTAGGTAACGCTGTGGTTAGCTAATAAATACGGATACTTGATTTGGACTAAATTATGTCCCGGTGTCCCTATTCTGCAGAATAGTTTGTGGCTGGTGTTATTTGTCTCACTCTGTCAGAACATTTGGAAGGTTCTGACAAGAGAGCAAGAACACATAAGTTATATTGGACACACCACCTTGTTCCCTGAACCCGGAGGACAATGCATTTGACATCATTTATGTGCTTTGGAAGACTCCAGCCCTGGTCTAAGATCTTTATATCTTCCGCCTGGGAAACGACGGCTGACTTTTATCAGATCAGCTAAAGAAGGCAAAAGCCAAAACATTGTCCTGGAATAATTCTGTTTATAGACCATTCTTCTAAATGTTTGTCTACGTATTGAGAAGCCTGAACATTCAGCTGGTGCGCCTAAGGAACATCAGAGCATCTACAATAGAACCAGGATTCTGTTTCTTAGCAACCCTGAAGTAACAACACTCACCAGAAAGCAAGTCAAAATGCTAGAAAGGTCAGAGTAGATGCAAGATGCTTAGGATTTTTATATTAAAGAGAGTGGATAAATGTTGCGCCATAAATGGGTTAATTCACCTGAGTAAAGGTAAAGGTAAAGGTCGCCTTTGCTTGAAAGCCACTCGTGTATCTGACTCTAGGGGAATGGTGTCCATCTCCGTTTACAGCGCTGTCTGCGTCTGCAGATGTCTCCATGGTCAGGTGGCAGGCATGCCTAGACACCGGAGCACACAGAATGCTGTTACCTTCTCCGCCGAAGTACTCCCTCGTTATCTCCTTGCAATTTTCTTGCTTTCAAACTGCCAGGTTGGCAGAGGCTGGGATAGATGACGGGATGCTGCCGTTCTCCTTTATCATATAATCACTGAGCCTTTGAGGCCATCGGGTCCAACCCCAACTCAATGGAGGGATCCAAATCAATACACATCGAACAGATGGTTGTCCAATTCTCTTGAATGCTTCCAGTGTTGGTGCGCTCAAGGGTGTTGGTTCCACTGTCGTACCACTCTAACCATTAAGATGTTTCCCCCCTGATATTCAGCCTATATCCATAGATACCAAGTATCCCTTATTGGCCGGGAAAACCACTTATTTTACCCTCTTTCACACCGTCATCCCTTATTAATTAGACTGCAATGCCCTATTGTCACCATTGGAGGGCAGCACAGCATAAGCATAGCTGTCAAGTATCCCATATTTGTCGGGAAATTTCCCTTATTTCCAAATCCGAAACTTGGCAGGTATGCCTATATCTGGCTTCCTGTTGTTTGAGCCTGTTATTACGCATCCTGCGCTTGAAAACAGGATGCTGTCAACCTGAGAAAATAAGGATTAGCAGAACCTACTAGGGCAGTGGTGGCCAACCTTGGCATTCCAGCTGTTCTTGGACTTCAATGCCCAGAAGACTTGATCAGCACTCCTGCAGATCGAGGCACCTGGGAATTGAAGTCCAAGAACAGCCGGAGAGCTAAGGTTGGCCATCGCTGTCTTAGAGAATTTTCCTGAACACCTAATGAGGCATTCCTGCCATGCCACCAGATTCTATGCGAACCTCACAACAGATGAAGCAGTGCCAGTTGTTGTTGTTTAGTTGCATAGTCAAGTCCAACACTTTGTGAACCCATGGACCTCTGCACGCCGGGGGGCCCATCCCCACCATTCACCACAGCCTGCTCAGCTCTATGCCCATGGCATCAACAAAGCCATCTCATCCTCCGCCTCCCCTTCGATCTTTCTCAGCATCAAGGCTTTTTCAAGTGAGTCATCTCTTCAAATCTGGTGGCCAAAGTGCTTGAGCCGCTTCAGTATTTGTCCTTCCAAGGAGCAGTCGGGGTTGATTTCCTTCAGGATGGGCTGATTTGATCTCACAGTCCAGGGGACTCTCAAGAGTCTCCTCCGGCACCACAGAGTTCAATGGCATCTATTCTTCTGCACTCAGTCTTCCTTGCGGTCCAGCTCTGTGAGCCATACATTACCACTGGGAAGACCATTGCTTTAACTACACGGACTTTTCCTGGCAATTAAAATGTCTTCCCCGGGCATAGCACTGGGGGCTCCATTCAGCTTGATGGGCACCTTTCAAAACATTTTCTACCCTCCAGTGACCGCTTGAGTGATGGCACCATTCCTGAGAGCGGATGCGCCTTGGAAAACAGCCAACGTTCCCTCCCTGGGACCCCACCACATAAATCATTGCTAATTCCAAGCATTCTGTCTTGTATTGATTTTCGTGAACCAAGCGAGATGGGTTCAGATATGAGCATGATCTAAAATTCCTCTTAGCTTGATTTATAGATTTCTTTGTGAATTACCTGACCACAAATGAGTCGGGTTCTTTCTCGGGTGCCTGTCAAATTATAGGGAAAAAATATTCTTTTTGACCTTTCGACTTGGGGGCGGTGGGGGGGGGGGATGGATGGAGGGAGAGAGACGAAGAAAGGCAGAACTCATTCTTCCCTGCATACCTCGCCACAATCAGAGCTTCTTGTGCTGTCAATTACAAAGGTGTGATTAGGGAAAAGGTCTAGTAATTTGTGCTGCACCTTAATGACTGTGTTTTGGAGGAAAGCATGCAAGGTACATAAAGAGCATGGAAGAACCCGGGAGAACAATTTGTCTCAACTCCTGCTTCAATTTGCGCACCAACAAATAAAAAATGGTGAATGTATGTACCGGTCCTGATGGGGTGGGACAATCCTCCCCCCCCCCCCCCGCCCCACACACACACAAATCCCAATTTCCATAGGGAGGCAGTATGCATTCCAAACCTTAGTTACAGGAGGCAGCAAGCATGAATGTGACTTCTGATTCAGAAGGCAAAGAGGCTACCAAAGCAGAACAAACTACAACCATTGAATTCAGTGTCCAAGCTTTGCAAATAGCATGAAATTAAAGGTTGGGACGCAAAGAACTCATGAGATTGAGCAGGTTGGAAATCCAACTGGTGAAGTCTGCCTCACATGCTTCTGTTCAATTTTGAGACCCCTCCAAATGTTGGGAAATCTAAAACCCAGTGTAGTAAAGGCATAGCTGTCAAGTATCCCTTATTGGCCAGGAAAACCCCTTATTTTACCCTCTTTCCCTCCATCATCCCTTATTAATTAGACTGCAATGCTCTATTGCTGCCATTGGAGGGCAGCACAAGACAAGCATAGCTGTCAAGTATCCTGTATTTGCCGGGAAATTTCCCTTATTCCCAAATCCAAAACCTGACAGGTATGAGTAAAGGTAAAGGTCTCCCTTGCTCGAAAGCCAGTTGTATCCAACTCTAGGGTTCAGTGCTCATCTCTGTTTATAGCCAAAGAGCCAGCGCTGTTTGCATCTGCAGATGTTTCTGTGGACATGTGGAAGGCATGATTAGACACCAGAGTGTGTTGAACACTGTTTATCTGTCCTGCCAAAGCAGTATCTATTTATCTACTTGCAATTTCTGCCTTTAGAACTGCTAGGTTGGCAGGAGCTGGGACAAAGACGGGACCTCACTGTGTCACGCAGCACTTGGGTCTCGAACTGCAGACTTTCAGACCTTCCAGTCATCAAGATCTTAACCACTAAGCCACTGCAGTCCCTCGAAATCTAAAACACAGCATGCCTAACACAAAAAAGCACGGCAAGAGATGCTTGTGGCTTTTTGGTAACTCATGTCCACAGGAAGGTTTGTGGCCTTCCAGGAGTTGGTCCTTCTCTAGATTTCAGATCACCATGCACGGAGGCCAAAGCTGAAAAGTAAGGAAAGTTGGCAGAGGCGAGGAAAAGCATTAGAGGAGGATATTGTTGAGGAACTCAACCTCCCCTACATCACATGGAAGACCATGAATAGGCTGAAGGTCAGAGTCCCTAAATGCAAGACCAACAGGCTCAAGTGGGAGCTGTTGGTGGGCAACAACACTCAGTGTGAATGTAGGGAGGTACCACATCCAGCTCATTTGCTGATCTGCCAATTACTTCCAGAAACATGCGCCGATGATGATTTAATTCTTCTTTCAAGTCATAAGAACATAAGAACAGCCTTGCTGGAACAGGCCACAGGAGCCCATCCAGTCCAGCATTCTGTCTCACACAGTGGCTCACCATTTCCTTCAGGGTATTCCCAAGGAGATGCCTTCACCTGCTTAGGATTCCCTGGAAATGGCATTGAGAGATATCCTGCCTATCTCTCCAACCCGGAGGTTGTCCTTAGGTAGCCATAATTATAGCCATTGATAGCCTTGTCCTCCATGAACTTGTCTAATCCTTTCTTAAAGCTGTGAAGACTGACAGCTGTCACCACTTCTTCTGGCAGGGAGTTCCATAGACCAGTAATCCTCTGGGTGAAAAAGTACTTTCTCTTATTTGTTTGAGAACTAGTACCCAAAAGTTTCATGGAGTGTCCCCTAGTTCTAGTGTTGTGCGATAGGGAAAACAGTTTTTCCTTATCTACCTTGTCCACACCGTGCATGATTTTATAAACTTCAATCAGGTCACCTCTTAGACGCCGGTCACCTCTTAGACGCCGTCCCGATCAAACCTTGGGCTGCCAAAATGAAGCCACTTTCTTGGCTTTGCCGTTGGCCAAGCCTAAGACCTCAACGGTGCAGGTTTCTGGCAGTCATGGGCAGACCAGTCAATTAAATTATGGGCAACGGCAAACCCAAGAAGGAGGCATGATTTCGGCAGTCCAACATCTGAGCTAGACACAGGAGGAGGAGGAGACATCAAGAGAAGACGCATCCTACTCTTCGCCAAAGTATGGCAAGAGCTGGAATCGCTTGTCCCTGGTAATATTTAAAAGTTAATTTCTTTTTTTCTTAAGAGCTTTGCCAACATTAGAGCAGGTGCAAGCAGGGCCACGGAGGAAGGGAGCTAATTAGCAGCCCTGGGCACAGGCGTGCATTGACGAGGGGCGATGCCTAGCAACGAGACGGAGCCCAGATATTTCTCTCCGTCCCAATTCTCCCAGGTAAACAGAAGGGGCTTCTGTGCTGCTCGGCATTCAGTGCCGTCCCTTCTCCGGGATTCCACGCCTTCATCCCTGCATCCCATGACTTTAATGACATCTCCAACCAGGCAACGCAAAACACACAGCCATGCCAGGCACGGCTAGGGTTAACAAGGAAACAGGCAGGACGTTGGAGAGCACAAGGAAAGAAGATCTGCACTTGAAATTAGAAGGAAAGAGTCATGGGAAACACCATCGTTCAACACCAAGGAATCGTCGTCATCGGCTGCAACTCGTATCCAAGAATGCATTTTCCCCCTGAAGCAGGAAACAAATTCCACTGGTGTGTGAATTTGTTGACAGTGGAGTGTTCATCTCCATTTATAACCAAAAAGCCAGCACTGTCTGCATTTGCAGCCATTTCTTTGGTCATGTGGCGCACCAGAGTGCACAGTACTTTCCCCGCCAAAGTGGTACCCATTTCCCATGGTCATGTGGGAGGCACGGCTAGACACTGGAGCACACAGAACACTGTTACCTTTCCCCCCAAAGTGGTCCCTATTTCTCTACTTGCAATTTCTGGCTTTCGAACAGCTAGGTTGGCAGGAGCTGGGACAGAGACGGGAGCTCACTCTGTTGTGCAGCACTCAGGCCGTGAACCGTGGTGGCTCAGTAGTTAAGAAGCCAGCCGTGTTAGCTGGAAGGCTGGCAAGCCAGCAGTTTGAGACCCGGGTGCTGCATGATGGATTGAGCCCGTCCCAGCTCCTGCCAACTAAAACCCAGAAATTGCAAGTAGATAAATAGGGACCACTTGGGTGGGAAAAGATCTTGGGGACACAAAAGGAACCTCATTAAGGCATCCCCTGAGTGGAGTTTCTCCAGCAAAAATAATAATAATCAATTCTTATTCTTATTCTTATTCTTATTCTTATTCTTATTCTTATTCTTATTCTTATTCTTATTCTTATTCTTATTCTTATTCTTATTCTTATTCTTATTCTTATTCTTATTCTTATTCTTATTCTTATTCTTATTCTTATTCTTATTCTTATTCTTATTCTTATTCTTATTCTTATTGCAAAAAGTTCCAGGTCTTCCAGGTTCCAGGGAGAGGCTCACAATGTCACTGCTGACTCTGGCTTTTAAAGGCAAGGGATCCATCGGCTCCAGATTTCCTACCATACTCAGGAAATAATTTTTTTAATTCAGAATACAAGAGACAAGCAATATAGCCTAATAGGCCCATTCTTGAAACCTGATCGTTCATTTCCAGCAAATTTAGCCTCCGCAGTTGTTGGCCAGTTTTGCAATTATCGCCCCACAGTAGAAATCTAAATAGGGAATGCATGGGCTCAATAGCATTTAAATGCTATTTTCCAGGAGTGCATCATAACTCAAAGTCAGGTTGTAATTTTTCGTCACTTAACCACTATGCTTCGTTATTTTATTACCGTGCATTACACATGTGGCGGTGGAGCGATGGGGGGAGGGAATGTAAGAGAAAAATGAATTATGTCTCAACCTTGTATTCCATTACGGCGAGCCGGATTTGTTTTCCTTTCATAGGGGAACATCACCTTACAGCGGAACCCCGCTTAACAAATGGCATGGTTAACACAAAACTCTCATAACAAAAGGAAATCCATAGAAAATAGTGGCTCAGTTAACAATTCCCCTCTGGAACGGACTAATTGGTTTTCAATGCATTCCTATGGGAAACTGCATTTCGGTTAACAAGTTTTGGTTTTCAATGCATTCCTATGGGAAATTGCATTCAATGCATTCCTATGGGAAATTCACTTTACAAATTTTTCATAGTGCAAAAATTTTGCATTGAATTTGTTAAGTGAGGTTCCACTGTATTAGTTTTATTTTATTTTTTCACCAGTCTGGCCAAGTTATCTTGCTATGGTCATAGAGTAGACCCTCTACTCTATGGCGGTTAATGAACCTGACCACCCTGAGGACTAAAGGCCTTGGGTGGCGAAGTTCACAGGGAAGAGTGATGGTCCCCAAGTGGATTAAATCCCCCTTGAATCCCTCTTGATGGAGGGTAGCAGCTTCATCCATCCTGGCCTGGGGATGATGATGATGACTTTGTGTGCCAAAAGGGCTCAGGACCAGAAAGTGACTCACGGAACTGGATCAGTGGTACTATGGGTGTTACACTGCAATGTGGAAGGCAAATGGAACGCCGCTGTATAGTGGAACCCTGAGTTATAAATGCCTCAAGTAACGAAAAACCTGTGATATGAAAGGAAATCCTGAGAAAATGATGCTTTGACTACTTTTTTTTGCCATACAAACAGTTTTTTTGGCATGGTGGGCACAATCACATCATTTTTTGGCTTCATGAGCAGCATCCACCACTTCCCACGGCAACAGGAGGGTATGGAGAGCATTTCCGCTCTGTTCCTGGAACTTTTTGTCACGTTTTGGTGCATTTTGCAGCTAGAAGGTGGAGTTTTCTGCACTTTTGGGTGGCAGGAAAAGCAAACAGCTGATTGTCAGGGATGAGTCTGGCACATTACCAGAGCTGGCCACTCGAGGCTGCTGTTGGATGTGCTGAAAATGCATTGAAAACCAATTAATCCCTTCCAGAGGTCCGAAAAAAGTGGTGGTGGGGGTGAGGGGGACACATCTTTTATCTGTTCAAATCTCTTTATAAAGTTGCAAAAGTGTGGTGAAAAATTCCAATGTGCACTTTATAAAGAGTTGGGAAAGGGAAAAAAATACACTTTTTAAACTTTTTTTCTGACCTCTGGAATGGCTTGTTTGGTTTTCAATGCATTTCTATGGGAAACCACGCTTCGAGATATGATACGAAAAACCTGCAGAATGAATTAATTTTGTAACTTGGGATTCCACTGTATTATATTCTCAGGGCAGGCTTCATGGCTGATCACCATGAGGATCGCCAACATTCGGATTCAGATACGGCAGAAGATTTTATTTTTCCGAACTCTCTTGCACTCGGATTGAAAACAGTGAGGAAAGCCACCTGGACACATTTCTGGCATGAGAAATCTATGAGAGCCATGCCACAAGCAGTGAGGTCTTGGATCCTTCTTCTCCTCATATGGACGGTGCATCTGTCGCCAACGAACTGGCAAAGTCAATTCCGTTCGTTAATAAGTCATCACGCCTTTCTGAGCAAACCTTTTGTGCATCCAAATGGAAACATGCATCCCTACTAGCAGCATCTTCAGACAGCTTTCATATGGTGTCGCTAGCCTTCAACCTGCAGAGGTTGTGGTCTCTATTAGCACTTCCAATTTGAAAAGCGGTTGGATTTTTTAGCCCAACTAGTCCCCAAAAGTGATATTTTTAGCCCAACTTTAGTCTCCAAAAGTTACATTTTCATGCTCTTCGAGGGAAAGATTTACTGCTTGGCTCATTCTTGAAGGTCACAACAAGGAACTGAATTTTCCCCCTTGCCCTGCAAGAAGGCAAGTTGGTATCACTTAAAGGTAAAAGCCACTCTTGCGCGAAAGCCAGTCGTATTCATCTCTAGGGTTCAGTGCTCATCTCTGTTTACAGCCAAAGAGCCAGTGCTGTCTGCATTTGCAGATGTTTCCACGGACATATGGCAGGCATGACTAGACACAGAACGCTGTCTACCTTCCCACCATACCTGTCAAGCGCGGCTCTGGACAATACGGGACCTGTGCAGAACGGTTCTGCGCAGGTCCATTCTACGCATGTGTAGAAGGCTTTTATGCATGCGTACAACAGACCTGCACAGAACTGTTCTGCGTAGGTCCATTGTACACATGCGTAGGAGGGTTCTACGCATCCCCTTCTGCACATAACCCTTCTACGCATGTGTAGAAGGGTTCTACGCATGCATAGAAAGGACCTGCACAGAAGGGATGCACAGTAACTCCTCTCCCCCCCCCCCCCCACTGCCAAGATCCGGGATAGTGGCAGCTCTGGGCGGGAAACGACAAAAATCAGTGCCAAAATACAGGAAATCCCGGCCAATCCGGGATACCTGACAGGTATGCTTCCCACCAAAGTGGTCTCTATTTATCTACTTGCAACGTCTTGCTTTCAGACTGCTATGTTGACCGGAGCTGGGACAGAGACGGAAGCTCACTCCGTCGTGCGGCGCTTGGGCCTCGAAACCAACTGCTGACCTTCCCGTCGTCCGGTTCAGCATCTTCACCACTAAGCCACCGCAGTCTCTGTGAAAAACAGGCCTGAGTAATACATTTCAAAGGAAGTGTTTTCAAAGGTGTGAAGCCATTATCTATTTGGCACAGTTAATGACCCTCCCAGCTATAAACATCGTCAGAAATGTGTCTAGTTAATACGCTACTGACATGGGTTTGGCACAAGGCAGTCACCTGGGGCATCAAATTACCATGGATTTGAAAAATGGCAGTGGAAGGTTTGTTAAATATGCCAAGTCTTCGAGTCAATCCGGACTTTCCTTCCTTCCTAACCAACCCAACCTGACACTATTTCTCTGGACTTCCCAGAGATCAAACCGAGGATGTTAATTTCCTTCCAGGTGTGACAGGAGAAGGACGAGATGCCAATCACTGTTGTTAGAGAGAAAGTCAGGCGGGATTTCTAAAAAGTCAGATGTAGGAAGAGAAGTTCTGTGCAAGTTTGGTGACATCTGGAGTGGAAGAGGTTGACGGAAGGGCAACGCTTGCAGGGGAAAGTGACACGCCACACATAAATGCCTCTCATTTAATCCACATTTCCTCCGATTGGCATTTATTACGGTACTGATGTGCCACCCCACTGCCATAACTCAGGCAGGGCAACCAAGGTGCTGAAACTTGTTGCTATGTGCCATGAGGTTGCCTCTGGCCAATGAAGAGCCTATGAACGAGCCATCCTCAACGGCCATTGCAAAGTCAAGCTTATGGGTTCCTTGAAGACAGGGGTTCCCAACCTTTTCAAGCCGGGGGCCGGGTCATGATCGCTCAGTCAGCTTCGAGGGCCAGACAGCCATCTTCACCTGCCTGAAAAATGGAGGCAGCCATTTTGTTCCCAACAGCTTCAAAGGGGTGGCCATTTTGTTTCTCAAATGCCCTTGGAGTGGCCACATGAAATGGTATTGTGGGCTGGATCCAGCCCGCGGGCCTTAGTTTGGGAACCCCTGTTTTAAGCAGTGATGGCCAACCTTGGCATTCCAGGTGTTCTTGGATGTCAATTACCAGAAGCCCAAGGCAGCACACCTGCTGATCAGGGCTTCTGGGAATTGAAGTCCAAGAACACCTGGAGAGCCAGGTTTGAGGACATGACTACATGCTGGAGTGCACATACCTATCCTGCCAAAGCAGTACCTATTTTTTGTTGTTGTTACTGCTAGGAGAACAAATCGGTCGATCCTGAAGGAAATCAACCCTGACTGCTCATTAGAGGGACAAATACTAAAGGTGAGCCTCAGGTATTTTGGCCACCCAATGAGAAGGGAAGACTCACTAGAGAAGGCATTGATGTTGGGAAAAATAGAAAGAAAAAGGAGAAGGGCATGCCAGAAGATGAGGTGGATAAATGGCATTGTAGATGCAATGGGCGTAGATTTGAGTGGGCTAAGGAGGATGGTGGAAGACAGAGGAGCCTGGTGTACGATGGTCCATGGGGTCGCAAAGGGTCGGACCCGACTGTGTGAATGAACAACAAAAAATAGGTTGCTGCTTCGGCAGTACCTATTTATCAACTTGCAAATTCTTGCTTTTAAATTGCTGGGACAGAGATGGAAACTCACTCTGGTCTCGAACTGCTGACCTGCCAACCTTCCAGTTGTCAAGTTCAGCATCTTAACCACTAAGCCACCGCAGTTCCTGGAAAAGATAGCACTGCTTGTCAAACAATGGGTGGCTGTGCTGGAGGAGGAGGGAGAAGCATTATGCCTTTGCTGTCTGGGAGTCATACCCTCCTGGGCTGCCTCCTCTTTGCAAATGTTCCTTGTCCAAACCTTTGTCAGTCTGTGCGTCTTTACAAGCCACGAATGGCTGCATATTCCCTGCAACAGTAGAGGAAGGATGTCTTCGTATATTAAGCGCTGGGAATGACATGCAGAAGGCAGACGTTCTGCTGATGTCTGGTTCACAGGCTTCCTGCTGGGACACGTGGACCCAAATGCTGGACTTTGGCTTTGATCCAACATGACTCTTCTAATCATCTTAATACTGGAATGTCACGTTGATGTGGACCACCACGCTACGGGGCACATGTGCAAAATTCAATACTTTAATTGACCATTAAACTATCCTTGAAATAGCAAGCAACCTTTTGATTCCTGCAGGATCCATCTCTTGACATCCTCCACAATGGCGGCTTTGTGTGTGCGCGTGTGCTCATTTTGGGTGTGTGCGCTCACCAAAAGACAGCATGGGTTCCTGCTTGCCTGATGACTAATTCTCACACCTTTATTATTCCGCTCAATTAGAATTGTGCTAATCGTTTGGTGGTGGCTTCATCCCTCAACACCTGTTCAGCTGACGGTGTGAAATCCTCCGCTTTGACCGTGACTAAGCCATGAAATCTGCCATCTTGTGCCTTGTTGTGCATAACACCCACTTGGAACAGCTTGTCACTGACTGAACATGACAAGAAGGCAAGGAGAGGTGATGGAAGATTTGTCTTCTTCCTATACACTCGCCCACCCTTACAATTAGAGGTCACTCTGTTTGTCCTCTCTCTCTCTCTCTCTCATATAAATCATTCCATCTCAATTCCTCAATAATAAACGTATTTACAATTACCATATAATATAGAAGACTCTGGCAAGGTTATCCTTCTATGGTAATAGACCAGTGATGGTGAACCTTGGCACTCCAGCCCTTCTTGGACTTCAATTCCCAGAAGCTCAAGTCCCTGTGAATCCATGCATGTACATGCATTAAATCAATTTGTGTGGATTCACAGGGACTTGGGCTTCTGGGAATTGAAATACAAGAACATGCACAGTAAACCCATTTGTGTGGATTCACAGAGACTTAGGCTTCTGAGAATTGAAGTCCAAGAACAGCTGGAGTGCCAAGGTTCGCCACCACGGGAGTAGACCCTACTGCCAGCAACCCAATGTCGAGTATCAGGCAGCAGTTAACTAACCTGAACACCCTGAGGACAAACAGCCTTGGGTGGTGAAGTCCACAGGGAAGGGTGATGGTTCCCCAGTGGATTAAATGGTCCCACTTGGATCCCTCTTGATGGAGGGCAGCAGCTTCATCCATCCTGGCCTGGGGCTGAGGAGGACTTTGCGTGCCAAAAGGGCTCAGGACTGGAAAGGGACTCACAGAACTGGATCAGTGGTACATAGTCACGCTTGCGATGTGGAAGGTAGATGAAAGGCCATTGTGTTATATGCTCAGGACAGTCTTCATGACTGATCGCCATGAACATCGCCAATATTCAGATTAGGATACAGCAGTAGAAGAAGAATATAACATACATCTATATTTTTTTAAACATGATGTTCTTGCCAAAAATACACTGTTCTCAACACCTTTTCTCTCAACATATGTCTTTTAAAAATGTGCTTGGATACTTTTTGTGGAAGGATATGGGTTCTTGGATAAATTTAGATCAGGACCTTCTTTCTGTGAGGTGCAAAGCAGGTTTGTTTGTAGAGTAGACTAAAGTTCTCAAGAAACTCTTAACAGGAGCTGAAATGAATGTGGTTGTCCAACTCATCCAGAGTTGACCTGGTCCTATTTTGGGGGTCCAGCTTAGCAGAGGTGAGGGCAAATGGAGAAGGAAAGGAGACCGGGGGGGATAGATTAGTTGTGGCACATAAAAATACCCAGGCAGCAGACAAGGCAGAGACGTGGTGGGAGGAGAAATATCCACAACACAGATGCTACCAGCAATGGAAAGTTTTCCTTCACCACATGGGGAGCTCAACCATCCATGTTGCATGCATCAGTATTGGCCCTGAGTGCTTCTGTGGCAGAGCACACTGCTCTAGTATAGAGCCTATCTGCAGAACAGGTTAATGAAACAATGTGCATAGTGACAAGATGGCTCAAACCTACACCTGTTGAGAAGATGTACCCTCTTGTTGGTATTGCTCCACCTAAGATCAGGAGAGAAGCAACAGTGGATGCCGAGAAAACTAAGCAAGAGAAGGACCCGCAACATCCTCTGGATGGATTAGAGACTCAAGTCCACCGGCTCAGATCCAGGAAGAGCTTTATGGTGAGAACAAATACACTTGAGGGCAAGGTAAAGGTCGCCCTTGCTCAAAAGCCAGTCGTATCCAACTCTAGGGTTCAGTGCTCATCTCTGTTTATAGCTAAAGAGCCAGCGGTACACAAAAGCACTAAAGGAGGAGATGGCTGGGGCACTCAACCTCCCCTTTGTCACTTGGAGGATCCTGAATAGGCTGAGGTTGGAGTTCCTTCAATGCAAGACTGACATGCTCAAGTGGAGGACAACAACACATGGTGCGAATGTGGAGAGAGACAGAATCCAGCTCATTTGCTGGTCTGCTGATGACTGCCAGAAACATGTGCCAATGAAGACTTAAGTTTGGCCAAAGACTAAGCCAAGAAAGTGGCTTCATTTTGGCAGTCTAGGGTTTGTTCAGGACACGAAGGAAGATGGCCCCACCCTCTGCTACCCAAAGAGGAGAAGGAACAGACAGCCTGCCTGCAGAATAACTTCTTGGGTTTACTGCACGTACAACCTCGGCACATGAAACATGGACCAGGCAACCTAACAGCCCAAGGCTGTGATGGTGAACCTTGGCACTCCAGCTGTTCTTGGACATCAATTCCCAGAAGCCCATGTCTCTGTGAATCCACATATGTGCAGTAAACTCATTCATATGGATTCACAGAGACTTTGGTTTCTGGGAATTGAGGTCCAAGAACAGCTGGAGTGCCAAGGTTCACCACCACAGCCTTGGGCCATTAGGTTGCCTGGTCCATGTTGCATTTGGTATTCCACATTTTAACATATTAAGCTCTGCTGGAGGGCTCAACAGGACCTGGCGTCCCTCTACCTGGATTCCACATCTCTCTGTGTGTCTCTCTTTCCTTCTTGCTGTTGAATCTCCCTTCTGCCACCTAATTATATTTACTAGACTTCAATTTGGATATGGCTGTTCTTGTGATTACCGTTTTCACCGCAATGCTGTTACATGTAATTTGAAAGGTTTTTAGCTCCTCAAGTCATGAACGCATCATCACCGTAAGCACCGTATTGCCACTTTCTTCTTTTCAACGACCCCCGTTCGAAGGACACAAAATAAATTGGATAGTGTTCAGTCTCAGAACACAGTGCTTGAACAACCTTTGGGGCACCAGATCTGGCACCAAAGTTTTCAGAAGGAAACTGATAACTTAAGGAAGAATCATGATTTTGGATTCTTTCAAAAGGATTATTCAGTGTCTCTCACTCTCACTCTCTCACACACACACAGGAGAAAGCCAGTTTTATTGCAAAATTATCCCCAGAATAACCTAGAAGCACAATTTCTGATGCAGGCCATCCTGAGAGAGAGAGAGAGAGGGTGGGAGGGAGAGAGCAGTGGATGGATGGATGGACGGATGGACAGGTAGACAGGTAGAAAGATAGAAAGAAGAGGAGGGGTATATAGAGAAAGAGAAATAGAGAAAGAAAGAAAGAAGTGGATGGATGGAAGGCTAGATAGATAGAAGAAAAAGAAAGGGAGGGAGGGAGGGGTAGAGAGAAATAGATAGATAGATGAAAAAGGAAGAGAGGAATAGAGAGACAGAAAGAGAATGAGAGAAAGAGGTGGGTGGAAGGATGGATAGAAGAAAAAAGAAATGAAGGGGAAGGGGGAGAGACAGAGGGGTGGGTGGATGGAAGGATAGATAGATAGATAGAAGAAGAAAGAAAGGGAGAGAGGGATAGAGAGAAAGAGAAAAATAGATAGATAGATAGAAGAAAGAAAGGGAGGGATAGATAGATAGATGAAAAGGAAGGGAGGAATAGAGAGACAGAAAGAGAATGAGAAAGCGATAGGTGGAAGGATGAATAGAAGAAAAAGAAATGAAGGGGAAGGGTGTGAGAGAGAGAGGTGGATGGATGGATGGATAGAAAGAAAGAAGGAAAGAAAGAAAGAAAGGGAGAGGGGAGGGGGAGAGAGAAAGAAATTCTGCACCTGGCTATTTGGGGAGGGTCTCTCTCCCCTCCCTCCCTCCCTGCCTGAAACCCCCCCCCCCCCGCCTTGTTCTCTCCCTGCCTGCACTTTGCATTTCACTCTCCTCCACAGTTAATTTAATCTTGACATTTTTAGAGCTTTTCCGGGTGCGGTGGGGGCTGGAGGGATAAGATGTGTTTCTCATTTCAGTTGACTGCACATGGTCGAGTGAATCCTGTATAACCATAATTATACCCTGTGACAGTCCTAACGAGACCCCGTTGCAAGCAAGGCGATGTGAAATGGCTCTTTGCATCCCTTTCCCATCAGGGCATTCAAAGGTCTTTGGGGGCAAAGACTCTGGGGAGAACTTTGTGAATGCGGTGTGCTTTCATGTCAGAGGTTACTCTGGGTTGAAAGGATTTTTAGGGGACACCCGAGTGAGGCCCCTTTCATGTCCCCAATGCAGCTCTTGGGTATCAAAACCTGTCCTTCCAGTCTCCAGCTCAGCGCCTTAACCACTAAGCCACCGGAGGAGATGCTGTGAATGCTGTTGAGGCACAAACACACCCTTCCACTGGGACAATGCTTTTAATTTACCCCATGGGGGGGGAGGAGTGTTTATCTACCCCAAGGATTCTCAACCTGCGGCCCATGGGCCAGATGCAGCCAACAGCACCATTTCATGTGGCCCACCACCACCTTCACCACACCAGGAATTGCCGTGTGGTGGAGGAAGGGCACTTCCCTTGCCCTTGCCGACATCATCACATCATTTAAGACAAATGAGATGACATCATAGCCAACAGCATTTATGTCAGCATTTCCCAACCTTTGGTTTTGGGACTTCAAATCCCAGAAGCCTCAGTCAATGTCCCCAAGCACTGAGCAGCCAATGGACTGACTGAGGCTTCTGGGAACTGAAGTCTCCCTGTGGCACCTGGACTCCATGTTGGGAACCACTGGTTTAAATGAAGTTTGCAACTCCATGGAGAAGGTCTAGGGCAGTGATGGTGAACCTTGGCACTCCAGCTGTGCTTGAGCTTCAATTCCCAGAAGCCCTGATCAGCAGGAGTGCTGACTTGGGCTTCTGGGAATTGAAGTCCAAGAACACCTGGAGTGCCAAGGTTCGCCATCACTGGTCTAGGGCTTATTCTACTCTTGGTCTAGAGCAAGGTTCCTCAAACATGGCTCTCCAGGTGTTCTTGGACTTCAATTACCAGAAGCCCAAATCAGGTAAGAAAAACCCACAGTTTACGCCATGAAGCTCATTTGGCTTTAAAGATGCCAGTTGTTCTCAATGAGTAGCAGGTTTGGTTTGTTAAAGGATCTGCATAACTATTTACATCAGTTGGCTTGGTGGTATCCTGGCTCTGTGGACTGAATGCAGATACAGTACCAGGAAAACACATCTCTACATCAATGTGGTGGCCTATATGTTGGTCTCTTCTTTCTAAATAGTGAGGTCATTGGTGTGATATCAGACTGAACTGCATAGTTGGCGCATAGTCCCAAATGTTTTGGCTAATTGACTGTAGCAGTGGTGGCCAACCTTGGTGCTCCAGGTGTTCTTGGACTTCAATTCCCAGAAGCCTAAGTCAGCAGTCCTGCTGATCAGGGCTTCTGGGAATTGAAGCTCAAGCGCACCTGGAGCACTAAGGTTGGCCATCACTGGACTTTAGGCTTCCTCCATTGGTGTATAAAATAGCAACCCTCTTCTTCTGTCATATCCAAATCTGAATATTGGCGATCCTCATGGTGTAGACCCTACTGCCAGTGACTCAACACCAAGTGAAAACCCTAATGACCTTGGGTGGCAAAGTCCACAGGGAAGGGTGATGGTCCCCAAATGGATTAGATGGTCCCACTTGAATCCATCTTGGTGGAGGGCAGCAGCTTCATCCCTCCTGACCTGGGGCTGAAGAGGACTTTGTGTGCCAAAAGGGCTCAGGACTAGAAAGTGACTTGTGGAACTGGATCAGTGGTACTATGGGAGTCATGCTGCGATGTGGAAGGCAGATGAAAGGCCATGGCATTATATTGTTCCCAGGACCATCTTCATGGCTGAAGATTTGGATGCGGGTAGGGCAGAAGAAGCCATAAGAGTCTCATGTCATCTGAAAACCATCTGAAATCTCTGCTGGTTTTTGAAGGCCAAGGGACTTCCTTGCAGCCGATGTGGCCTTGACGCACCCCCTTCCCAGTTCCACCCATGAAGAGAGAGAAAAAACAATGGCAAAATCAGAATTCACCATTTCACCTCCGTGGAGGGGGAACTGATAAATAAATCATCCCCGCAAGCTGATTTATGTTCCTCTGTAAATAATTAAGCTCTGACCTTATGTTAGAGAGCTGTCTAAATTTGTCAGAGTTGGGGAGAAACGGGCACTCAATTTGCACACGGCAGGATAATGAGACAAAAGCGGCCTTTGCCAATATTCATTCCTACATGGCTTGAAGGAAGTTTGATTTGGCTGGACAGATCGGCCGACTATCGATTCCACGTTGCACTCGGAAGCCTCTAGAAGGTTAATTGTTCCATTCATCCCCTTGCCTCCCCTTTCTCCAAATACGGCTCCATTAAAGCTCGTGTTTGGTTTCTGAAGGGAACTGCAGAGGCTCAGGGGTTACGACGCTGAACTTGATGACTGGAAGGTCGGCAGGTCAGCAGATCGAGACCCAAGTACTGTACAACGGAGTGAGCTCCCGTCTCTGCCCCAGCTCCTGCCAACCTAGCAGTTTGAAAGCAAGACATTGCAAGTAGATCAATAGGGACCACTTCGGTGGCAAAGGTAAACAGCGTTCCGTGCACTCTGGTGTCTAGTCATGCCTGCCACTTGACCACGGAAATGTGTACAGATGCAGGCAGTAATGGCTCTTCGGCTATAAACGGAGATGGACACAATTCGCTTTCAAGCAAAGGCAACCTTGGTTTCTGAGAACTCAACTTTCAGTGCATCCTTCAGGATCTAGGTAAAGGTCACCCTTGCTTGAAAGCCAGTCGTATCTGACTCTAGAGTTCAGTGCTCATCTCAGTTTATAGCCAAACATCTGCAGATGTTTCCATGGACATGTGGCTGGCAAGACGAAACACTGGAGTGCACGGGACGCTGTTTACCTTCCCACCAAAGTGGTCCCTTGCAATTTCTTGGTCAGCAGGAACTGGGACAGAGACGGGAGCTCACTCCGTCGTGCAGTACTCAGGTCTTGAATTGCTGACCTTGCTGCCTTCCAGTCACAATGTTAACCACTTGAGCCGCTGCAGGCCCTAAACAATTCTATAATATTCTTCCTGGCCGCATTTGACTCTGCGGGAAAGGCCCAAAACCCGCAACCCGCCCGGCTGCAGTGATATTTCTCCCTTCCTGAGCCTCGGCCGCAGGTGTCAGCCGCCGTTTAATTTCCAGACCCATGAATTCAAAAGAGCTCATTTCTCCAACACAGAGGGCTTTTCAAGGCCTCCCCTTGGAATAAAGACCAAATCCCACGGACATGGATGGAATTGATGAGAAGGACAAAACGAGATCCTTTCATCAAACAGCAGCATTACCAATACATAGCGAGGATTTGAGCCAGGACTGTTCTAATTTGGGAGGGCTTTACTTCGGGCGCCGGCTCCCCAGCTGCCGGCTAGGCTAGCTTGAGCAAACTGGAGGGGTAAAGAATGGAGAGGGACATGTTTTCATTTATGGTGGGATTGTAGGGTTATAAAGAGGACGCGGGGAGAAAGTGTTTGAAGAAGTGAATCAAATATTGCCTTTCAAATGAGAAATGTGTCCTAGAATAACAGTGTTAATGGCTTTGGGAAATATCAAGCTAGAAAGAAGAAATGAGTTTTAGCTATGGTAACAGCGAACGAGGGTGTTAATGGCTAAAAATTGGAAATTGGTTATTGAATTTAAATTGGAGGATTGGTGCAAAGAATTAGGGAACATAATGGATTGATTGGAGGGTTGGTACAAAGAATTATGGATGTAAATGGCAACTTGACATGGCTCAAGTGGTTAAGATGCTGAATGCGCTGAGTGGAAGGTCGGAGTTCGATTCCGGCGTACTGCGTGACGGAGCGAGTGCCCGTCGTCTGTTCCAGCTCCTGCCAACCGAGCAGTTCAAAAGCAAAAAATTGCAAGTAGAGAAATAGGGACCACTTTGGTGGGAAGGTAAACAGTGTTCCGTGCACTCCAGTGAGAAGGCATGCCTGCCACGTGTCCACAAAAACGTCTGCAGATGCAGACAGTGTGGCTCTTTGGCTATAAACAGAGATGAGCACTGAACCCTAGAGTCGGATACAACAGGCTTTCGAGCAAGGGCAACCAAATTAAAATTAAAGAAAGGTCTGAAAAAGAAAAATGATTTTATAGAAATATGGGATGAGTTTGTTAACTATGTATTTGTTAAAACTAAAGGGATAAAGCCAGAACACGAATATTTAACTTTTTGGAAATAGGGGATAAGAATAAGAAAGGGAAACTTTTGTTTAGATGATAAGGGCAAAATAACAATGTCCCATTGGTAGCAGGTGCACATATTTGTTGACATAATATTATTTTCTTTACTATCATATTTTTTTATAATTTTTTTCTTGTTAATGTTATTTTATAAAATAAAATAAAAGGAATATATGAGCAAAGACTGAACCATACAAGGGGAGTTCTTCGTCTTCTTCCACGTCCCAGTCAAACCCTGAAATGCCAAATTGAAGCCACTTTCTTGGCTTTATTGGTGGGGCCAAACCTAAGTCCTCTTCGGTGCATATTTCTGGCAGTAACCAGCAGACCAGTAAATGTGCTGGATTCTGTATCTCTCCACATTCACACCGTATGTTGTGGTCCACCAGCAACCTCCACTTTAGCATGTTAGAACAGGGATTCACAACCTATGGCCATCAGGCTGGATACAGCCCATGGTGCCATTTCATGTGGCCCACTACACCAGGAAGTGCCATGTGCTGGAGGAAGGGCAAAATGGCCATCCGGCTCCTGAAGCTGTCTAAGGGAATGTGACCTGGCCCCTGGCGCAAAAAGGTTGAGAACTCTGGATGTTGATCTTGCATTTAGGGAACTCCAACCCTCAGCCTATTTATGGTCCTCCAAGTGGCGTAGGAGAGATTGAGTTCCTCAGCCACATCCTCTTTTCATGTTCTTCCTTGTCCAGGGAGCTCCTTCCTCCACCTCCTAATTTGGTTTTGCTCTTGTGCACCCTCAAAGAATATTTGTTCTTGCCATGAAGCTCTTCCTGGATCTGAGTCGGAGGACTTGAGGCTCATCTCCGTTCAGAGGATGTCGATGGTCCACCTCTTGCTTTGTTCTCACAGCATCTCAGCAGTGATCATTTCCGCTGTTACTGCTTTTGGGTGATCCAGTGGAAGCCGTTAACTAGGATGCCATGGGAGTGTGGAGGATCTCCTCTGGGCTTGATAATAAACTTTAAAAGAACTCTCCATGGTGCTGAACCCATTACCAGGGAGAGAAGCTTGGGACTTTGGAAAGTTCCTTCAAAGTTCTGGATAAAATCTAGAGCAGGTTCCTTGACCCAGTGACATCAGAATGACTTCCCACCTCTGGATCCATTCAGGGGACCAAATTTTTCTCAAGATGCCCCAACAGCTGGATCGGCCATCATACCAATCCAGAGGATGTCAAGGGTCACAGTACCTGACTGTAGGCAATAACCGGCTTACACAGTGCATCTGTCTATGAATAGGGGATCTGAAATGGAATTTTATACCAGCTCAGCCCTTACCACAGGTAAACAAAAACTGCATTTATGGTTTATGAGGCAGGTTGCATTTGAAAAGTCAGCTACTTTCTCCTTGTGAAACCCTTTTGCCATCAATCAGGAATACGGTAAAGCTGTCAATAAGGGCCAGGGCCATCAAGTAAGAACAGGAATGCATATGTGTAGTAAACCCATTCATATGGATTCACAGAGACTTGGGCTTCCGGGAATTGAAGTCCAAGAATAGGTGGAGTGCCAAGGTTCGCCATCATGGCCCTAGGACTTTGTACTGGGCCAAGCCCCCAGGCAAATTTAGTCTTAAGGGTTAAGACACTGAACTTGATGACTGGAAGGTTGGCAGGCCAGCAGTTTGAGACCCGAGTGCTGCATGACAGAGAGAGTGCCCATTGTCTGTCCCAGCCCCTGCCATCCTAGCAGCTCGAAAGCAAGAAATTTGCAAGTTCATAAATAGGGATCACTTCGATGGGAAAGGTAACTGTGTTCTGTGCACTTTGGTGTTTAGTCATGCCTGCCCCATGCCCATGGAAACGTCTGCAGAAGCAGACAGCGCTGCCTCTTTGGCTATAAACAGAGATGAGCACTGAACACGAGAGTCAGATACAACTGGCTTTCGAGCAAGGGCGACCCTTGACCTTTATGAGGATGTCAACAACTGTCAAGCCTCAGATGCAGGCAAATAAATATATACATGCAGGTTACACAGATGTGAGCAAGAATACACTTTCTCAGAAGAGGAAAAATAGAGACCACAAGGACACCATAGGGAATGACAGTTGTTCCACACAGCCAAAATAGAGCACACAAAAATAGAGATTTGTTTGGTCTTCGATGAGCAATCAAGAGACATTAAGTTTGCAAAAGTCCTGTTCACATTGCTGCTATAGACTGACAGATTCGCCTGCAATATTTTGGACTTTCCATTTGTGGGGCTGCCTATGAGAACCGTAAAAATGAGGTTTACACTTACCCAGTCACCATAAAACTGCAGTGGCTGAAGCTCGCCTTGTTAGCTGGAAGGCCAGCAGTTTGAGACCCGGGTACTGCATGATGGTTTGAGAACCTGTCTCTGTCCTAGCTCCTGCCAACCTAGCAGTACCAAAGCAAAAATTTGCAAGGAGATATATAGGGACCACTCGGCGCAGAAAAGATCTCGTGGACATGAAAGGAGCCTCATTCAGGCATCCACTGAGTGGAGTTTCTCCAGCAAAAATCCTTTCAACCCAGAATAATTTCTGACACAAAATTCCATAATGGGACACCCTTTTTTTTTTTGAAACGTTTATACCATGGCGCTACTTTTTGGATCCAGGGTTATGGATTGGTACCTTCTTGAAAGAAAACCGTGTGGTGTTGTCAAACAAGGATGCTTAAGACGAGATAATGATCTGTGAGCATGAGTCTGCAGGCATGCAACGATTTTTTTTAAGAAAGAGCCTCTAAGTGAGTAAAAATAGACCACTGAGGATTAAAGAGATATACACACGGACTCAGCATCTACCCGATTACCGAGAGAATAATGGAGAAGGGTTACTGCTCAGTCTAAGAAATTCCTTCCTGGAAGATAAAAGGAAGAATAGAAAGTCCCTCCGAGCAAGCCCTGCACGAACACACATGGGGCTTCCTCATCAAGAGGCACATTTCCCACAATACCTTTTACAAACAAATAGTTTTGAAATCAGAAACCCCCCCCCCCCCCCAATGGAAGGCTCTCCTGTCTTGGGCTATTTCTCTCATGGCCAACAAGAGTCACCATCTTCAACACATCTTTCAGCGCCTGTCCTGTGAGTTGCACCATCGCGCATTGACATCGTGCATGCCAGGCCAAAGAGAGGTGAAACATCAAACGAGGGTGATGCATGGTCACATTGGTTGGATAGCACTATTTCAGAAAAACAGGATTAAAGTTCACATTTGAGTACTCAGTACTCAGGATGATGAAGACACACACACACACACACACACACACACACACACACAACCAAACAACTCCGCCAAACAAAGGGAACAAACAAAGAGATGGATCCCCGAGCTTAAATTGTAGGAATTCCCTTCTTGGTCTCAATGACTCGCAGAAACATTCAACTGTCTCTGAGTATAAACACTGGAAAACATGTTTAAGTAACTCGCCTTGTTAGCTGGAAAGCTGGCAAGTCGGCAGTTCGAGACCCGGGTACTGCATGACGCAATGAGCGCCCGTCTCTGTCCCAGCTCTTGGGGACATGAAAGGAGCATCATTCAGGCATCCCCTTAGTGGAGTTTCTCCTGCAAAAATCCGTTCAAACCAGAATAATTTCTGACACAAAATTATTAGTATTATTATATATGATAACACAGGAAACCCTTCCTGAAAATAAAAATTTTTTATGGCTCACCTGTAATAATATTATTTTTGGATACAAATCAACCAGGAATGGAATAAAATTAACAATTCAAGCCCTAACCAAGGACCAAAAAACTGTTAAAGTAACATCTGAGTATATATGCAGTTCCTAGTAGGGTTGCTCTGTGGAGAGTTAGGATGTTCAAGTCAGATAAGTCCAAAATTTCCAAATATATTGAAGGGAGTCCTTTAGGTAATGCTCCAAGGGCTCCGATCACTATTGGAACAACAACAGATTTCTTCCACCATAAATGCTCGACTTCAATTTGCAAATCACACTATTTTGTGATTGCCCCCAGTTGTCTTCAATTCGTGTGTCTCCTGGTATAGCAATGTCAATAAACCAGAACATCTTCTTTTCTACAGCAGGAAGAAGGCTGATATTGATATTTCTCCGTTTATAGCCAAAGAGCAGCACTGTCTGCATCGGTAGGCATTTCCACAGGCATGTGGCAAGGCATGACTAGACACTGGAGTGCACAAAACACTGTATACCTTCCCACCGAAGTGGTACCTATTTATCTACTTGCAATTTCTTGCTTTTGAACTGCTAGGAATTAATAATTACCACTATTTTTTTATTTTATAAGTCTCATACGCAATCACCAATAGAGATGTAATTTTTCTCATTAAGACAGAAACCTAAAGAGGGACAACGTTACTCTTTTCTCAGTACAACTGAAAGGCAGAACACCTCACGGTCAATACAGCCTGGTGCTCAGTGATGGGCGATGAGATGACAACAAGATAAATAGCCATGCGTTCTGCACCAGGGTAGCAGGACCTAGCATCCAGATTTTGAAAAGAAACTAAGAAAAAAAGTTTGAGAAGCACCAAAGGGATAGAAATACAGTAAAACCCCGGGTTACGAAAGAGGTCCATTCCAACAGCCTCCAATTGTAAACCAAAACATCCATAGGAATGCATTGAAAATTTTTAAAAATGGTCCTGAATTGATCATTGTAAACAAAAAAAATACAATAAACATTTGTAAAGCAGTATGGCATTTCCATAGGATTTGCCGTTGTAAACTGCAGCAAACTTAAACCGAGGCGGTTGTAACCCAGGGTATTACTGTCTTTCGGAAAGTAAATTGCTTTTTAATTTAAGTGTCGGTTATCAAGGAAGGGGCATCTAATTGCATTTTCCAAACCTATACCAACACAGAAACACTGTGGCATTTTGTTCAGGATCAGATGTGTGTCTTTAAGATGCCAGGATCCTAACCCAATCCTATGGAATGGACCAACACAACTGCTCCTTGGCAATTGCAGTTTTCTAAGCCATGACCTTACCTTTCCTTGGCATACCTCTGAGAGAAGTATAGCCCACCTTCCCCAGATGTCTAGACTCAGATCCTATCCATACCTTCTTCTATCAAGATGACCCATCGGGAGAGATGTGAATTCAGAGGATCATGGCTAAAGTACCCCAGCACTATTACCACCGCTATTGCCCAAAACACAAAGATTGTGGCATTTTCGAACCACCATCAGGTGAACCCCAATGAGGCAACGGCTAATCTTTCTCACACTAGGTAAGGCGACAGGAATTGCAGGATGAACTCACCAGAAGGTGGCTTCATTTTGTCAGTTTCACATCTGGCCTAGATATGGGAGAAGTACTTTTTGCTTTGGGCAAGTCAGCCTAGGTCTTCCATCCACAGAATTGAAAAAAGGATACTGGCCTTCAGATCAAAGTTAAACTTAAACCTAGATTAGGAATAATGAAGTACCAACAGGAAAGGGACTGCACTAACTGGAAGGTGGGAGGTCAGCAGTTTGAGACCTGAGTACTGCAGGACGGAATGAGCTCCCATCTTTGTCCCAGCTCCTGCCAGCCTAGTATGAAAGCAAGACATTGCAAGTAGATAAACAGGGACCACTTTGGTGGGAAGGTAAATAGCATTCTGTGCACTCCAGTGTCTACTCATGCCTGCCACATGACCACAGAAATGTCTGCAGAAGCAGACAGCACAGGCTCTTCGGCTTTGAAACAGAGATGAGCACTGAACCCTAGAGTCAGATATGACTGGCTTTTAAGCAAGGGAAACATTTTTAACAGGAAAATACACCATACAACCAGAAGAAACTAAAGACATGGTGGACACAGTATACTGAGGACCTATAGAGAAGAGATGCAATGATGATAGCCTTCTTTGAAGAGGAATCCTGTAATGATGAACCTGCGGTTTTAGAAAATGAAGCAAAACCTGCTTTGAAAGCACTAGGAAGAAATAGATCACCACAGGGGATGGGACATCAAAAGAACTACTTCAAGACACACATACTGAATCTGTCAAGATGTAACAAAGATATGCGGACAAAAATGGTAAACCAAATGACGGAGCACAGGCTGAGAACATTCAACATACAGTCCATTCCCCAAGAAAGGAGATGGCAAAGGGTGTGCAGTAACTATAGGACCATTACTTTAATTTTCCATACACGCAGAGTGATGCTTGAGATATTGCAATAAAGGCACTTGCCTTACATAGGGCAAGAAATACCTGATGTTCAAGCTGGATTCTGAAAAGGAAGGTCCACTTGAAACCATATTGCAAATATCCACTGCTATTGGGACACACCAAAGAACATCAGTTATTTAAGATATGCAGATGATGCCACCTTACTGGCAGAAAGCAGCCATGACTTGAAATGGCTTTCAGTGAAAGCGAAAGAAGAAAGTGTCAAAACAGAAGTGAAGTTGAATATTAAGACAAATAAAAATAATAAATATGTAAATAACATCGTGACTACAGATGATCAACAGAGCTTCAATGCAGACAATAATAATAATAATTTCGTGTCAGAGATTACTCTGGGTTGAAAGGATTTTTGCTGGAGAAACTCCACTCAGGTGATGCCCAAATGAGGCTCCTTTTGTGACCCCAAGTGCAGCCCTCAGGTATCAAAACCCGACCTTCCAGTCTCCGGCTCAGCATCTTAACCACTAAGCCACGGGGGCGGGGAGTGGGGGGGGAAATCTGTAGATTTTGTATACCTTGGTTCAATCATCAATCCAAACATAGATTGCTGAAAAGATTTCAGGGGCAGCAAAGATGGAATTAGCGAGAGAAAAGCATCAATTGTAAGGATGTGTCACTAGAGACAAGGACCATTCTGATCACCAGGTATGGGTGTGAAGACTAGACAATGATGAAAACTGGCAAGAAAATGATTTGTTTGAAATATGGTGCTAGAGGAGAACTTTGCAAATACCCCGGACAGCCAGAAAGACGAACAAATGGATCCTAGAGCAAATCAAGCATGAACTCACTGGAAAATGATGGAAATATCCTATTTTGGGCACACCATAAGACAGACCCCCTGGAAAAAACACTAAAAGTGAGAAAGGTAGAAGGCAGCAGGAAATGAGGAAATCTAAAAGTGAGATGTATTGATACCCTAGGCAGTGGTTCCCAACCTTTTTTTGGCCATGCCCCACCTAAACATCTCTAAAATCCTGATGCCCCCTTTCCCCTGTGACATATAATTCTTATTATTCAAAAAGTGAGCCATTTGGTGTTGATAACTCATTCTTGAATTGCCCCCCCTTAAAAATCATATTTCCCCCCCCCCTTTGTGGGGTGTGGGCCCCACATTGGGAACTGCGTCCCTAAGGTAAGCCCCAGGCTACATTACTTACAAGAGTTGGGCAAGGCTATAGAGGACAGGACACTTTGCCATAAGTTGGAGACACCCTAAAATCATGTAACAGCAATTGACCTACCTTCTACAAAGAGCTATGGAATACGGTGGCTCAAGTGGTTAAGATGCTGAACTCGATGACTGGAAGGTCGGAGTTCGATTCCCGAGTACTGCAGGATGGAATGAGGGCCCGTCTCTGTCTCAGCTCCTGCCAACCTAGCAGTTTGAAAGCAAGAAATTGCAAGTAGATCAATAGGGACCACTTCAGTGGGAAGGTAAAGAGTCTTTAGGAGGCTCTTTAGTTCCATGCACTCAGGTGTCGAGGAATGCCTGCCACATGTCCACAGAAGCATCTGCAAATGTGCTGGCTCTTTGGCTATTTAACAGAGATGAGCACAGAATCCTAGAGTCAGGTACGCCTGGCTTTCAAGCAAGGGTGACCTTTACATGGAATTACAGTCTGAAAGCCCTTTTCCCAAACTATTCCTGTTTCCTGATCCTTTTTCAAGAGATCTCGTCTATTAAAAACCTGAGGCTCATCAAACATAGAACAGAAGGACTTTCTGCAGTTGGCCCAGAGATGCCAAGGATGGCGATGGTTGGACATAAACCTCTTGGAAGCAAATCTCAAAAATAGAAAAGAAAAAAAGAAGATGCTTTGGGGAAAAAATGTCTTCTCATTTTTTAGCCTCCCAGTCTGCCTTTGCAAACTTTTTCCTCCTGCAAATAAACCCCGGTTCCTTTCTGGCTTCTGGGAACACGTGCGAACCCTCGGTAGGGAAGAGCAAACTTCTGCACGTGGGAAGGGCGCAGACCCAGCGGTTCAAGATAGGGGGAATGGAACCATTCATTCTCATGGCAAACCTCGGCGAGCCCTGAAAGGGGCGCGCGGGAAGCGGAGCCCCCCCTTCTCGAAGACATAAATAAAGTCTCGACACCCCCCACCCCCTAAGCCTTGAGTACATGTTTACAGAAGACACGCCTGAAATTCAGAAGCAAAGCTAGGAGAAAGGGACTCTGAGCATGTGCAGAGAGCTCCGCCTGGCACCCGCCGACGACGACTTTGTCCCCGAAGTGGAGCGATCGGAGGGGAAACAACACAAAAAGTCAAATCAATCACCACAACCAACAGCCACACGTTGCGGCGCTTTAAACCCCCCCCCCCCGAGTGATTCTGGCACAGGTGAGCTTGGGTGGATCAAGGCTCCTTCCTCCGACGGCTCTGCTTTGGCAGCCTAGCTTCACAGGGCCACGGACGCCCGGTTTACTCGAGAGTAAGAGCCTGGACTTTCCTCCAGGCAGCTCCGCCGGCCCCAGCCAGCCGCGCCCGGGCAGATGGAACTCGGGGTACCAGTTTTTGCGCGGAAGTTGCGCGCGTCAAGGAAGAAGCGCGCCCAAGGTTGCCTGAAGTCCGGGGTGGCACATGGGATGACCACACACACACACACACACACACACACACACACACACACACACACACACACACACACACACATACACGCTCCAGTCACTATCCCTGATCCCGGCCCCCCACCAACCCATCACTGACCTGGGAAGGGAGGCGCCCCCGGGGGCGCAAGTTCCGCGCTCAGCTGCGCATCCCGACGCCTGTCCAAAGGCTCGCCCGCCGTCCAGCCCGGGCGCCGCCTCTGCGGCCCCAGCCAAAGCCGCTCCGCCCGGGCGGCTTCCCTTGGCGGCCGCGCCGTGCGATCCCTGAGCCTGCCTAGCCGGGGAAGGCGCGCGGAAAAGCTGGGCGCGCGTGGAGCGGAGGAGCCGGGCTGGGTTGGGTTGGGTTGGGTTGGGTTGGGCAGGGCTGGGATGCCCGCCTTCCTCACTCCCTTCCTCCTCTTCCTCCTCCTCCTCCTCGCCGGCGCCCGCCCCGTCCCCTCCTCCGGCTCCTCCTCTACTCCCGGCGGAAGGCAGGCAGAGGCTCAACCGCTTGCAGGACCGCGCCTGGGCCAGGCTCAAGCGCCGCCGCCTCTCTTCCCTCCGTCATAGCAACATGGCAGGGAAATCGCCAAATCACCGCCTCCAAAAATAAAGAACACCCCCCACCCCACGGGAAGACACACAGAGAGAGACAGAAGCGGAAGACGAGCGGAGAGCATCCTCATCCTCATCATCCTCCCTCCTGGCCAAGGCGGCTCCAGCATCCCCTCTGGGGAGACACGACCCCACACACCCCACCCCGCAAGCCACGGCATCCTTTCAGACTTCAGAGTCCTCCCGGCTATGAGGGCCACCGGAGCGCAAAGTCCAGTCCCGAAACCTGAGCGTTCCCCCCCCCCCATCCCTGGGGGGCGGGGGACTTTTCTTAGAAAGTTTGGCACCCCCAGCCCGCGGGCACTCAAACACACACCGGCACAGTCACGCGGCCCCACCCCACCACAGAAACGTCCGCCCAGGAACGCCTCGGTGTTGGAGAGACGTGGTTCAGAGGGATGCGAGTGTAAAGTTTGGAAACGCCCAGAGAGGGTCGATGGGGTGGGAGGAGTCGGGGGGTGTCAAAAAGGGGGGTTGTTTTCCTAAAAGAAGGGGTATAAGTGAGGTGGGCTGGTATCCCCATAGGAAGGACTTCAGCCTTATCGCCCCCCCCCCCCCCCTTATCAATCTATTTATTACATTTTTATTCCGCCTATTTGAGAGATTTCCCACTCTGGCCGGTCGGTGTGCAGACAAAGACAAAACAAACAGCAAAACACTTGTTCGCAACGAAGACTAGAAAAGGCAGCCTTTCTCACCTGAGCGTCTCTTACCTGCTGAGGTTCCACCATCACCACCACCACCACCCAGCCAGCCAGCGTCTTCTTTCTCCACTCCCATGCTTGCTTGCTTGCTTGCTTCTTCCTCCACTGCCCACACGCACAAACAACCCACAGATGGAATGGGTCGGGTGGGGCTCATCAGCCAGCAACCAGGTGATTGGCTGCAGGTGAGTCCCTCCATGAACGACCTGCAGCTGTGGCAGGTATGGCAGGTTGGAAAGGCAGAGGTGTGTGGCGGGTGGCGAGAGGCACGGCCAAGGACAAAAGCCGGTCTTTCTCCATGCGGGTTCAGCATTTATGCGGTTTCATTTATCCACAGCTGAACATGTTTGCTGAAACATCCCAGGGATACAGGAAACATATCCCTTACCAGATTCAGCCACTAGAGGCACTAGACAATGCATAGTAAAGGTAAAGATAAAGGTAAGGGACTGCAGTGGCTCAAGTGGCTAAGACGCTGACTGGGAGGCGGAAGGTCAGCAGTTCGATTCCAGAGTACTGCAGGACGGAATGAGCTCCCGTCTTTGTCCTAGCTCCTGCCAACCTAGCAGTTTGAAAGCAAGACATTGCAAATCGATAAATAGGGACCACTTTGATGGGAAGGTAAACAGCGCTCCCTGCACTCCGGTGTCTAGTCATGCCTGCCACATGACCACAGAAACTGCTGCAGAAGCAGAAAGCGCTGGCTCTTTGACTTTGAAACAGAGATGAGTACTGAACCCTAGAGTCGGATACAATTGGCTTTTGAGCAAGGGAAACCTTTACCTGCCCAGTCAGCTCCTTCCCCCATCTTCAAATTTGGTTTTCCTCTTGCATACCCTCAAACTTGGCCCTCCAGCTGTTCTTGGACTTCAATTCCCAGAAGCCTAAGTCAGCACTCCTGCTGATCAGGGCTCCTGGGAATTGAAGTTCAAGAACAGCTGAAGGGCCAAGGTTCAGGAAGCCTGCTCAAGAATGTTTCTTCTTGCCATAAAGCTCTTCCACCAATAAAGATGGTGGAACCAAAACAGAAGTGGGCTTTTCCAGCCATACCGGGAGAAACTGGATTTGTACAGTGAACCAAAGAACAACCTGTCCACCTCTGGCTACCTCTTAGCAACAACATATAGACCAGGGGCCTTCAAACTTCACTCTCCAGATGTTCTTGGACTTCAAATCCCAGAAGCCCTGCTCAGCAGGAGTGCTGAGTTGGGCTTCTGGGAATTGAAGTCCAAGAACAGCTGGAGAGCCATGTTCGAGGGCTCCTGATGTAGAGGGGGATGCTGAGGTCATAGAACTATGTGGTTCAGATACTTCCCTTTACCTTGGCAGGAAAAAAAATAATGAGCTTCGATCCCAAGGGGGGAAGGACTGTTCTTACCGAAATATTAATATGGCTCGCACTGTCCCTGGGTTATCACATGCAGAGGAAATTAATTTCGATCAAGGAAAGCTGTTTGTAAAAAAAATATATATTAAGGATACAGGATGTTTTCTTTGCTAAACTTGCCTCCCCACCAGTCCACCGCAGCAGTGAACAAGCCGGGCTGCTGAATTATTCATCTACGATGGAGGAAATTAATTTTGAAGGGAGGTGGCACCCGGCGTATGTTTTTAAAAAGCTCTAATGGTGCATTGTTTGCCGTTTGGCTGCAGGATAAAACAACTCAGAACGGCCTGGCAGTCGGAAAGAAAAGGGAATCCCAAATGGATTCGCAGCTTGTTTCTAGTTACCTGAGTAGGGGGAACAATATATGTCCTAGCCGGAAGCAAAAAAATAAAAAACTTCATTGAATTTTTGGGTATTTTATTCCAGACACAACTCGCCCGCCACGGCGTCTCTCACTCTAACAGTTAACTAAAATTTGATTTATTGTTATGAAGCCAAGTAACCAAGCCCTCACCACCACCACCACCACTCCCCAAAGGTGCACTGGCGAGTAATTGCCCCAAAGGTAAGGGCAAGAGGTAGAAGCAGCAGAAGAGTTAAAAGGGAGATAGAGCGAGGATGAGACGGAGGATTTGGGTGTTTGGAAAGGCAGGATCTTCAGGAAGAAGAAAGCAAACTGGCTCAACAGTTTTCCTTTTCTTTGTATTAAAAAAAGGTCTCCTTTGCTCGAAAGACAGTCATGTCTGACTCTCAGGTCCGGTCCTCATCTCCATTTCCAGCCAAAGAGCCAGCGCGGTCTCCATCTGCAAACATTTCCCTGGTCATGTAGCTGGCATGACTAGGTGCCAGGGCACACGGAACACTGTTACCTTTCCTGCCTAAGTGGTACCCTACTTATCTAGGTTGACAGGAGCTGGGACAGAGACGGGAGCTTACTCCGTCACAGAGCACTCGGGTCTTGAACTGCTGACCTGCTGACCTTCTGGTCCTCAAGCTCAGAGTCTTCACCACTATGCCACTGTGGCCTTTTCTTTTGTCCCCAATACAAAATAAAGTGGTACCTCGCGTTCCACGGGATTGCTCTTTAAGCAACACGCCATTGTAAGCGACACATTGTGACATCTAGGGGGGGGATTGCGAACCCCGATGTAGTCGTTAAGCAAGTTTTTGGTTAGTTTTAGTTGTTAAGTGAGGCAATCATTCAGAGAAAATTCTGCTCTTTAAGCGAGTTAGTCTCTAAGCGAGGCGCCCTTTATGCGAGGTTTTACTGTAATAATAATCCCATAATGCAGTCTTTGTGGGGCTCAAGATGGTACAGAAGCTGCAGCAGATGCCAAATACAGCTGTTTGGCTGGTTTCAGAGCTATGGGTGAAGATCTAACCAGGGCGTCTCAACCTTGGGTCCCCAAATGGCCTTGGACTTCATTCCCCCAGAAGCTCCAGTTAGCAGAAGTACAGACTTGGACTTCTGGGAATTGAAATTCAGAAACATCTGGTGACCCAAGGTTGAGAAACCCTGGGCTCTAAACTGTTCAGAACCATGATGGCGAACCTTGGCACTCCAGATGTTCTTGGACTTCCATTCCCAGAACCCCAAGTCTCTGTGAAGACACACGAATGGGTTTACTGTGCATACATGAACCCATTTGTATGGATTCGCAGAGACTTGGGCTTCTGAGAATGGAAGTCCAAGAACAGCTGGAGTGCCAAGGTTCACCACCACTGGTTTAGGACCTCAGTATCTGACAGAATGTCTCTCTGATGAATCCAGATACTCCCAAGCCTAAAACAAGCAGTGACGGAAGGTTCTAGTCCTCCTGGCTCCAGTTTCATGTGTAAACACATCTCCCTGGGGTCAATGGGGCCATTCAACTGGCGCCAGGGCTGCCCACCGCCCCACCGCCCATCGCTGCAGCCTTGACAGAACAATAGAACTGTCATCCCAGAGGTTTTGAGATTATGGAAGGTTCTATCAGCTTTATGGCAGCAGATGCTTTAGAAAACATGCCATAAAGTAAATATGTTTGTTTAAAAGAAGAGTTTGATTCATGTCTCTTATTTAATACAAGGCCTCACACTGTGAAATATGCTTTTGTAAGATCAATTCGGCTGCGAGAAAGTAGGCTGAGTCCCTGCGGCATGCCAAATAAATGGATAGTCCTCGTCTTGTGGTGCGCTTCTCGACAAACCCCGGAGGTCAGCTCACGGGGGCCAGGTGGGTCAAGGCGATGGGTTAAGATGCTTCGAATGGGTTGAGGTCAAGTGACTTAACACCTGGTTTGGATGGAGAAGACCATAGAATTGGGAAGGACTCTTTCTGGAAGCCACCATGCCATGTCATAGTCACAAATCATAGAATCACTGAGTTGGAAGGGGCCTTTGAGGCCATTGAGTCTAACCTCCTGCTCAAAGCAGATCTGACAGATGGTTGCTTCCCAATTCTCTCTTGAATCCTTCCAGCATTGGAGTGCTCACCACCTCTCAAAGTAATTGGTTGTTGTACTGCTCTAACAGTCTAGAACCATGATGGCCAACCTTGGCACTCCAGGTGTTCTTGGACTGCAATTCCCAGAAGCCCAAGTCAGCACTCCTGATCAGGGCTTCTGGGAATTGAATTTCAGGAACAGCTCGAGTGCCAAGGTTCACCATCACTGGACTAGAAGTTCTTCCTTATGTTCAGCCTATATCTGGCTTCCTTGAGTGTGAGCCCGTTTTTATGCATTCTGTACTCTGGGGTGGCTGAGAACAGATCCTGCCCTTCCTCCTTATGACTGTCTTTCAGATATATGAAGAGTGCCATCAACCTATCACTTCTCCTTCTTGGACAGGGCCCTTGACCATGTGATGATGCTGATGATGGGTATTGGCACAGCTGAATTTGCCATCATTGTAAATGGCAGTTTAAAAGCAAGAAATTGCAAGTAGAGAAATAGGTACTGCTTCTGTGGGAAAGGTAGTGGCATTTCCATGCCGGCTGCATGACCATGGAAACATCTGTAGATGCAGACAGCCCTGGCTCTTTGGCTATAAATGCATATGAGCACTGAACCCTAGTCCAGTGATGGGTGAACCTTGGCACTCCAGGTGCTCTTGAACTTCAATTCCCAGAAACCCTGATCAGCAGGAGTTTGCTGACTTGGGCTTCTGGGAATTGCAGTCCAAGAACAGCTGGAGAGCCAAGGTTTGCCATCACTGTCCTAGAGTCAGACAAGAGACCTTTACCTTTACTAAAACTGTGTGGGACCCAAGAGAAGCTAGTGCAGGGGTGCCAAAACTATGGCCTGAGGGCCGGATCTGGCCCCTGATGCCAATTTATCCGGCCTGCAAAGCCCTCATTGCTCCCGGGAGCGGAAGTAAAACATGCCCGTATGGATGAATTGGTGTTGACAGCCGGATGTGGCCCCTGGGCCATAGTGACTGGCCCCCTGAACCATGTGACTGGCCTGTGGCCCAAAAAGTATGGGTACCTCTGAACTAGTGGTTCCCATGCATACACTAGTGAGTTTCCATCTGTTGCTTTGAAGAGCTGTCCATGGTGCTGAATGGGTTTCACACGTGGGATTCAGCATTATGGAGTGCTCTCCGGTTACTATAGATGTCTTCTTCTTGTTCTGTATCCGATTCTGAAGATTGTCGGTCATCATGGTGATCAGCCATGAAGATTGTCCTGAGAATACAATGCAATGGCCATCCATATGCCCTCCATGTCATAGCATGACACCCATATCATTAATCCAGTTCCACAAGTCACTATCTAGTCCTGAGCCCTTTTGGCACACAAAGTCCTCCTCCTCCTCATCATCATCCCCAGGCCAGAATGGATGAATCTGCTTCCCTCCATCTAGAGGGATTCAAGTGGGATTTTGTCAGCTTGAGGACCATCACCCTTCCCTGTGGATTTCACCACCCAAGCCCGTTAGTCCCTTAGGGTTGTCAGGTTAATGAACTGCTGCCTGACAATTGGTGTTGAGTCACTGGCAGTAGGGTCTACTCTATTGGCATAGCAGGATTACCTGGCCAGACCCCTTGTAGATGTCTCTTTACGGGGTATTCTCAGTATTTATCCCCTCCAAAGTTAGATTTTCCCCTTCCTCCATGCCATGTTGAATCTTGCTTACAACTCTTGACCAGGTCTAGTGGTCATCAATCACCATTTTGCCTCCTGTCAACTGTTCTCTCATCCCATGACCGATGTACTTACATTTGCTTCCATCAAGAGTTATTCTCCCTAACCTAGAAGACCAACAGGTGAGTCTGCTGCCCAGGGAAGGCGGGAGGGCATCAACTTGCACCAGCATGACTCCAAGCCCGGGCAATACCGGGTACCCCTGCTAGTGACCCTATAAAACATTCTGCTGAATACAACCTTCTTGGCCTAAGGAAACCCTGTTTGAGTTTACAGTTACTGTAATAAGCACAGATCCCAATACAGATATTCTGGAGAGACGGGCACAGAAGAATTGGGTCAGACTCAGTGTTGAGGGAGGGAGGGAGGGAATGTCCACTTTTATCCCCAGATAATAGAAAGAAAAGTTCATATACTTTTTCTCCAGCCCCTGCCTAATTGAGTTAAGGTGATGGAACTGGAGGGGATTTTTTTTTTAAAAAAAACCAACAACCTCAGAATAAAACCTAGCTATCTCTCATGGCATCTAATCCTCATCTTCGACCCAGCTATTTCTGGCTGCAAATTATCATAAAAAGTCTTCGAGATGTGAGCAATGTGTTTTGGGTCTGGCCTAGAATAGGGGAAAATGAGAGCTAGGCACAGCAAAAAGGATTGACGCCTACACTGAAGACCTGGATGCTTCTTTATGTAAGCTGGTTGCATAGTTGTGTAACACTTGTGGGAAGTGGGTTCAAGCATGGAGAAGCCTCCAGGCAACCTGTGAGTATGAACTTTATCCAGTTCAGCAGCAGCTCATGTGAATGGTGTGCAAAGGAAATCCACTCCTGGGAGATAACTTGATTGATGATTCTCTTAATTTCTCAAGGGAAATAGGAATCCTGAATTCCTAAATTTGGAGGAATCACAAAGGTCCTTGACCAGTAGAAACTGGTCCCTACCTTGTCTTCTCCATCAAGTGCCTGTCTTTCTTCTAGAGGCCAGCAAACTTGGCTTTCTTCTATTGCCAGCAAAGATTAATTGGTCTTCAATGCATTCCTATGGGATACCACATTTTGGTTATAGTATTTTGGTTTTCAATGCAGTCCTATGGGAAATTCGGTTAAAGTAATTTTCGCTGTAAGAAACGTCCTGGAGAACGCATTAATTTCATAACCAAGGTTCCACTGTATTATGCATTTCAAGACTGTTTATTCATTCATTCATTCATTCATTCATTCAATTTATATCACTGCCCACTCACCGCAGCGATGCAGGGCAGCTTGCAGTCAACATAAAATATAGCTTAATTAAAAACATCTTAGAGCAGACCGCAGACAGTCCCCTGAATGCTGGCAGATCTAATTGTAGGCAGGGGTCAGTCGGCAGAAGGTGCCAAAGGGCTGGGGCAACCACCGAAAAGGCCCTCTGCCTAGTGCTAGATAGGTGAGCCTCTCTAGCAGTCAGTACCCTTAGAGAGCCCCTCCGGTCCGCTCTGGTGGGATGGGCTGATGTCCTGATGCGGTCTCTTAAGTAACCTGGCCCACTACCATGTAGGGTTTTGAAGGTAATAACCAGCACCTTGAATTGCACCCAGAGGCACACCGGTAGCCAATGCAGCTCCCGCAGCAAGTTAGCATGGTCATAGTGACCACACCCCATTACCACATGGGCCGCCGCATTCTGGACCAGTTGCAACCTCCGAATTGTCATCAAGGGCAGCCCCACGTAGAGCGTGTTACAGTAATCTAACCAGAAGGTGACCAGTGCATGAGTGACCATGAGCAAGGAGTCCTGGTCCAGGAATGGGCGTAACTGGCGTATCACTCAAACTTGAGCAAAAGCCCTCCTGGCCACGACTGCCACCTACTCCTGGAGCAGGAGTCGTGAGTCCAGGAGGACCCCCAGATTACACACCGGGTCTGTTTGGGGTAACATAGCCCCATCTAGAACCAAAGATGGTAGCTCCTGAAATAATGCAGGGCCCCTTATTCACAACCACTCAGTCCTCCTGGGATTCAGTTGTAGCCCGTTGTCCCCCATCCAGACCCTCACAGCCACCAGGCACCTAGATAGGACTTTGGCCGCATTGCTTAGAACACCACGGGCTGAGATATATAACTGAGTACCATCCGCGTACTGATGCTTCACCCCATGGGAACAGATGATCTCCCCCCTATGGCTTCGTTTAGATGTTAAACAGGAGGGGTGAGAGTACCGAGCCCTGCAGCACTCCACATGTGAGGGGCCTCGGGCTGGACCTCTCACTCCCCAAACACATGTTTAGACATGTTTAGTCTAATGTATAAGATGTTTAGACTCGCAGATAAATGAAACCATGGATACTGAATCCGAGGATAAGGGGGTGGCCTGGATAGACTTTCCAGATAAACAGATTGAGAGACAGACTCTAATGGCTGAGCATCAAGTTCTTATTGGCAGCATCAATATTCTTGGGTCATTTTTCTCTTGCTATGCGATTTCCATAAAATTAAGCAGAATGACAAGGATGTTCATCTTTACTTTTGCCTTTATTCACCTCTAAAGAACAGTGTAGAAGGGAAGAAATAAACAGGAAAATATGGTGTCTTTACTAGCAACCTCACATACTACATTGGCACACCGCATTGGCATGAATAGCACAGACGTGTGAATTTTTTATTTTATTTTTGCAAGGGTGGGGAAGAAAAGGGGTTATTTCTTCGTAAAATTAAAACACCAGTTTTTTTCCACACCCTGAATTAATAAAACATCCGACACCCTGCAACACACACAAAGGGTCTAAGATGTCAAAACAGAATCTGAAAGCTCGGAATGCAAATCTGGAGCCAAAAGTTGTGATTCCTCCGAATCGGATAATGAAGCCTGAAACATGGATGGAGGCAAACACTTGCCCCACATGTTATGAATGTTTTCCTGCTATTTAAAGCTTTCGTACCGAAATGGAAGAGCGGAACCGTTCATCTCAAGGGCATCTCTAAAAAGCAAGGATCCACTTCCGAGAAGACAGGAATCTACAGATCCATACATATATAATAGGACAGATATCGTATTATAATTCCATATCCGCTTATTATTAAAGCTAGTATTCACAGCCTTGTCTGCGAATTCCCTCCGTGGTTTCCCCCCACAAAGCAATATATGAGATAAAATGAGCAGTGGAAATGCTGCTGAAGGAACTTAATGAAAACCAACACTTAGGAATAGCTGTCACAGCTTTCGAATTTCAAAAAAGAAGGAAAATGGGGAAAGGAGTTGGAAAGGGAGCCAAGATGAAGAGGGAAAGGAAGGCTGACAGCCGGCCAGGGTTAGAGAAGCCATAGGCAGAAAAGGTATCATTAAAAGCATCCTTACTTTCGGAGGCAAAAAGCAGCCTGGTTATGACTCCGCTTCAATCTGCAGTTTGCAAATTAGCTTTGCAGTTGAGCATCAGAAGAGCATGATGGCTTTTCGAGCGAGGCACGATAGTTCTGAAATATTTGCGAGCCTGGAGGGAAAACATTCTCACAGCAGGAAGTTGGCTTTTAATGTGTCTTCTGACCTTAAGACAGGGTGCCCAAACTATGGCCGGTGGGCTGGATACGGCCCCCAACGCCAATTCATCCAGCCCATGCTGGCCTCGTCGCTCCCGGAAGCGGAATCAAAACGCGCCTGGGCACATGTTGCTTCTGCTTCTGGGAGCAACGAGGCCAGCTCAGGCCAGATGAATTGCATCAGGGGCAGGCTTGCCAGATGGTATCCTAAAGGAGGACATGTCCTCCTTTTCTATAATACTTATTTGTTAAAAAAAAACCAAGAGCTTCTTTTGAAAGTTGGCAGTTGAGCTAAATATGGATAAAATAAAGTAAATTATATTTTAAAAAACTCATTTGATTTGTGAAAGTCCTCCTTTTTAGACCCATCAGCCCTCCTTTTTCAAATTATCATCTGGCAACCCTAAGGGCTGGATCCGGCCCATGGGCCATAGTATGGCACTCCTGGTTTAAGCAGAGAAAACGGCAACCTAAAATCTATCTCATCCCATTGCAAAACAGATTGCATGGTGAGTTTTACTTCCGCTTCTGGTTAGAGGAACCACGCGACCAGCCCGTGGCCCAAAAAGTTTGGGCACCCCTGCCTTAAGAGAAAGCAGCCGTTGAGGTGATTCAAAAGAGAGAAAGGAAGAAAATTCCTGTTAAACATCTGGAAGAACTGGGGCGGACTGCCCTAGGAGAGCTTTTGACTCTCTCTTGTAGGACCTTTCTAAATAGAGATAAGATAGTGTGAGTTCTACGTTGTCGAGAGATCGGATTAGATAACTTCTGGTATCACTTCCAGCTGTACAGTTCTGTGGTTAGTCAAGTCACACAGCGGGATGTTATGCCTTCTACTTAAACGTCTGTCCTGGAACCAAACGGTTGTAAGTTCGATCCTGACCAGGGCTCAAGGTTGACTCAGCCTTCCATCCTTCCAAAGTTTGTAAAATGAGTACCCAGCATATGTGGGGGCAAAATGCTAATTAACTTGTGAACTGCCCAGAGAGGACACTAAGTGTATGGGGCAGTATATAAGTCTGATTATTTACTTTGCTTCTTTCCTGTCCGAATTAAACCCTGGACTGCCAAAACGAAGCCAACTTCGAGGCTTTGTTGTTGGCCAAACTTAAGTCCTCATGGGCACATGTTTCTGGCAGGCATCGGCAGAGCAGCAAATGAGCCAGATTCTGTATCTCCCCACATTCACACAGCATGTTGGTGTCTGCCAGCAGACCCGTACTTGAGCATGTTAGTCTTACATTGTTTTCTTGCATTATTTTATTTTTCACATTCTTTGGTTGCATGTGTAAACATAAAAAAAAACAATTAAAAAGAAGGACAGGCTCATTTAAAGGAGAATCTTGACAAAGAACCTGCTGAAGTGAAGGCTGGTCTGAAACCACCGGGAAGAAGTAAATCACCAGGGTAGACCTATTTCAAGCCACAAAGGCTGAATTTGTCAAAATCCTAACAAGAACATGCCAACAAATATGGAAAACAAAATAGTTGCCCACAGATTGGAAACGTTCAATATACTTTTCTCCGAACTGTCTGAACAGACATCCCATTACAGTAATGGAGTGACTCGATGTTGAGTGTTGGGTGGTAGTAAATAACCTGACTTCTTAAATGGGCCAACAGCTATGGGCGGATGAGTCCCTTTAGGTGGGGTGATGGTCTCCTCAGCCTCAGTGGAGGAAATGCCACTGAAAACCATCATATTAGGCCCAACGGCAAAATGAGCAGAGGAGGAAACCACTTCACTATTCTTATTCTCAATGGTCATGGAGGTAGGGTTGCCATACGTCCTGGAAAACCAGGATTGTCCCAGATTCAAGGTCAGAAAAATTGTCCTGGACAGTTCAATAAAAATCATGTTAAAATCCCAGATTTTTAAAACTTACTGATTGTGTATTATAACACACCATTAAAATAAATGTGAACTCCCGTCATCAAACGAGCTATTTCCTCCCACATTGGAGTTGGAGTATACCTGGTGGAGACAAATCTTAACATCCTCGCTTCACACCGCTGCCCGATAAGTGTGACCAGTGTGTTTCCTGGAACTGAGGACGTTAAGAGTTGACTGCGACGTGACTTCTCAGAAGTACAACAAATCATCTTACAGTAAGAATTAACTGTTGTAAATAAATCCATTTATGTATTGATATATTTAATGTGAAAGTGTTTTATAGCTGTCATTATATTATTATTATTTTTAAAAGGCTATTCTGTAGATAACCCACCCATTTTTGTCAAGTATACTTCTGTCCCAGTTTTGTGGGAGAGAATTATGGCAACTCTACATGGAGGTGGAAGAGGCCATGCCAGATGGACTGGCCTTGTCCATATCCTCAAGGCTGCAGCAGTCCATTGCAGTCCTGGTGTTAAATCCTACATGTCTCATTTCATGTGTTGCCGCAGGAGATGGCTCCATGATCACAGTGTGTGGGTCACTTCATGGCAAGCTGGGATCCACCTTCAACAAATTCACACTAATGGTACTTTTCTTCCTTTAGGAATACAAGTTACAGACGACGACTTTCCTCCAAAGAAATGTAAGACCAACATGCTCAAGTGGGGGCTGCTAGCAGACAACAACATGCTGTGTGAATGTAGAGAGATACAGAATCCGGCTCATGTGCTAGTCTTCCTATGACTACCAATGAGGATTTAAGTTTGGCCAACTACAAAGCCAAGCAAGTGGCTCCATTTTGGCAGTCCAGAGTTTGATCTGGACACTAAAGAAGAAAGAAACCTGACTTATTCCATAGAAATAAAAGAGTATTGTGATGGTTTGGGGGGAGGGGACCATGAATATTGCCATGACTTGCTTGGAGATAAGGTGGGCCATAAAAAAGGTGGGCCAGGCCCTATATGCTTGGCTATGTTCTGTAATGGCGTTTTTGGGAGAAATGGTCAAGGGTTTTCTTAATCTGCTACTAAAAGGGAGAGTTTTGATGTCTCCTGATCAATCACGCCCTTCAAGCTCAGTTCCACCACCCAGTCAACGTCCTTGAGTAAACGTGCGACCAGATTAGATCAGCTATTGATAACATTAATCACATCAAACTGAAGATAACTTTTTCTCTCAAGTCAGCACATCTAGGACTGCGGGCCGAAACTTCATTCTCCACTTTAAGAAACATAAAGCGCGAGGCACATAACTTTGTTAGCGCCTGCACAATATTGCTCTTTACGAGGTTAACAGGTGGATTGTTCAAACAGTAATTTCAAATATGTCCCGTTTTAGATATGAAGCTGGAATCATTGCACCTTGGGGGGGATCCAAAGTGTTTTTTTTTTGTGCCAGTTGCCAGGCAAGGAAAAAAAATAAGAATTGAAGATATTTAATATCAAGGTAAACAGAAAGGAAAGGCCTGTCATTTGGGCTTCGAAGGAAAATGCCATCATCCAGTCAGAGAGATCAAACGCCGCGTGTCTTGAACAAAGGAGTTCCTTAGAAGATGAAATATATTTTTCTGCTATGTTGTGTAATGACTTCTTAATTTTAAATTGAGGAGGAGCTGAGTAGGCGGAAAAAATCCCACACATTTTCTTAAAGGTCTCCCTTGCTCGAAAGAGACTCTAGTGCAAGGGTTCCCAACTTAAGGCCCGTCGGCTGGATCTGGCCCGCCGCACCATTTCATGTGCCCCTACCCAACCCTTCCAAAGGCATTTGAAAAACAAAATGGCCACCCCCTTTGAAGATGTTGGGACAAAATGGCCACCCCCATTGTACAGGCAGGGCAAAATGGCCCTCCGGCCCTCGAACATAGCTATCAAGTATCCCTTTTTTGCCGGGAAAACCCCTTATTTTACCCTCTTTCCCACGTCATCCCTTATTAATTAGACTGCAATACCCTATTGCGCCATTGGAGGGCAGCACAGGATAAGCATAGCTGTCAAGTATCCCTTATTGGCCAGGAAAACCCCTTATTTTACCCTCTTCCCTGCCATCATCCCGTATTAATTAGACTGCAATGCCCTATTGCCACCATTGGAGGGCAGCACAGGATAAGCATAGCTGTCAAGTATCCTGTATTTGACGGGAAATTTCCCTTATTTCCAAATCAAAAACTTGACAGGTATGCCCTCGAAGCTAACTGAGCGCATGACCCGGTTGGGAATCCCTGCTCTATTGAGCAGAACTCTCCATTTACAGCCAAAGAGCCAGCGCTCTCTGCATCTGCAGACATTTCTGTGGCCATGTGGCTGGCATGGCTAGATGCCGGAGCGCACGGAACACTGTTACCTCTCCTGCCGAAGTGGCACCTATTTATCTACCTGCAATTTCTTGCTTTCAAACTTCTAGGTTGGGACAGACAACCTCATTCCTTCACACAGCACTCGGGTCTCGAACTGCTGACCTGCCAACCTTCCGGGTGTCAAGCTCAGCATCTTAACCACTAAGCCACCGTGGCCCTAGACATAGCCATGACCCCAGCGCGACTGCCTTGATCGACCCACCATGGCAAAGTGAAAAGCATTTGCACAATCTAGATTTTAAAAAGCAAGGATTTCAAATATGGATAGACTTTGCATTCCAAGCAGAACAGACGTCCCTGATTCACTAGGGAGGAAACGCTTGCGTAATAACCTTTCATAGGATTGCCAGAACAAAATGAACTGTTTTTTTTTAATTATTATTATTATTCCCAGTGTCATACCAGCCTGTTCCCTCTGAGGATGCTGGATTTCATTAAGGAGTGCAAATAACTCCAAATGAAAATAATGTTATGAAGAGGAGGCAGGCAGCGGGTCAAAGGGAATTGCAAGAAAAAAATTCCCTTTTAATTAATCTCATTCAAGCGAATCAATGCAGGGATCTGTCTCTTCTGTGGCCAAAATTCTCCACTGCTTCTTTACATTTCTGACCTATAAATTAGCAACAGGAAACTCTCCGTGTAAACATGAAGCCACCATCTGTCTACAAATATGGCAACTGCCCATCTTTGCTATGTGATGGATTAATCCTATCCTTCTCAACAACTCCAACCTATCGCGATTTTTGTTTTCTCTGGTACCTAAAAGAGCCCAGGGTGGTTTGGACAAGACTTGCCAGACCGAACACTTGGTTTTGTTGTAATGAAGTGGCTCATGGCACTTTGTGGAAGCCTACAGGCGAACTTGACGACTGGAAGGTCGGCAGGTCAGCAGTTCAAGACCCAAGTGCTGTGCAATGGAGTGAGTTCCCGTCTCTGTCCCAGCTCCTGCCAACCTAGCAGTTTGAAGTCGCATGAAAGTGCAAGGAGATAAATAGGGACCACTTGGGTGAGAAGGCAAAGAGCAGTCCGTGCACTTGTAGCGTCTTAACCACTAAAGCCACCACAGTCCCTTTCTTCTTCTAGCCCAGGGATTTAATTTAATTTAATTTAATTTTTGCACTTGTATGCCGCCCAATCAAGAAACCCGACTCAGGGCGGCTCACATGATAATTAAAAAATATACACAGTAAATACACAATACAGTAGAACCTCAGATAAAGTCCAAACTCAGTTCCACAAGTTTGGACTATTCGATTTTGGACTTCATCCGAATCAAATGGGCGATGCATCGGATAACGTCCAAAAAATGGACTTTATCCGAGGTTCCTATACCAAATACCTCGGATAACATCCATTTTTAAGCAGTTTTGGACTTTATGCGATGCATCAGGTGTGCATGAAAACTGCAAATTTATCTGAATCAGACTTTATCCGAGGTACCACTGTACTAAAATATACAAAATTCAGTCTACACATAATAATATACAACAGCACAACACAATACTATAATATAATGATAAAGTCACAACCACATAGAAAAGTTCCCAAACAAACGACAATGTCCGGGGAGGGGGGGGGGGAGGCATCCTCAGCCTCAAGGCGGGACCGTGTTCTGCCGCTCGAGGAAAATAATAAAGTACAAAATATAATAGAATACAATAACAGCTATTATTGGGAAATTAGATTGGGTTCCCCAATCTAAGGCCTGTGGGCTAAATCCGGCCCATGGCACCTTTTCTTATGCCTCCCTCCAAGGGAATTCAAGAAACAAAATGGCTGCCCCTTTGAAGCTGTTGGGACAAAATGGCCACTACCACCCCATCATGCAGGCAGTGCAAAATGACCATCCTACCCTCGAAGCTGACGGAGAGAGCGTGACCCAGCTTGAACCCCTGCCCTAACCCATCGTGAACTGTTAGTGCTGTGATTTTTAATCTGCCACGTTAAAATCTCTTTGTTCCTTCTTCCTTGCTCCCAACGAGTAAGCATGCAATGCATTTTTCCGCAAGAAAATTGTATTGTTTTTCAATGCTATTTTAATATCCTATTTTTCATGCGCATATTTATTTATTTATTTATTTATTGGAAGCCTAGTATCTTCGACATTGAAAAACCAATAATGGTTTTGCATCTTATGAATGGGTTCTTGTCCGGAATACGTTTCTTCATCTTTAAGATGTGATGAAATCTTCTGTTGATTTCTCTTTCTGCTGCTGCTGAAGACTGTCCCTATGAATGATTTATTCTTTTTATTATTGCATTACATGCATACCTATGCTTTAACAAAAACAGGTCAAGACTCCCAAAGAGCTTACAATATAAACTAGTCAATGAAGATAGCGAGGTAGACAGAAGCAAGCAGAACAAGCTGATTGGGAACAAATGAACTGATTGCTGACCTGTGGTGAAGACACATAAACTAGGCGTAAGGGATTAAGTCAGAGGATTTGTTGCAAGGAAGAGTTGCAAAGCAATGGGTCTGAAGGGACAGACAGAGGTGAATGATTGTGGCATGGAGCCAGGATCTAAAACAGGAGTGTCCAAACTATGGCCTGTGGGCTAGATCTTTTGGGAGCAACGAGGGCTTTGTGAGCTGGATGAATTGGCATCGGGGGCAGATCTGGCCCATGGGCCACAGTAACCGGTTCCCTGAACCATGTGACCGGCACACGGCCCGAAAAGTTTCGGCACCTGATCTAAACCACCTCTAGTATTTGCAGGTTGAGTTTCACAGAAGTAGGTCTGATGCTTGCAGGATTAGACCCTCCAGGCTGGATAGCAGCTCTAGTACTTACTTACAGAGTTAGACCCTCAACCTGCTGCAGATGCTAAGCCCCACCAATTCCTGTGAACTGTTGTTGTGCCTTGCCGGGATCCTCACTCCTTCAACCCCATCCTTGCCCTGCTCCAACACACACACACACACACCGCCCAAATACACTGCGTCACCTGCTCTCTCGGTCACCCAACTTCTGACTTGCTTGGACTACACCGTTGTCCAGACCAACCCTGCCCCTCTGTCTACCTCAGGCTTTAATTTGGACGTGGACTTTGGGACTGTGATCCAGTTACTATTTGGCCTGTTGCCTGGTTGCCATGAGTCCTGTTACTTGTGTTATGTGCTAGCCTTCCACACCCAAGAACCAGTGATGGCTAACTTTGGTACTCCAGGTGTTCTTGAACTTCAATTCCCAGAAGCTGTGATCAGCAGGAGTGCTGACTTGGGCTTCTGGCAATTGAAGTCCAAAAACACCTGGAGAGCCAAGGTTAGCCATCAAAGTCCTAGACACTGATATATGAGCGGGATTGCCACATCCAAATGGGAAACCCAGAGGGCAGTCCTCTGCGTGTCTTGTTGAGTTCAGTAGGGCTTTGCGCTCATGAGCCAAGCTGAAGGTAGCATCTCCAACAGCGAGAGAATGGGTCGGGGTCACATTTCTCAAAGACAGCTTTCTGTGGTTCCTAGCAATGCACTGTTGAAACTGGATGAGTTCCCAACCTAACATGGTGTGTGCATTTTCCCCACCAAGAAAGGGCAAAGTTGCTCTAAGCGGTGGGTGCTCTTTGGACCTTGGCCAACATAATCTATGTATAAACATAGTTCTGACTCTCTAGAGTACCCAGAGGTAGGGCTACCGCTACGCTAGGCTCTAAAGGATGCCTCCTGCAAGATCCTCTGCTATAATATTAATCATAATTTATTAAGCATTGAGGGAAGCCTAGGTGAGTAAATGCATTTATACGTGAACATTTTTCACCAGACTAGTTTTGCAAGGAAAATGCAAGCAGTGAGGCTGCAGGGTAACGAAAGACAAATAAATTTTTTGGCAATTATATTAAAGCGTATGCAATTCAGCATCAGTTAACATCTCCCACCCTTCTTAGGGAATGAAATTCTAGATCTTTTGCTCATTGATGCTTTTGAATCTTGCTCATGGAAAACTCTTTTGCAGGGAGCTAGAGCAAATATAACACGCAGGGCAAGGTAAGAATTAAGTAATTACTGAGTCCTTCCAGATGACGTACCCATAATTCTCTTCTTTGTGGAAACCACAGGTTCAGGGCCATGCTAACCCGTTCTCACACCTCCTATGGTGTAAAGCGGATCATTACAGTTCCATCTTCAAATTATTATTTGCTCACTGCCCTGGGAAACAAAGGCAATTCCCCAAGATGAACGTGGCTAATAAAGCAATTTTCAAGCAGCTCCACTTATATCTCCTTGCAGAGTGTCACGGTGTCCTGAGACAATGTTTGAACGGCCGTCTCCAATTTCCTAGTCTTTTTCTGCAAGCATCCTTCCCTCTCCATTTCCACCCATGGGTCATGGGGATGCACAGTAGTATCCAGGGTTGCATTTCTGTGAAGTTGTGCAGGAGTGCCTTCTGTTGCGTCAGCTGCGCATTTGAAGAAAATGCATATCGGATGAGGCTGCAGAGAAAAAACATGGATTGAAAGTCTAAGCTCTGAGAGCAGGAGAAAAGTAGAGTAAGACTGCACCCTGTCACCCACATTTGACCCCATTGGCAAAATGACCCTCAACACCCTTTGAATGGATACGTGCCTCAAGTCCACCCACTCAGATCCAGGAAGAGCTTTATGGCAAGAACAAACAGTCTTGAGGGTACACAAGAGCAAAACCAACTTGGAAGGTGGAGGAAGGAGCTCAATGGACAAGGAACAATATTAAAGGAGGACATACTGTAACTGAAGATCTCAACCTCCCCTACATCACTTGGAGGACCCTGAATAGGCTGAGGGTTGGAGTCCCTAAATGTAAACCCAACATGTTCAAGTGGGGGCAGCTGACGGACAACACCACACAGTGTGGATGTGGAGAGACACAGAACGTGGCTCATGTACTGGTCTGCTGGTTACTGCCAGAGACATGCACCAATGAGGACTTGGGTTTGGGCAACGTCCAAGTGAAGAAAGTGGCTTCATTTTGGCAGGCCAGGGTTTGATCAGGACATGAAAGAAGAAGAAAAAGTTGGCAGATACAATAGATGAACAAAATCTTGGCATGGGAGACGTCGAAGGATCTCTCCCATCCACCCAGCCACACAAAAGTTGGCCAAGTTAAGATTGGGTTGGTGCCACATGTCTGTTACTGCTGCTGTTGTTTCCGGCCTCCAGTGGCAACTGGCACACTTCTCTACAGTCCACGAAGGTGCCAGAACAGCCCTCCTGGGCAACACAGCCTTGAGGAGAGGGCAGAAGCCCTAGTTGGGTTGGCCAAAGCTCTTGTGTAGTCCCGCATGCCAGCAAGACTTCCCCAGCCAAGACTTCAAAGCGTGGCATGGCAGATCAGTCTGTTCCCAGTCCATGTCACAAAGCCCCCAAGATTGTAATCAGAAGGCATTATGCAAATCAAGTCATCGCATATATGTTTGCATAATTTGTTTGGAGCAGAGATGTTGGATTTGAGGCATCAGCACAGCCGGCCCTGCCAATATGCATTTCCCTTGGAAAATGGAATGAGAAAGGCTATTTTTGTATGGGTATTAATATGCATATGAGGGAATCACAGCTGAGCCATCCAATGGGAGCCCCCACAAGTCTGCTTTCCCCCCCCTTTCCCCTGACACTATTGTTAGAGGTGTTAATTTTGTAAACAAGTCTTTCTTTCTCTTTCATACACATACATATTTACAGTGAGAAAACTGGGAGTCTTGCTTCTCAACCCAAAAGCTGCATACCCTTCGCAAACAATGGGGCAGAGTCCCCCAAAACAACAACTCATTCAGAGAAGTTGTTGTAGAGTTGCTGGAGGGAGGAGGAGAGAAATCAGGGTTTGTTATTCAAGATCTTGCCTGTCCCAGGTGAATTCAAAGGTGAGCTTCGGATGGAACAATATCAGCAGGTTCCTACAATAGGAAACTAACAGGGTTCCTCTTGAGTGTCTCCACAACCAGAATAATTCTCATCTTCACTTGTTCTCACCCAACTGTGTTCAACAGCTTTGCCATTCCAACCTTGGAACACAACGGTGAATGGGAGAGAATTCTTGGCTTCTGTGTTTTCTTTTCCCACAAATTAAGGGGACCAAGAAACATACCTAGCTTGTGAGACCCTTCCTCGAGAGCCTCTCCTAGGGCTTAGTTCAAAAGCTTGTTCTAATTTAAGATGCGAGTTTGACTCCAAGGAGAAGAGTCAGCCTGTGTAGGCTTGGGCAAGATGCACAGTTCCTAGGACTTTCCCTAGAACCGTGATGATGAATCTTGGCACTCCAGATGTTCTTGAACTTCAATTCCCAGAGGTCCAAGTACCTATGAATCCACACAAATGGGTTTACTGTGCAAGGACTTGGGTTTCTGGGAACCGAAGTCCAAGAACAGCTGGAGTGCCAGTAAACCCATTTGTGTGGATTCACAGAGACTTGGGCTTCTGGGAATTGAAGTCCAAGAACACCTGGAGTGCCAAGGTTCACCATTGCTGCTCTAGAAGAAGGGAATGGGAAGCCACTTGTGTGTCTTCTCTACCTAGAAAACCCTGGGTGTTTTCTTCTGTGTCATCAATTTCCCATCCACCTGGAGGCCATACTAGTAGTGTTATCCGGGCATGGGTGATACTTAACAAGAAATTTCACCACTCCAACCCCACCTCAATCCTCACTAGACCAAATAGAGATTTGAACTGAGGCCTCTGGAGTCCCAGTCTACTGCTCTATCGCAGTGATGGGGAACCTTGGCACTCCAGATGTTCTTGAACCTCAATCCCCAGAAGCCCTGATCAGCAGGAGTGCTGACTTGGGCTTCTAGGAACTGAAGTCCAAGAACACCTGGGGTGCCAAGGTTTGCCATCACTGCTCTATCAGTTGCCTCATTCTCTTTCTATTCATCTCACTTCATTGGAGGCACCCCAGGGGTGAGGCTTGGGTGTCATTTTCAACCATGAGCTCAATAAGACAATGAAACACTGGAAGTACCAGCTGTGACAATTACAGCACAAACAGAGGCCATTCAACAGAGTGGTTTCTGATAACATAGGCATTAATGGTATATCATAAAACAGACCTTATTGGAAGAGAAGGATATGCACTTGTCATAATCAACCCACCATTGGCCTCTTGTATTCTACCAGCCTCCATCTAATCGAGCAGGAAGAGAGAGTTCTCACAGAGTTGACACATGGAAAACTGTTACATATTTCATAAGAAAACTTAAGAAGCAGCCAAACAACTATCAATATGTGTAGAAGTGGATCTCCTGCTATTAGGGGACACCACGGTGGTGTTGAATAATTTCTCAAACAACACCCGGACCATGACGTTTCACAGGCTTTCTCCACCAACGTGCCTCCGCTCATTCCAATGGGTAGCACGCAAACCCAATGCCTTTGATCGCTTACATTTTCGGCCCAGATACTGTCAATTGTTTAGATCTGTTTGCACTAATGCCTCTCCGTTGTTATCTACTGTTTTGCCAGCCTTCCACGAGACGGGTGTCCTCTGTATTGCATTTTATTCTTCAAGTGCCTGGCTTTAATTTATGTCGTGGCAGAGCTTTCGAAGCAAGCAGTTTGCTTAAAGAAGAAAAGAAATGGAAGAAGGAAAAGAAAACCAATCATAGAACATATCGTATATACTCGAGTATAAGCCAACCCAAATATAAGCCAAGGTACCTAATTTTGACCTGAAAACCCTGAAAAATAGATCTACCTGAGTATAAGCCGAGGGTGGGAGATGCAGCAACTGCTAGTGAGTTTCAATAATCAAAATACATGGAAATATGGTAAAATTAATTAAAATGTTGCTGCATCTCAATCCGGTGCAGTCTTTGGACTCTTGTGGTCATTGACCTGAGTATAAGCCGTGTCCCCTTTTTGGAACTAATTTTTAGGGCTGAAAACTTGGCTTATACTCAAGTACATATGGTATTCAATGAAGGTCTTCTTGGGTCCTGTTGCAGTTCATTCTTTTTAGCATTGTGGCTCCTTTCAACCCATCATTTAGGCTGTTTTTTCCTCCTTCCTTAGAAGCCAAACAATGTTACTAAGAACAGTGGAAGCTCATGCTGATGAACTGATGGCTCATGATTAATGAAAATGCCTTTTCAGATCTGATTTCTCTCTTTTACGTCTGTATCTCTGCCTGTTCTTGGAAAACACTTTAATTTGGAACAAAATGGCGATGCAGGTTCAGCCTAAAGCAGCAATCTTAAGGGACATTTTCACCTGCCTTCTTTCCTTTTGCAGTTTCTAGTGACTAGCAACAAAACTCCATTATAATGGGTAAGTGGGAAGGGGGCACCCAAAGAGGACTCCCCAAAGAATGGGAGAACCGCGAACACATTTGGGCACCCCCTGGTTGACCACATCACTCTGTTGGCAGATCCTTCCACTCCAGAATCAACATGGGACTGATTCTGACTTGAACAAAAATGGTCAAGCAGAGGAGTTACAATTTGAAGACACACACCTGCTCACCCCAGCCCACCTGCCGTAGACAAGAAACGTCCCCCTGTAAGAACCTGGTCACCAGTGGCAACCCATGGATCAAACTAGACCAGGGGTGCCCAAATGTTTTGAGCCATGGGCCAGTCCCATGGTTCAGCAGTGCCCAAACTATGGCCCAGGAGCGGGATGCGGCCCCCCAATGCTACTTTGTCTGGCCCGCACCATCCTCGTCGCTTCCAGAAGCGGAAGTAAAACATGCCCATATGGGCATGTTTTACTTTTGCTTCTGGGAGTGATGAGGGTGGTGCAGGCCTGAGGAATTGGCATCAAGGGCCAGATCTGGCCCACGGGGTGTAGTTTGGGCACCTCTGAGCTAGATGGACATAACCTCCAAATTCTATTTCCTTCTCCCTGTGAGCTGGACCACCCTGGAGTGGCTGCGGCATTGCTAGGCTGGCAGCCACCTTTGCACACACAAAAAATGAATAAAAGAAAGAAATTCCAGCTCATTCTCCTTCTCCTCCTTTTCTTTCTCCCTTTCTTTCTTTCATGTCCAGATCAAACTTTGGACTTGTCCCGGTGTCCAAAATAGCCACCACGGACCTGGATGAGATAGCTTTTAAGCTGCTATTTTCTCTGCTTAAACCAAGGGTGCCCAAACTACGACCCGTGGGCCAGATCCAGCCCCTGATACCAATTCATCCAGCCCACAGTGCCCTCAATGCTCCTGGAAGCAAAAGTAAAACATGCCCTTACAGGAGTGACGAGGGCGGCATGGGCTGGATGAATTGGCATTGGAGGCCGGATATATATATATTCCCCACTTGTTATCAGAACTGGCCACCTCCTCTTTCTATGGGAGGCGAGTCTTATGAGCTGCAAATGATTTATTCATAGGGTAAATGGAAAAGCACTTTAGCTGAAGGAATAGACTATGCAGGGCAATATGGCAAGGTTATCCTTTTATGCTGCAGAGCGGGGAGCTTTGTCATCCAGCGTTTGAAAGGTCTCCCCATTGTGCGGATATTTCTATGCTAGCGTTCTTCCCCACTACCTCACCCTCTTCATAAAAAAAGACCACCACGCATGTCTCCATGCTGTGTGTTGTCGCGGGTGCTTCAACTTTTTCAAAAGCATAGACATGAAACATCTGAAAGACCCTGGCGGACAAAACCCCACCCAGGACCTCCATTCTGCAAAAGGAATACTATGTTTACCATACATGCAAGGAACAGACAGCATTGCCACTTTCGACTTCTTCTTTTGTCTCCCAACCAAACCCTGGACTGCCAAAACGAAGCCACTTTCTTCGCTTTGTCATGGCTCAAATGCAAGTCCACATTGGTGCATGTTTCTGGCAGCAATCAGCAGACCAGCAAATGAGCCGGACTCTGTGTCTCTTCACATTCATACCATGTGTTTTTGTCTGCCAGCAGTCCCCACTTGAGCCTGTTGGTCTTGCATTTAGGACTCCAACCCTCAGCCTAGTCAGGGTCCTCCAGGTGATGTAGGGGAGGTTGAGATCTTCAGCTATGTCCACTTTAATGATGTCCCTCCCCCTACTAATTTGGTTTTGTTCTTGTGTGCCCTCAAGAGTGTTTGTTCTTGCCATAAAGCTCTTCTTGGGTCTGAGCCGGCGGACTTGAGGCTCATCTCCATTCAGAGGATCATGTCAAGGGTCCTTCTTTTGCTTAGTTCTCTTGGCATCTGCTGCTACTTCTCTCCTGATCTTAGGTGGAGCCATACCAACAAGAGGGTATATCTTCTCAACTGGTATAGATTTAAGGCATCCTGTCATTATCCACCACTTTTGACTGACTGAGCTCAACTGAGCCACTGGCTTATCCAGCTTCATCTGCTTGGAATGACTGCAGTGATCCAAGCTCTTTGGATGTCTGGCTCACCTACAATGACCAGCAATGTGGTCTTGGTCTTCAAGGAAAGGTGAGATGCTATAATAATAATTTCGTGTTAGAAATTATTCTGGGTTGAATGGATTTTTTGCTGGAGGAACTCTGCTCAGGAGACACCCGAATGAGGCTCCTTTCATGTCCTCCAAGATCTTTTCCCACCAAAGAGGTCCCTGTTTATCTACTTCCAATTTCTTGCTTCCGATCTGCTGGGTTGGCAGGAGCTGAGACAGAGAGGGGCGCTCAAACCATCATGCAGTACCTGGGTCTCGAACTGCCAACTTGCTGACCTTCCAGCTAACAAGGTGAGCTTCTTAACCACTGAGCCACTGAGGGGAGATACTTAGCAAGTGAGGCTATGTGCCAAGAGGTACATCTCGGCCTGTGGGGACCCCAGTGATGCAGTCAATGTCCTATTTAGATGTCTGGAAGCTGTTGGGGTCTGGATGGGGGACAACAGGCTACAATTGAATCCCTCCAAGACTGAGTGGCTATGGATAGGGCCCCCCGCATTATCCAGGGAGCTGCCAACTTTGGTCTTGGATGGGGCTGCTTTGCCCCAGACAGACCTGGTATGCAACTTAGGGGTCCTCCTGGATTCGGGACTGCTACTTGTAGATCAGGTGGCGGCCATGGCCATCTTTTTAATGCGGGCAGTTTTAATGTGGTTAGTTTTTAATAGGTGGGTGGGTATGTTGGGGTTTTAATTGTTTTTAATATGTATGTTTTAATCCTGTTGTGAGCCGCCCTGAGTTGGGTTCGCCTGATTGGGCGGCATAGAAAGTTGAATTATAAATAAATAAATAAATGTGACTCTTGCAAAAATGCTCAATACACAACCCTGTGTCAACCACGATGCCAAATCAGACCACTACTCCTTTCTGCTGACTACCTGAGATGGGGTCAGTAGGATGGATGAGCATTTCAACTAGCAATCAAAATGACCTGTGGGGAGCCAGAGCATGGGAGCATCATGTGCATCTGGAAGGAATGGCATTTTGCTGGCTAATATAAGCAGACAATGAAGAAATACAAACAAATGTCTTCCTTTGATAGAGGAGAAGCCTTTGCTATTCATTTGATTGACCTAGAAATTTTCAAATTATAACACAATGTGTGAGTCTCCGTAGAAACAGCGATCTGGCTAGGGCAACATATGAGATAAGGATAGACGCAATGCTTCTCTCTTTATATTAGGAGGGATAAGGTAATATACAAGTCAATTACTCCATGCACATATACTTCCTGTCGTGTGTACCCTTCAAAGGCAATATTCTGATTACCCAACTCATATTCACCATGCAAAGGCGTATCTCTGCAGTTTTTATTACTGCAATGGCACATTCTTAGCCCTAATATTTTTCATAAAACAGGGAGGCAAATAGCAGATTTATAGACTTATTGTGCAACCGCTGCTGATGCTCAGTTTCTGATATATTAAAAGTGGAGACAGGAAGAAAAAAATACCACAAAAGAAAGGACATGGACAAACGCCTAACCAATAATGTGCTGAAGCAGAAATTTGCCTGCATGAGATCCTCGCATCGGTTTAAAATCAATATACAGAAGCCAGTTTTTCTTTCTGTCTCTGCAGCCTGTTCCAATGCGGAAGGAAGTCCTCCTGTCCTGTGCCATATCATCATCATCTAGCCCAGTGATGCCGAACCTTGGCACTCCAACTGTTCTTGGACTTCAATTCCCAGAAGTCCAAGTCCCTGTAAATCCACACAAATGGGTTTAGTGTGTGTATGCAGGGAATTGGGCTTCTGGGAAATGGAGTTCAAGAACAACTGGAGTGCCAAAGTTCGCCATCATGGATCTGGCCCTTCTTTCTCCACAGAACACGTGCACACAGTGGTCCCAACCCATAGGCTTCTGTGGACCGATCCTTCACAACAAAGCAGCTTCTAACACCCTACACTGGTGGCAGCGAACCTTGGCACTCCAGATGTTCTTGGACTTCAATTCCCAGAAGCCCAGGTCAGCACACCTGTTGATCAGGGCTTCTGGGAATACAAGTCCTACGAACATCTGGAGAGCTATGGTTGAGAAACCTTGTTGTAACCCCTATCCAGTGATGGCGAACCTTGGCACTCAAGATATGCTTCAATCCCCAGAAGCCCAAGTCAGCACTCCTGCTGATCAGGGCTTCTGGGAATTGATGTTCCAGAACATCCAGAGTGCCAAGGTTCACCAACATGGCCCTACACATTTGCTGGCTCTGCTGGTCAACATTGCATCCTTCTACCTTGGATGATGGATCCTTGGACATTCTCAGACACCTGGCCAAACTCAAGTTGAGCAGCAACTTGAACTCTGACCTTCATGAGGAGAAACCAAATGGATCCTTCGGACTGAAGGAAAGAGTGTTGGAATCCAACCAAACCCAGAAGATCATGACCTGCCTTCAGCCAGAGCTATCAGAGCAAGGCCTGCTCAACTAGTGGTCTCGGAGCCTCTAGCAACCACATGTATCAGAATGACTCTATCTTGTACGAGTTCAGAAGAATAGATGCCTTTGAGCTGTGGTGCTGGAGAAGACCTTTGGGAGTCCCCTGGACTGCGAGGAGATCAAATCAGTCCATCCTGAAGGAAATCCACCCTGACTGCTCCTTGGAAGGACAAATACTGAAGATGAAGCTCAAGTACTTTGGCTACCAAATGAGAAGAGAGGACTCACTGGAGAAAGCCTTGATGCAGGGAAAGATCAAAGGCAATCCAGGTGTTCTGCTCTCTAACTTAAGAGTAGAGTCTGAGAAGGATGAGCCCCTGGTGCAGGCATGGCATAGCATCAGACCATTCTTAAGGCTTTGCCCACCTGGATCTTCCATCTATAACTCCTCCCTTTGGCCCATGGTAACCAGACATGCCCCCCCTGCACGTCATTGGTTGACCTTCAAAGTTGTTCCAAAGGAGTTGAGAATTTTCCATAATACTTCCTCCTCCTCTATAGGTGCAAGAGGCAGATGGTCAATGTCTAGTCCAGGGGTGCCCAAACCTTTCAGGCTGTGGGCTGGTCATGTGGCTCAACAGGCCGGTCACATAGCTCCTCCCATCGGAAGCGGAAGTAAAATGTGCCTTGCAATCTGTTTTGCAACAGGATGAGATAGATTTTAGGCTGACATGTTCTCTGCCTAAATCAGGGGTGCCCACAGGCCAGATCTGGCCACGACACCAATTCATCCAGCCTGTGCCATCATCGTCACTCCTGGAAGTGGAAGTAAAACACACCTGTATGGACGTGTTTTACTTCCACTTCCGGGAGTGACAAGGGCAGCACAGGCCGGATGAATTGGCGTCGGGGTGGGATCTGGCCCATGGGCTGTAGTTTGGCCAACCCTGTCTAGTCTCTTTGAGTCTCTTTCTCCCTCCCTCTCTTAATCCCACACAGAGAGAGAACTGATTCACAGCTCTTTCCTATGTTATTTCCCACTCAGTCAACTTCATAGCAAAAAAAAAAGGGGATTTACACTTTCAAAGCAACGCTGTGACAAGTTTTATTTAAGGAGGAAATATTTTGATTGTCCATTTTAAACTGCTTTCGGGGGGCGCATGCATAGCGCAATCATCACTAAGAGACGGGATACATCTTGGGGCAGTAATAGCTCATGATTTAATGAAGATTATTTAATGACGATAACCTTCCATTGAAAAGAGAGAGAGAGAGAGATTGAGGTTACACAGTCATTGCACGCAGCCGTTCAAGCATGCCTTTCTCATTTGCTGAGTAGAGCAGGCAAACATCTCAGATGTCTCAGGTGGTCCTTTACATCCCAGGTGCATCCAAATATCTCAGGGCAACTCACCTGGATAAAACCAAAAACCTGTGGCAGGCAGGAGGAAGAATCATGAAAAGCTAAGGACAAGCAGTGCAGCACCCTGGAGAGTTCCCTCCTCCCTCTTCCCTCCTCCTCCTCTTCCACTTTCCCCTCTTCTTCTTCATCTTCATCTTCGTCATCTTCTTCTTCTTCTTGTGTCTTATCTGATTCCAAATATAGGCGATCCTCATGGCGATCAGCCATGAAGACTGTCCTGAGTAAGTAAAAGTAGTATATATTTGATGAATGAGTTAGAATGAGATTAGTTCAATATTATGAGTAAGCTACGCTTTATTTTTACTTAGATTTTGTATATTTTTGTATTGTGTTTTGTATTTGTATTGCATTCTGATTTTTCTGTTTTGTTACTTTTATTTTATCCTCTTTATGAAAAATTAATAAAATTTAATAATAATAATAATAAAAAAGACTGTGCTGAAAATATAATGCTGTGCCCGTTCATCTGCCTTTCGCATCACATTGTGACACCCGGATGTACCCCTGATCCAGTTCCGTGAGTCACTTTCTGGCCCTGAGCCCTTTGGGCACACCAAATCCCTCATCATCATCCTCAGACCAGGATGGATGAAGCTGCTGCTCTCCATCAAGATGGAGTCAAGTGGGATTTAATCCCCACCTTTCCATGTGGACTTCCCCACCCAAGGCCATTGGTCCTCAGAGTGGTCAGGTTGGTTAACCACCGCCTGATGATCTATGTTCAGTTGCTGGCAGTAGGATCTACTCTATGACCATAGCAGGATAACTTGGCCGGACATCAAGATAGTGTTATAAAGGTAAAGGACACCTGTGGCAGACATGACTAGACACTGGAGTGCATTATGCAATAATAAATTAATAAAGAATGGGACCACTGTGAGAACGACGAGCAAACACACAAAGGTAAGTCAGCAGGGGGGGGTTGGGGCCCAGGGGAGTCACGTCCGGGTCTCTCCTCACCCCGGCTTGGGTCCCCCACCCAGGCAACACCGGGTACCCCTGCTAGTAAAGTGTCTATAATGCATAGCAGAGCTACAGGTAGCAATCCCATATACACTTCATATAGAAGCAAACCTCAGTGGAGCTTGCTTCTGAACAGGATTGTGTGGCAAGTAGATCTTTTTAACAGAACAGGAACGGTCCTTTTTCCTTAGTGGGATGAAACCTTGTCAAAATGGCAGAGCCCCTTTCCTCTTGCTCAGAGTTTTACTGATTTGTTCCAGCCTTACAGCAAAGAGAGAACTAGGCCCTGTGCGTTTGGAAGATATATGCACATTTTTAAAATTCAGTTCAGCTCCGCTCACCTTGGAAATACCTTTTCTCCCCTAGCGTCCATGATAGCCAGCCAGTGGCTTTCAGTGAAAATTGCCGGTGTGTTTATCTTTATTTACCATACCCTCTGGCAATGTGATCTTGTTTGCATTTTTCATTTTTGAATACAAACTGGCATGCCAGCACAATATCCCCATTGTGATGCTCATCCATCTTCCTCGGGAAGAATGCTGCCGCAGCTTTTCATAGAATAGCTGTGCGTTCCCTATGCTTTTCAATGCGCCGAGACTTTACAGTCTTCATCTATCTGCGATTGCCAAGTATTAGTCCCAGAGCACAATAATCAATCTAACGCCTCCAGACGGTAAGAAACGGGAGGCTGATTGGCTGTAATTTGATCTCTCATCTGCAATTTTGAAATGTAGCCTTCAAAGACCCAGTTTGTGTCATTCCAACATACATATATACAGCGACTCATAAATGCGGTTCAAAAGTTCATACAGCCAGCCCACAAGAATCTTATGGGGGTGGTTAGACTTCCTTGAAGGAAACCAAAAAAACTAATGCTCTTTGTTTTAAAATACAAGGACGCTCTGTTCCCAGTCGAGCGCATCATTACTAGTTTTCTGCCCCATGCTGTTCTCCATGTTTGCTTACAGAAGTAGATGATATTGCAAAAGGACTCTTTTACACTAGCCCTTTGCTTTGGGATTGCCATCCTTCTGAGAAGCCATCTGCACTGGGCAGGATCTAACAATCCTTTTTCCTCCAGATAATAATAATAATAATAATAATAATAATAATAATAATAATAATAATAATAATAATAATAATAATAATAATAATAATAATAATAATAATAATAATAATAATAATAATAATAATAATAATAATAATAATACAAACCCATTTTGTTCACAGTCGAGTACTGGATTAAAATTAACAGTTCAAGCCCTAACCAAGGACCCAAGAGCTGTTAACGTCTGAGTACATTTGCAGTTCCCAGTAGAGTTGTTTTTTGGAGAGTTAGGATCTTCAAATCAGATAAATCCAAAATTTCCAGATATCTAGGGAGTCCTTTAGGTACTGCTCCAAGGGCTCCGATCCCTACGGGAACAACAACAGATTTCTTCCGCCATAGATGCTTGACTTTAATGTGCAAATCACAATATTTTGTGATTTTCTCCAGTTGTTTGTCTTCAATTCATGCATCTCTTGATATAGCAATGTCAATATATTATTATTATTATTATTATTATTATTATTATTATTATTATTATTATTATTATTATTATTATTATTATTATTATTATTATTATTATTAACATTTCAAGAACAGTACATTTCAAAGCAATACACAGAGAAAAAATATGTTGCAAAAAAAATAATCAGAGTTTCCCACTTCTCTCCAGGCTAAACAGCCGAGGGGAAAAGTCCGGTAACAGTTCCTCCCTCCCCTCAGTTTGTGATGTATTTGTCAGTTGTTTGTTTGATTTGCTGTGTGTTGTTGTTATTTGTTATCTGTTTGTTCACCGCCCAGAGTGGGATGCCACACAAATGGGTGGTACAGAAATACAATAAATAAATAATAAATAAATACCTGCCACATATCCACAGAAAAGTCTCCAGACGCGGATAGCCCTGGCTCTTTGGCTATAAGCAGAGATGAGCACCGAACCCTAGAGTCGGATACGACTGGCTTTTGAGCAAGGGTGACCTTTACCTAGGTTGCCAAAGGAAATCTGTGGCCCTTTCTGCTACGTGACTTTGGTGCGCATTACAGTCTGTCTCAAGGGGATCCTGGCAGAGAGACACAAGGAAAGGTAATTGCTTTCCGTCCAAGACAGAATGGCTGCTCCATTCAGGGGAGGGAAAATAAATAAAATAAAATCTCGTGTAGATCATCTTACAGGCAGTTGTTTCCTTCTTTGTTTCTGAGCTGAAGCTTGGAGGCAAATTGTCCGGCAGATGAAAGAATGGATTTGGGTTTTCAAGCCACATGAATGAGAAACGGTGCTTTAATATCTGCTTGGTCGAGGCTCAGAAGGGAGCCCTGGGCTTCATCGAGGGCAGTGGCATGCTCAAAGATTTATTTTTTTGCACGAGCAACAGATGCTTTCGTGGCCCGCGTGCGTTGTAGCGAGCAAGGATCCATGGCAACCAGGCTTTCACGCCACCATCCCACATCGGGGCAGGGAACAGGAGAACAACAGGCGATGCAGACAACAGAAGGCTCCCTTTCTGTCCGGGGCGGAGTGACTTATTATTTGTTAAAAAAATTGTTCTAATTCTGCCATCTGTTTCTGATCGGCTGCCATGAGAACCGGTCTGGTTGAAAGTCAGCCCAGCCATTTAGCAAATGCTCTCCACCACTGGTTTGGTTTGGGAAGGCGGTGGTCAGGAAGTGATGGGGTGCCTATTGGGGGTGTGTGGGGGGGAGAGATCCCATACATTCCCATTACCTTTGCCTGTCTCTGGGGGGCGCCAGTTGCTGGGGCGCACCAGGATGAGTCCATGTATCCCTGTGGGCCAGCACACTACTGGTAGGGGGAGTCCTGGTTGCGCAGGGGTTAAAAATGCTGTACTGTATTTAATTTAATTTTAATATAATTTAATTTTCACATTTGTATGCCGTCCAATCAGGAAGCCCGACTCAGGGCGGCTCACACAATAATCTAGCACATGGAGAGCTGCTATAAAGAGCAGACTAAAACCCAGAATGGATTCATAACACATCTGAAACTGGAGTCACTACCAGCTGCCAATGACATCCAATGGGCAGAAAACTCTGCAGAAGGCCAAAATCCATCCAGATCAATAAAGGCTACCATGTTTCCTCACCTGGTCTAACCTACCTGCAAAGTCTGATCAGGAGACATTTTAAACTGTGAACTTTCATCCATGGGGAGAAAAACATTATGGGTAACCATGTAAGAGTTTCTTCCTACTTCACAAAAAAATACTTCTTCTTCTTCTGTGCCTAGGCCAGATGTGAAACTGCCAAAATGAAAGCACCTTTTGGTGAGTCCATTCCGCAATTCCTTTCGGCTGACCTAGTGTGAGAAAGGTTAGCCGGCAACACAAGGTTGCCGTTACCAGGATATGCCCAATTGTGGTTCCAAAATGCCACCTTCTTTGGGAAGGCTCTTTCTGTGTACCACTTCAGGAAAAATAGTGAATATACTCTTTGTACAAAATTCCAAGCAAGTCTGGGAAATCGTTTACAGAGACCTGTGATATAATACCTCAACCTGAGCAGTAACTTATAAAAACAAATCGTTTCAGTAAGAAGACAAATGGGCGTCCGTAACCAACAATCAATGTGGCAAGAATTTGTCTCGGAGACACTCGAATCTTGGATGAAGTGAACACGTTTCGATTTCTTTGAAAATGAAACCAAACTCAACGGCGTGAGTAATAAGACAGCTAGAATACTACTCCGGCTTCCTTGTCATTTATAACAATTTGGGCGCTTGCGAGAAGAGCAATCATATTTCAAGATCCTGAAAGATCAATGCAACGGAATACATTTAGTGCGCAATTGCTTCATGATTAAGAAGCCAAAAGCCAGCACTCTGGGCTCAATCACTTCAGTTGAAGAGGCTCACCCATTTTGTATTTTTTTTATTAAAAAAGACTTGGCTCGTGGCTCCTTGACCAGCAGTTAGGGGAAAAATGGCAGTGCCCTTTCCCAATCAAAACCTGCATCGTTGACAGCATATTAATTCATGGGTTTTTGCAAAAGCAGCCTTAGGATGGAGTGCATGAGTTTGCTAAAGATAGATCAACCTGGAAATAAGCAGAACAGAATAGAATAAGAAAGAGGGGATGGACCATCCAATGGGATGACTACGTCGCCAGCATTGCAGTCCTCAAGAAGGCAAATGTAATTAGGATTGGAGCTTCCATCCTAGACCATCGTTTTAGATGGATAGGGCATGTCTGCTGTATGGATGGTTCCAGGCTTCCTCGTCAAATTCTTCATGGGTAACTTAGCTCTGGTAAAAAGACATTGAAGCGCTATAAGGACCAGCTGAAACAAATCACGAAAGTGTCAGCTATAAACTCACAGACTTAGGAGGCAGCGGCCGAAGATCGCCCACTTTGGCGCCAAACCATCTCCGCTGCTACCGATGACTTTGAAGGAGAACCCCACAAACATAATGAGGCTAAGCGACAAGCATGGAAGCTTTGTCAAACACGTCCTCCACCATCTACATTCAGTGTAATGCTGGCCTTTAGGAAAGACTTAAGGACATGGTTGGCCCAGCGGGCGTGGGGTACTGCTGTTGGATCTACTCTACCCCGCTGGCTCATATGACCATCTGACAATTTTGTAATGGGGATTTTAGATTTTTAGATTCGTGATTTTGTGATTTTTAGATTTCAGAGATTTTAGAATTTTTATGATGTTCATATATATGTATGGGTGATTGGAGTATGTTACGTTGGGGGTGTTTCTTGTGTTGGAAGTAGGGTTGCCATAACTCTCTCCCGCCAAACCGGGACAGCCATTGCATTCTTCAAACTGTGCATGCATTGGACGGGGCTGTTAGGGAGACCGCGGCTCTAAGCCCACAGAGAATCCCTGCCCAAGGCAGACAGGGAATACCGACCCTATGCAATTAACCCTTTGCAGTCACATGAAGAAGGAATCCTCCATCCCAGTGTCCGGTGGAGGTTTGGCTTCTTAGATATGGGTATTTCTTGCTCCCTCCCATCTTTCAAGGAAAAGTGCTGAGGATGACTCCTTGTCTCCCAAACTTCAAGATGAGCCAAGGGATTTTTGCAAAGAGTTATTTCACTGCCTCCGTCCCTTTCTTTCAATTATCTCACTTGCAAGTGTCTCTTCTCCTTGGCGGGCTTCTCAGGGTGCTGTTTTGCCTTCACCGCTTTCAAGCAGGATAATTGAAAGAAAGGCAGGGAGGCAGTGAATTAACTCTTTGCAAAAATCCCTTGGTAAGGGGTGATCTTGCTTCCTTTGTTCAGATTTAAAAATCTGGGACTTTTACATGTTTTTTTCTTGAACCGGCCGGGACAGCTTGAATCCGGGAACATCCTGGAAAACCAGGGCATATGGCAACCCTAGTTGTAAGCCACCCGTAGTCACTTCGGTGAGAGGATGGCTAAACAAATAAAATAAGTAGCAGCAGCAGCAGCAGCAGCAGTAATAGTAATTTTAGCTTTGTATGTTATTATATGCTGGTGGTGCCTCTGACACAAATAAAGAAAGAATACAGCTACAACCATCTGTGCAATTTACAGAAGCACCGAGAAATTTCATTGGTACTGGCAAGAAATAGCTCACTTTTTCAGAGGTGAGGAGAGAGAAAAACATTTTCTCATTCCTGCACATAGGAGTAAGAGAAACTAGGCTTTCTATCCTTCCACACTTGTGGATGGCGTCACCCTCGGTGTCAAATACATGTCTCTAATGAAAAGCATCCTGTTGAAGGCGATATGAAACTGCCATTGATTCTTAGCGTTATACTTAATTAGTTTTTTGTTTAGCAGACTTTCATTTGTATGTGATCTTTCAATACAAATATTCTCAGGGCCACTCACATCAATAAAGCAAAGCAAATACAAACAAACAATAAATAACACATGGAAATTAAAAGAGCAGGCAAAACTTTCATCTCGGTCAGAAACTAAAAATCTGCCCTGGGAGATGTAAAAAAACAACAACAACACCCTAAAAGGAGCTAACAAAGTTTAATTAAGCAAATATTGTATTTGTGAAAAGAGGAATCTTCCTGTTGCCTTCTTTCCAATAAACATTGCCAGACGTGATGTCATACCACCCTGACTTGTTTCATTCTTCTTCTTCTTCCTCCTCCTCTTCCTCCAGCTGCTGTATCCATTCCAGATATTGGCTATCATAATGGTGATAGTCTTCCTGTTCTTAACCCCTCAGAACGGTGTCTTCTGAGGACCTTCCACACAAGTCTCTCAGGTTCTTCAGCTATGAAGTCTACGTTCAGGGCCTCTTTCTTCCCAAGGATCTTTCCTTGCAGAGCGCATTGGAGTATTCTAATTTCATGTCGTTCCTCATTATATGGCCACGGTATTGGATCTTTCTTTGCTTAATGGTCTTAAGAAGTTCTTCTTCTTTATCCACCTGGTGCAATGCAGTAAAACCCCTACTTACAGGGGGAAAGCCTTTTCCATAGGGTTTTGCTTAAATCGAATTTTTATGTAACTCAAAGCAAACCCATAGGAAAAAAATTTTTTACGCAACTCAAAGCAAACTCATAGAAAAAATGATTTTTTATGTAACTTGAAGCAATCCCATAGGAAATCGTGTAAATCGGGACATGGTTTTAGCACAAAATCATTATGTAAGTTGAATTGTATGTAACTCGAGGCATTTGTAAGTCGGGTTTTTACTGTACTTCTACATGAGTCCCATGGTCAACCCATTATATCCTTAGCATACCTGTCAACCTTCCCGATTTTCAGTACCGATTTGCGCAATTTCCCGCCCCGCACTGCCGAAACCCTGGAATTTGGCAGCAGGGACGAGGAGGTACTGCACAGCCCTTCTGTGCAAGTCGCATTCTACGCATGCGTAGAAGGGTTTTACGCTTGCGTAGAACCCTTCTACACTTATATAGGATCCTTCTACACATGCGTAGAAGACTACGCTTGCGTAGAAGGGGGCTACGCAAGCGTAAAACCCTTCTACGCATGCGTAGAACGCGACTTGCACAGAACCGATCTACGCAGGTCCTGGATTCGTCAGAGCCGCGGTTGACAGGTATGATCCTTAGCAGCCATCTGTAGATCCACATTTCAGAAGCAACACTGGAAATACGTAACATCTCACTATTCGGATCTTTGTCACAAAGTGTCAGACTCGACTATGCGCCTGAACAACAAAAGCAAGAGTTAGATCTCCACTGCATATCAAATGTCGCATTTTTATGAAAATGGATCTTGCTTTTTCTATTTATTTTTTAATCTCTACTTCAGGATCCCAATTTTCATTTAACATCCTCCTAAATAGACAATTTTATTCACTCTTTCAATTTGAGTTCATACTCCTGCTAGGGGAAAAATGTTATGTTGCACATGCAGAAAGTGGTAATACAGACATACAGGCAAACCTAAGTAGGTAAGCCCTTTAATAAATATATAACAAGATTTTAAAAGCTAAGAACCAGCTATCTTTATTTAAGCCAGGAAGAAAGAGACTTGAGCTTCTTGATGTATTCTTGTTCAGTTGTTTCCCTTTGAAATCTGTTTTTTGACATTCTTTTACTCAAAGATGTCGACTCCAAAGAACCGGTGTTCAGAGTCCGCACCACAAAGCAGGGTTTTTTTCTGCCTTCAGATAAAACAGAGACTCTGACCCTTATTTTAACACCAGGGAAAGGTAATTGACTTGTATGAGCGTTGCCGTAATCTATGTGCTAACCTGCCCTTTGAAACTTTATGACCAAGGTTAACAATGCAATTTTCACTTTCTGTATCTCATTTGGCTTTTGCCTACCCTCATAACCAGAACCAGTGTGCTTGCAAGTCTGCAGCATGAATTTCATGCTCTGTGCATTTACAGAAACAAATTTGCAAAAGCTTGTGGCAAAACCAGTCCCGGTTCCTTAGTCTTAAATCTGTGATCTTTCATGAATTAAAGCGCAGAAGAGGAGTTTTGATCCAGGAACAGTTTTGAAATAATTCTGCTAGTCTTAAACTTGCACAATATGTTGAGGCTGAACTTTTGGGGGAAGCATTTCAGGATATTCTGCCTCTCCCTGTTTGATGCTTTTTGGTTGGTTTGTAGTCTGTCTTTCCTTCCTTCCTGATTTAATTCTTGTTTGTTTCATTTCTTCTTTGCATTTTAATCTGTGCATTTTACTGTATATGCATGTTTTATTAGCATGTTCACCACTGCACTGAATGGCCTATATGCCAAAAGTGCAGTACTGTACTGTATATCAATTTAACTAACTAATAACAACAATAATAGAGGGATCGAGGACAAACAGCTGGAGAAAATCACAAAATATCGAGATTTGCAAATTGAAGTTGAACGTTTATGGAGGAAGAAATCTGTTGTGTCCATAGTGATCGGAGCCCTTGAAGCAAGACCTAAAGGATTCCCTATATATTTGGGGCGGGGGGGGGGGGGGGAGAGAATTATTGGACTTGAATATCTTAACTTTACTAGGAACTGCTTATATACTTAGACGTTACCTGCTCTTACGTCCTTGGTTGGGTCTTGAACTGTTAATTTTATACCAGTCTCTGACTGTGAATCTAATTATAGATTTTATAATAATAATAATAATATTTTTGTTTTTGTTATACACAATTAAGTTGATGGCTTCTAAGCATGCAATCAGTCCATGCCAATATGGTTTGCAGTGGCCTTAGGCTGAAAGCCGACCCTCTTCTTCTTTGGTCTCCTCTTCAGTCTGGGAAATTCACATCCTCTTGCCATAAATCCGTGTTAGAGATGCTTCCACCTCCCCCCCCCCGCCCCTCCGAAGGACACCTGTGTGCAATTCTCATATCCTGCATTATACAGCAGGAAAAACAGAACCCATGGCTCTCCTTTTCAGCGCACACTCCCAAAGCCAATTTTACAGATTTGGGACGCATCACAGCCTCCGTCTTAAGCAAGCGGCAGCTTTTCCTAGCGTGGCTTTGATCCCACTATTTATTTCATCAACTTCGAGCAGTATTATTTTTGCCAGCTTCAGGGTTTTTTTACACAGCAATCTTCAGGTTGCTTCCTTTTATTTTTTGTTAAAACTGATTGCCATGACATGTGGGTTTTTTCCCCCCAGTGCTGATTTTTAGACACTTCCCCAAAGAGGGGATTGTGTTCTTCTTCTGCTCAAGGTTGCAAAGACAGGACAACTTCTACATTCGAAAAAAGGTAGCCTTCTTCTTCCATGTCTAGGCCAGACATGAAACTGCCAAAATGAAGGCACCTTTTGGTGAGTTCATTCTGCAGTTCCTTTCCCCCTGACCTAGTGCAATTAAGATTAGCCGGCACAACAAGTTTACCATTACCAGGGAATGTCCGATTGTGGTTCAAAAATATCACCACCTTTGAGGAGGCTCTAAAACAGGATTTCTCAACCTTTTTAAGCCAGGGGCCAGGTCACATTCCTTCAGACAGCTTTGGGGGCCGGATGGCCATTTTGCCGTTCCTCCACCGCATGGCACTTTCTGGTGTGGTGGAGACGGTAGGGGCCACACATACCTGTCAAGTATCCCAGATTGACGTGATTTCCCATATTTCTGCACTGCTAACTCTACTTTCCCACTGCCATCCCGTAATTTGGCCAGCGGGGAAAGTAGTTACTGCGCATGCGCGTATGCGCAGTACCCTTCTGCGCGTGCGCAGAACCTTCTGTGCAGAAGGGTTCTGCGCAGGTCCCGTATTTTCTGGAGCCACGCTTGACAAGTATGGGGCCACATGAAATGACACCATGGGCTACATCCAGCCCACGGGCCACAGATTGAGAATCCCTGCTCTAAAAGGAGTCTGAAAGGGGAGAGGATGATGATAGCACTCTTCAAATACATGAAAGATGGTCATAAAAGAGGAAGTGCAGGATCTGTTCTCCATCAATTCAGAGTGCAGGATGCGTAATAACGGGCTCAAACTGGAAAGCAACCATATCTGTCATTTCTGCTTTGATTTAAACCAAACTCAATGGCGTGAGTGATAAGACACTGAGCAGAGGGTTGGACGCAATGGCCTAAAAAATCACCCTCCCAGCTCAGTGGTTCTATGATAAAGAGGAAGGGCATGATCTGTTCTCCATCATCCAAGACAGTAGGACATGGAAAAGTGAACTGAAACTACTTGAAGCCAGATATCAATGTCAATGGTCAAGGTCAAAAGCCAGTCATATCTGACTCTAGGGTTTGGTGCTCATCTCCATTATAATTTATAATTTCATGTCAGAAATTATTCTGAGTCAAAAGGATTTTTGCTGGAGAAACTCCACTCAGGGGATGCCCGAATGAGGCTCCTTTCATGTCCCCAAGAGCTGGGACACAGACGGGTGCTCAATCCGTCATGCTGTACCCAGGTCTCAAACTGCCAACTTGCCGGCCTTTTGTTTATAACCCAAAAGTCTGCGTCTGCAGATGTTTCCATGGACATGTGGCAGACGTGACTAGACACCGTAAGTGCACACTGTTTACTTTCCCACCAAAGCGGTACCTATTTATCTACTTGCAATGTCTTGCTTCCGAACTGCTAGGTTGGCAGGAGCTGGGACAGAAGACGGGAGCTCACTCCGTCGTGCAGCACTCGGGTATCGAACTGATGACCTGCTGCCTTCCAGTCAGCATCTTAGCCACTTATGTAATTTTATGTCGGTTTTTAATGTGTGAGGTTGTGCTGTTAGCCGCCCAAGAGTAGGGAAATCTCCTATATGGGTGGGGTATAAATAAAATAAAATAAAATAATTTAATTTAATTTAATTTAATTTAATTTAATTTAATTTAATTTAATTTAATTTAATTTAATTTAATTTAATTTAATGGAAAAATCCCCACCCGGGATCCCAGCCTGCAGAAACCTGGAGCTCCGATCCAAATCCAATCTTCCCCATCCGCGTTTTCCCCCTTACTCGGGGGCGTGGCGGGAGGGAGAAGGAGCGCGCGGTTGCTAAGGAGCGGCTCCGAAGCCCCGCCCCCCGCCCTATTTAATTGGTTGGCGAGCGCCTCGGTGGTCACATGATCGGTCCGGCCAACGAGGCAAAATGGCTGCGCCCGAGGGGTAAGGAGAGCGGGGAAGTTTGGAGCGCCAAGGCGGGCGTGGGAGGGAGGAAGGAAGGAAGGGGGGACCGGAGAGGGGCTGACCCCCTTCTTTCCAAGACTTGGGTGTCCTTCATTCCACCCACTGGGAGGGGGGGGAATAGGGACCCCCTCCATCCCTCCCTCCCATTGCTTCTCCCCTTTTCTATAAATAAACAATAAATAAATATTTCCTCCCCTTAAAAACCTCCCCAGGACGCCCCACCCCCATTTCCTTCGGTTTCTGCCCTCTTCTTCAACATGAACAACCTGGACTTCGGCTCCTGGTCGGGTCGGGTCTTCACGTGCACCTAGACACGTGTCAGCAGAGGATGCATGCGTGCATGCTCCCTGCCCTGTGGGAATATAGGAATATAGTGAATAAAGTAGGTATATAGATGAATTCTAGTGTTGGTTCCGTCTCCTGTTTCCTCTTTTGACTTTATTGTGCCTTTGAATTCATGTTTCGATTTTGTTACTCCCCCAACAGGAGTCTCTGGACCAAGTCTGGCATTGTTGTTGTTATTGTTGTTATTATTATTATTAACTTCCACTTATACCCTGCCCGTCTGGGGTTTCATCCCCACTCTGGGTGGCTACCAACAACATATTAAAAACATCTTAAAATCACACAATAAAATACACAGGTGAGATGTTGTTGTACCCTATAATATTTTGTATTATCTCTTTATTGTCATGTGGTGTTGTAATTGTATTTTTGATATTTTTTAACAGTATTATACTTTCTGTTGGAAACCGCCTTGAGTCGCACTTGTGCTGAGTAAGGCGGTATAGTAAAGGTAAAGGTTTCCCTTGCTCGAAAGCCAGTCGTATCCGACTCTAGGGTGCAGTGCTCATCTCTGTTTCGAAGCCAAAGAGCCAGCGCTGTCTGCTTCTGCAGACGTTTCCGTGGTCATGTGGCAGGCATGACTAGACACCGGAGCGCACGTAACGCTGTTTCCTTCCCTCCGAAGTGGTCCCTGTTTATCTACTTGCAATTTCTTGCTTTCGAACTACTAGTTTGGCAGGAGCTGGGATGAAGACGGGAGCTCATTTCTGTCCTGCAGTATACAAATCTAATAAATAAATAAAACTTGGGAAATTAGAATATCGTGCAAATGTTCATTCAGTTCAGTAATGCAACTTAAAAGGTGAAACAAATATATGAGATAGACTCATTACATGCAAAGCGAGATAGTTCAAGCCTTACTTTGTTATAATATTGATGCTTATGGCTCACAGCTTATGAAAACCCCAACCCCCCCAATCTCATGTACCCCATAATCATCTCATGTACGTTGTACGCCATCATAATTATAACGAATTAAGGCATGACATATTTTGCTTTGCATGTATTGAGTCTATCTCATATATTTGTTTCACCTTTTAAGTGAAATGAATGGACATTTGCACAATATTCTAATTTTCCGAGTTTCACCTGAATATACCTAATTCACAACCGGTGTGTGTGTGTATGCGCGTGGTGGCAGGGGCAAAAAACCCTCAGACTATAAAAATGTTACTAATAAATTAGTTAATGACAAACCTCTCCTTACTCTTTCTCTCTCTGGATGTCCCCACCAGGACTATTCTGAGTTGTGTCCAAACCTACCTCTGAAGGTTTTTCAGCCAAGAAGTTATTTTTTACTGTATGTGTGTTTTCTGTTCCCCTTCCTTTTTAAAACTTTGTATGATCAGCTGTAATAAGCCACACTCTTGGTTTCTTACTGAGTAACTAAAGAGCTCTAATGTGCTTGGTGTGTGTGTGTGTGTGTGTGTGTGTGTGTGTGTGTGTGTGTGTGTGTGTGTGTGTGTGTGTGTGTGTATATATATATATATATATATATATATATATATATATATATATATATATATATATATATATATATATATATATATATATATATATATATATATATATATATATATATATAAATTTAAGTTGGGTTCATTTTTCTTAGTGCTGCTTTCTCGGTCGGCAGCTGGCTCAAAAAAAAAAATTAACATCTTTGAAGAAGCTTTTGTTACTAAAGTTTTTGTCCTCTTATGTTTGCCAATAAATTAACCTGGTTAGTTTGTTTTAGCAATGATAGAGTGAACAAACCAAACCAGAGAAACAATAATATTGTGGCATCTTTAAGGCAGATACATTTATTTCAGCAATACTGTGTCTCTGGAAATGTGTTAAAATCCACACTTCTACAACATGTTTTGCGTTTTGTTTCAACTTTGTTTCAACTTTTCCAAGTAACCCTGTTAGATTCCAGAGTCTGGTTAGAAGGTGGGACAGAACGAAGAGAGGTCCAGAAACTGACAATTGTATCATTAACACTGGGCATAAACTCATTTGCTTGTGAATCGGTGGTTTGAATCCCTAGGCTTCTGAAGAAGATGGCAGTGCTCATAAAATCTCATGACCACTTAAAAGCTGTCACTCTTAAAAGTGTCTCAGAATTTCACACTGTATAGATATGGTGGGAGTTACGATCCAGAACATAGCAATAGCAGTTATACTTAGCAATTACACTTCTATACCGCCCCATCGTGCTTAGTGTACCTTTTGGTCAGTTTACAGGTAATTAGCATTTTGTCCCCAACATGCTGAGTACTCTTTTTCCTAGCCTTGGAAGGTTGAGTCAACCTTGACACCCATCAGGATGAAAGGCATCAGGTTTGTCCTACAACACATCATGGTTTTGTTTGCTAGAAGAGAGCTTTCTATAGTTCACCCAGAGACATTTTTCACAAATACCTTCGGATATCTCCATGATGTTGGGAAAAGTTGAAGGCAGCAGGAGAAAAGGACGACTGAATGTGAGATGGATAGACTCAGTAAAAGAAGCCACAGCTTTTTGTTTACAAGACATAAGCAGTGCTGGATCATTTCTTCAAAGGTTTTCAATAAGTCAGAAGCAACTAGTTACCATGCAGTAGTGAGTGCTGTCTTTCCCCTGCTTTTAGATGCATTCTCTTTATTAGAGAAACACAATGTAGAGCATATATGGCCAGTTTTCTGTCCTTTCCTAAGCTTCAGACATGGAGGCTTGTGGGTGTTTATCTGGCTGTGCTGCATGTCTTGATTCTAGAGTGCATACGTGGCATGTCAGCACTTATGTGGAGTCCCTAAATGCCGGGTGCTTCTCCGTTCTGCCCACAGCACGTCAGCCTCTGTGAATGTGCTTTGTCAGTAGCGGCTGTTCCATAATGAGACTTATCAATCAACCATTTACCACACACTTTAAAAAACCACATTTCTTCTGGTCACTTTCCTAACACACCCAGACCTGAGAAGAACTGGAGCAGACATCTAATATATAGCCAGAAGAGGATAGCCTTTAAGAATGTGCGATGAAGGAAAGGTTGTGCAATGGATAAGTGAAAGGAGAACCAGGGTAGTAGCTGCATGGATATCTCTATTTCCATTCATCAGATAATACAGCAGTACATGTTGCTGACATGCTGAACACAAGTTCAAGGTACAATGAGTGGTTTCCTTCTGATATGCCCCTTGCCCTTTATGCTGCATGTTCCCTGCAAACTCTTACCTGGTCTCCTGACAGGTAATTTTTGTCTGCCCTGTCTGCTTGTGCAGATGCTTAGAGTATTTGTGACCAAGTACAGTATCTCCAGGGGACTGCAGTGGCTCAAGTGGTTGAGATGCTGAACTTGCTGACCAGTAGGTCACAGTTCGATTCCATGGTACTGCATGATGGAGTGAGCTCCTGTCTCTGTCCCATGCCTGCCACATGTCCATGGAAACATCTTCAGATGCAGACAACGCTGGCTCCTTGGCTATAAACATGAGCACTGAACCCTGGAGTCAGATACGACTGGCTTTCAAGCAAAGGCGACCTTTACCCTTATAGTGTCTCCTGATTTTGTTGTTGGTGCTGAGTTCTGCAAACGACTTGGTCCCAAACAGTGGTATACCCGTACACTGCACATGAAAGAGAAAGACAGAGAAAGTGTGCGGTTGTTCACCATCAGAAGTGGGGGGGGGGGATACTTCTATTGGATCTCTGGCACATCACAAGCCAAAGTTAGATTTCCACCCCAGACAGCCGTTGCTCCCGGAAGCGGAAGTAAAACATGCTGTATGGATGCATTTTGTTTTTGTTTCCAGGGCTGGCGTGGGCTGGATGAATTGGCATCGAGGGCAGGATCTGGCCCGTGGGATGTAGCTTGCATACCCCTAGATTAAGCAGAGAAAATGGCAGCTTAAAATCTATCTCGTCCTGTTGCAAAAGAGATTGCTAGGCGCTTTTTGCTTCTGGTGGGAGGAACCATGTGACCAGCCCGCTGAAGCACATGACCGGCCCATAGCCTGAAAAATTTGGGCACCCCTGTTATAAAGACATTATCCAACCTTTCATTCAGGAGTTTACAATTTGGTTAAGTCTCCTCTGCTTTCCTTCTGTTGCCTGCATTCCCCACTCCATTCTCCATCTATGAAGAGAAATCTCCAAAATTCCACAGTGTCGCAGTTTGGGACCTTAGCGCTGCATGATGGAGTGAGCTCCCATCTCTGTCCTGGCTCCTGCCAACCTAGCAGTTTAAAAGCAAGAAATTAAAGGTAAAGGTCGAAAGCCAGTCATATCCATCTCTAGAGGTTGGCGTTCATCTCCATTTACAGACATAGAGCCATGTGGCAGGCATGACTAGACACCGGAGTAGATGGAATGCTGTTTACATTTCCACCAAAGTGGTCCCAGTTTATCTACTTGCAATTTCTTGCTTTCAAACTGCTAGGTTGGCAGGAACTGGGACGGAGACGGTGCTCAATCCGTCGTGCAGTACCCAGAAATAAAACTGATCTTCCAGTCATCGAGTTCAGCCTCTTAGCCACTTGAGCCACCGCAGTCCTTGCAAGACATTTCAAGTAGACAAATAGGTAGACAGCATTCCATGCACTCTGCTGTATAGTCATGCCTGCCACATGTCCATACCTGTCAAGCGCAGCTCTGGAAAATGCGGGAACTGCTCCGGCCTGGGCGTGCATGTGCAGCAACAACTTGTTTGTGCATGTGCACAACCTCTTTGCGTGTGCACAGAACCCTTTTGTGCATGCGCAGAACCCCTTTGAGCATGTGCACTGCTGCCTCCAATGGGCGCACATGTGCAGTAACCCCTTTCCCCGCCATTCAAAATATGGGATGGCGGCAGGAAAGGGGAGGAACAAGTGATGAAATACGGAAAATCCTGGCCAATTACGGGATACTTGACAGGTATGCACATGTCCATGGAAATGTCTACAGAGACAGACAGTGCTGGCTCTTTGTCTATAAACAAATGAGCACTGAACCCTAGAGTTGGATACAACTGGCTTTTGAGCAAAGGTGATCTTTTGCAGAAGGGGAAGCAGATGTTGGGAGACTGGTGGGTGGGAAAGGGAGTGAAATGATCCGTGCCCTGAGATTCGATGCCATTTTTCTTCTGGTAATGGGCAGCCGCTCAAATGCCTCGAATTCAGAAATCAAAAGTCCTGGAAGATTTCAGGCCCAGCGCCTTAGGGGACTGCAGCCACAGAATGCGCCTGGCATCCATAATTGTCTTCTGCTCCCAGGGTGTAGCTTTAGCTACTGAATAAAAGTATTGATTGCTCTTCAAACCCCAAACTTGCTTTCAAAGCAAGTGATGGACATTGAAAATCCCATTAAGGGGTCAACATGTTTCCTTGGCATGGAGTTGCAGGAGGGCTGACCTGGTCTACCCTTACTGCTGAGCAAGTGAAAAGGAAAAGCAGGGCAGGAGGAAAAAGGCTTTCGAGGCTGTCGAGTGAAAAATGCTCTCTTAATCTGAAGCGACGTCTTGGGTTTTTTTGATTAAGGAGATCTGAGTTTTATGCTTAACAAAAGTTGGCTGCTTTAAGTTGTTAATCAATGGCTGGGCTTTCAAGCAGCTGGCTATTTTTTATTATTATTTTTTATTTTGCCTGGTTTGTGCAGCAAACCGGCAGAGGAACAAATTGCGTTCTTGCTGTGAGTTTTACAAAGCTGAAAAGCGCTGGCTGGAAGAGGTGGCGGCGCCCACCTGCAGTGTCCCACAGACCTTGCGATGTGAGGTTTGAAGGAAAGGTTGCTAGGTTTTTTTTTACAGGTCCGTTGATGCATGTACGTTTGGAACGAAGATAAAATATCCCCTTTATTTAAGTCCTTTGCAATCACAGCGGGGCAGGCACATGGAATTACTGTGGTGTGGTGTGACCACAGCTTTGTTTTGAGTCGAACCCTTCTGCTTATTAATACGGCATAATCAGGGCTGGTTGGGGATACAGTATAATTTCCATGCATCCTTGGAACATGCCCATAAGGTGGCTAGCATCTCTTTCTTGTGCATTGGTTGGGGAAGGAGGCATGGTGTCTTTCCAAAAGCCTCTTAGTCACGAAGAGTCAGAGGCAAGACTTATTGTCCCATATGGCAGAGGTGGCGAACCTTTGAGAGCCGAGTGCTGGGGAGGGAGGAAGGGTTCCCATTGGGCTGCTGGATGGAGAGGCAGGTTGAACACTGAACTGGGGGGAGGGAGGAAGCACTCCCATTGGGCTGCTGGGCGGAGGGGCAGGGCACATTATTTGCTGGGGCAACACCGCATGTGCCCACAGAGTGGGCTTTGAGTGCTCTCTCTGGCGCGCATGCCATAGGTTCGGCACCACTGCCGTATGGTCTTATACATTTTACGCTATGTTTCAAAGTTGCTGTTGCTGCGATTGCTGCTCAATTTGTTATGGAAGCTAATAAGTGAAAAGAGTGATACCTGAGGATGGCAGGTGCACTGACCACTTTCCAATACAAGTGTTGTAGACATGGAGCATCATCCTTACGTCCCTCTGTGTCATGCGTGTTCCTGCCTTGAAGGAAAAAGGAAATAAAGGAAATTTGAACAAATTAAATAAATAAAATAAATCTTTGCATGTCCACAGGAGAACAAAGCAGCCTTATATTATCTGCAGGCAGATATAATTCCTTACTACCTGCAGAAGTACAGGTTTATGTGTCTTTGTTGCTTAGAGCCTTTTTTTAAATTGCAAAATTGCTAAGCTGAAAACTGGTTAAGGCAACTGGTTGGTATGCATGCTTGTCTAGATAATATACGCAAGAAGAGTTCACATACAGGAAACCTGGCTGTGGATTTAAAATCTGTTTTTTCTTGGCGATTTAAAAGTCAGGCCCGCCAAGAATAGAGCATTGTGATGGAATAACATTGATTTACATGCACGATTGAACCTCCCAATAAGCCTTGAGCCTCACATTCATTTCTCTTCAGTCGTACATTGATTTAGGGTGATGAACTTGGCCCCCGATTACTAGGAATAAATGCCAGGACTTGCCATAAACAATTATGAACATTTAACTTGACTTGTTGTTATTGGTATAAGATAAACAAGAAAGCTTGGCTCCGTCTTCGGTTTCTTGACGGAGAAACTTTGCCTGCTGGGGTTACAGCAGACGAAGGGAAGATGGGCAAATAGAGACAGGCGCACGGCTAGGACGAGAATAAGACAGTGAATAATTCATGATGTGTTAAATAGTCGGTGTAATGTAATGGCTGCAGCGGCTTCATCCCATCTGCCTGGGTTAACTCTGCCGACACAAATATAGTTAAGCTTTACGAAACACATTTAAGCCTCTAACACAGGGATTCTCAAAACTGCAGCCCGCTGGCCGGATGCGGCCCACGGCACCATTTCATGTGGCCCTACCAGCACCACACCAGGAAGTGCCATGTGGAGGAAGGGCAAAATGACCGTCTAGCCCCCCAAAGCTGTCTGAGGGAGCATGACCCGGCCCTCGGCTTTAAAAGGTTGAGAACTCCTGATCTAATGGGTGTGTTGCTTTATCTTACCAATTCTGTTAATTTAATCTTTTTTAAAAAAAATAATAATTTCCAATTTGTATAGCCGCCCAACTCAAAATGACTCAGGGCGGCTCACAGCATTAAAAAACAATACACAGCATTAAAAACAGTTCTGTTGCATGGCATCTTCATAACAATCCCAAGAGTAGCAAAGCAAAGTTTTACCTATTATGTATGCAATCTCAATGTGTACCAATTTGATTGTGTCCGTTTTAATTGTTGTCTGCCTGTGACATCCTTATTTTTATTGAGTGACCTCTTGTATTTTGCCATGGTCAATTGCCTGGCGCAATCAACTTATTGACGGATGGTTATGAAGAGTGGCATGTAAATGTGGGGAAAGGTCCCATCTTCATAACAAGCCCAAGAGCAATAAAGCAGAGTTTTACCTGTTAGGTGTCCAGTCTCAATGTGTACCAATTTTATTGTGTCAGTTTTAATTGTCGTGTGTCTGTGACATCCTTGTTTTTATTGATTGACCTCTGGGCAATCAATCAATCAATCAATCAATCAATCAATCAATCAATCATAAAATAAAATAAAAACAGGCCCAATCAGTCCCTGGGAAATAGATGGGGAAGAAGTAGAAGCAGTGACAGATTTTACTTTCTTAGGATCCAAGATCACTGCAGATGGAGATTGCAGCCATGAAATAAAAAGGCGACTGATTCTGGGAAGACAAGCGATGAGAAACCTGGGGAACATAATTAAAAGTAGAGACATCACATTGCAAACAAAAATTCACATAGTCAAAGCAATGGTATTCCTGGTGGTAATGTATGGCTGTGAGAGCTGGACCATTAGGAAAGCGCAGAAGAATAGATGCCTTTGAAATGTGGTGTTGGAGGAGAGTTTTGAGGATCCCATGGAGAGCAAGGAGAACAAATAGGTCAATATTAGAAGAAATCAACCCTGACTGCTCCTTAGAAGGTCAAATAGTAAAGATGAAGCTGAAGTACTTTGGACATCAAATGAGAAGAGAGGACTCACTTGAGAAAGCTTTGATGCTGGGAAAGGTGGAGGGCAAAAGAAGAAGGCGGTGGCAGAGAATGAGATAGCTAGATGGCATTGTTGACGCAATGGGCACAAAGCCGGGTGGGCTGAGGAGGATGGTGGAGGTCAGGGGTGCCTGGCGTTCGGTGGTCCATGGGGTCGCGAAGGGTCGGAATTGACTGTGTGACTGAACAACAAAATTTTGCCATGGTCAACGGACTGGCTCAATCAACCTATTGATTGACTGTTATGAAGAGTGGCATGCCAATCTGGAGGAATTCCCATTGGTCATTTGCATGCATGTAAAGGAACTCACACGATCTGCGTAACCAGTTGCTTCCAATTAATGAGCTCTTGATGACATTCTTTGGCTCATGCGCCCAGAAACACCACCACTGGCAGCTGGTGCCGTAATGACATTTGCAGTTTTTCTCACACACGCATCGGTTGCCAGCAGGATCTGGGCCATAATTAAATAAATGAAAATGATGGACTCCAGATCCTCTCTCCTGTGTACTAGCGGTGGACCCGGTTTGCGCGGAAGGCAGGCTTTTCTAGGCTTTTGCTGCCCCTGACTCAAGCGGCACAAGTCCAGTGGTCGGCCCCGGCTGGCTGGAAACAAGTTGCTGACCAGGGCTTTGGGAAACTGCGTTTGCATATAGAAGAAGTCTGACCTTCTGGCTTTGCAGAATTGTCTCCATATGGTATAGATTAAGATGGACCTTTATACCGAGTTGTGCTCTATGAAATGTGTCTTTTGGACTTGTGGTGTTGGAATCGTACTGAAGTTTGCTCTTTGTGCAGCTGTAAAACAAAGGCTGTTTTCCAGAATTCCTCGTTTCCCCGAGAACACCGTGTAATAATTAATACATGAGGGGACACTGCCTTGCTCAGGTTAATGTGGGATTCATACCTGTTTTCTTGTTCTTAGCAACAGCGTAGTAACTATGGGTAGCTGAAGGCGCATAATCATTGTTTCTCCCACAATGGTTGATTTGGAACATGATCTGCTTTAATTACTGAGACAAGGCATTTCAAGAAGCCATCTGGAGTTAGTCAGGTTTGAGAATGTAAGGTTTTCGTGCGCAAAATCTCTGGGCAATTTATATATATTTCACCTCGTCTACATTTCAGGAATAATTGCATTTCTCAGAATTCCACCACGAATTTTCCACCTCATTCTAGTTCTGTGTTGCTGTGTTTATTTCCCATTTCCTGACCGTTGGGAATCAAAATAATGAAATGGTTCCTCTTCCACTCATTTTGCCATTGGTCCCGATATGATGGTTTCCACCGGCATTTGCTCACCGAGGGAGACTATCACCCCACCCAAAGGGCGGCCATAGCTGTTGGCACCTTTAGGGAGTCAGGTTGGTGACCACCACCCAACACCTGGCATTAAAACCACCACTGTAAACCAAGGTTAATCTGTTCTTTCTCTTCGTAGGCCATCCTTTTTCCTGGGCAATGAAACCTTGCGAGTACCGGCTGCCCTGTTTGCTCTGAACAGGTCTCGCTTGTGCGATCGGCTGAGAGCCAACAAAGATGTGCAGAAGTCGTCTATTGTCCTCTTGCAGGGCGGAGAGCAAACCAACAGATACTGCACTGATACAGGCATCATCTTCCGCCAGGTGAGCTTCAGCAGGAACACAAACTTAGCTTTATCTTATTTCCCACCCACCCACCCATCCCGCCGCCTTTTAAAAGCTGCTGTCCTGCAACCAAAAGGTTGTGAGTTCAACCCTGGCCAGGGCTCAAGGTTAACTCAACCTCTTCCATCCTTCCAAGGTCAGCCAAAACGAGTCCCCAGCATGTTGTGGGCAAAATGCTCATTAACTTGTGGACCACCTAGAGCAGTGCTGGCGAGCCTATGGCATGTGTGCCAGAGGAGGCACTCAGAGTCTTCTTGGTGGGCACATGCGCCGTCGCCCCAGCACAGAGTTTGCTCTGGTATAGAAGTGTAATTGCTATATCCTTGTTAAATATAACCATGTTCTAATCTACAATGTCTCTTTCTGTCCATTTGCTCTATCCAGTTCTTCGGGTTTCTGTGAATCCACAGGAATGGGTTTACTGCGTGTATGTGCAGTAAACCCATTCCTGTGGATACACAGGGGACGACAAAGAACAGTTGCAGGTAGGCAATCTGTCATTATAGAGCCCTGGTGGTACAGTGGATAAACTGCTGTACTGCAGCTAAAACATTGTGAGTTCAATCCTGGCCAGGGATCAAGGTAGATTCAGCCTCTTCCATCCTTCTGAGGTCACTTAAAGGAGTCCCCAGCATGTTAACGGGGGCAAAATGCACTGTCCAGAGAGAGCAAGAAGCGCGTATGTGGGGTGATGTATAGAAGTGATGTATATGGGATGATGTATAGAAGTGATATACAGAAGACTGCAGTAGCTCAAGTGGCTAAGACGATGACTGAGAGGCGGAAGGTCAGCAGTTCGATTCCCGAGTACTGCAGGATGGAATGAGCTCCTGTCTTTGTCCCAGCTCCTGCCAACCTAGCAGTTCGAAAGCAAAAAAATGCAAGTAGATAAATAGGGACCACTTGGGTGGGAAGGTAAACAGCATTCTGTGCGCTCCGGTGCCTAGTCATGCCTGCCACATGCCCACGGAAACATCTGCAGAAGCAGACAACGCTGTCTCTTTGGCTTTGAAACAGAGATGAGCACTGAACCCTAGAGTCGGATACGGCTGGCTTTTGAGCAAGGGAAACCTTTACCTTTTTATAGAAGTGTGATTGCTTTGCTTTAAACTGTGGCTCTGCTCTCCATGTTCTTTAAGATCAATCTGGTTTGATTGCCTGCTCAAATTCCACTCTTACTCTTATTATTATTATTATTAGTTGTTGGCTACCTTACAAGGGCTTTTGCGATTTGTTTCCTCGGATGGAAGACGCGTAAACATTTTATAAGGAATATAAAGCCGGCGTCACATGACATTTCCGAACTGCTGGTGCAGCATTATCAGGTCGTAAAATTAGCCCGCACGCTAGCTGAACGTGCCCGTTGCGCAAATCATCTTCATCAGCCTCTCAGAGGTAATGTCGCAACCCGATTGTAATAAAAGTCTGCAGGAGATTCACAAAGGGCTTCCTGCCGGCTTTCGTGGCTTTGGCTACACAATCCTCCTGCCCAAAAGAATCCTTTTGCAGGCTTGCTCTGCCGACAGTTGTAGAGTCCAGCAAACTGCAGGCCAAAACTTGTTGCGTTTAGACTTTTACAGAGACAAAATGACTTTGCTTGAGCCGTTGAAAATCTGAGGCTGTTCTGCATGCCTCAACACCGGAGTGCATGGAACACTGTTTATCTTCCCACCGAAGTGGTACTTACCTTGTTGTTGTTCAGTTGCACAGTTGAGTCTGGCCCTTTGCGATCCCATGGACTATTGTACGTCAGGCTCTTCTACCTTCCACCATCCTCCTCAGGTCTGCGCCCATTGCATCGCCAATGCCATCTATCCATCTACTTGCAATTTCTTGCTTTCAAACTGCTAGGTTGGCAGGAGCTGGGACAGAGGCAGATGCTCACTCTGTCACGCAGTACCCGGGAATCGAACTCCGACCTTCCAGTCAGCGAGTTCAGTGACTTAAGCTCTTGAGCCACCACGGTCCCTTCTTGATTTTCAACCACCCTTTATATACATGTCGGACACAAGTATTTGGGTTGTGCCACTTGCTCTGTCGTCTTTTAAGCAGCATCGGCACATTTCTATAGTTATATTTGTTTGCCATCTTCGACGCCAAAGTTTCCCAACTTATTCTGTCGTGCAGCACTTCAAATCCTAAAATTTTAACACAACACTTTGGTTTCTGTAATAGAAAGACTAGGCTTGGATTTTTTTGGTTTTAATAACAAACAAGGTCGCTAGGAAGCCAGCACCTCCGGATTTGCAAACGTTGCAAAACAAACTTCTCTTGCAAGCTGATGCATCACATGGGAAGAAGGGATGCAGAACAAACTTTGTGGCATTACACATTCGCCAATGAGTTCTACCAGAATGTCATATATTTTCCCATGGAACTCTTACCGCTCTTCTATGGAACACCAGTGTTCCATGGAACACCGCTTGGGAAACGCTGTTCTATGCACTGTAAACATCTCAGAATGTATGTAATTTGTGGAATGATATGACCAAAATAAATGTCTTGAGAACAAAATCCTTGCCTTATGAAACGTGCGCAATTTCCATTTAGTAGTCATGTCTCCAAAGTACTTCAAGCATCCAAAGTGCTTTGAACGCCTCATCTCATTAATTTTAAAAAGTTTCGTTATTGTTTACTTGGCATTTCAGAAGTGTGGTGAAGGCTGAGTTTGGTGTGGCTGAAATGCATAGTTACTGCTAGGCCCCAAAATGCGCACTTGGAGGTGTTGTCTTGCTCTCTACACATCCTAGGGACTACGGCGGCTTAGTGGATAAGATGCTGCACTTGGTGACCAGAAGGTCGGCAGGTTAGCAGTTCGAAACCTGAGTGTTGCATGACGGCGTGAGCTCCCAGCTCCTGACAACCTAGCAGTTCGAAAGCAAGACATTGCAAGTAGAAAAATAGGGACCACTTCGGTGGAAAAGGTAAACAGCCTTCCGTGTGCTCTGGGGTCTAGTCATGCCTGCCACATGACCATGGAAATGTCTACAAATGCAGACAAAGCTGGCTCTTTAGCTGTAAACAGAGAAGAGCACCGGACCGTAGAGTCGGATACAACTGGCTTTCAAGCAAGGGTGACCATCACCCTTTACCTACATGTCCTGTGCTCCCCACACATGGCCAGTTGTTCTTCTGTAGCAGATCTTCTTTGGATCATGCTACCCCTTCTCCATCCCCCATGCTAGGTTGGAAGATGGACCCTTGGAAGGGGTTGGGGAAGGGTCTTCCGTGGTGTCCCTTAGTAGACAGAGAGGACATGAGTCTTCTTTAGTGATCCATCACTAAAGATCTCAAGACATTAGTACCAGCGCCCAGGCCAGGCTAGTGTGAACTTAGCCCAGGGCCTTATCCTGTCCCACTCTGAGACTCTAATCTTGGTCGCCATACCCCCAGAAGGATGTTATGGGGCTGGAAAAAGTGCAGAGGAGGGCAACCAGAAGGATGATTAGGGGACTGGAACACCTTCCTTACCATCTGAGGCTGCAATGGTTGCGCCTCTTCACTCTTGAACGACGACGTGTAATTGGTGACCTGATTGAAGTTTATAAAATCATGCACGGTGTGGACAAAGTAGATAAGGAAAAACTGTTTTCCCTATCGCACAACACTAGAACTAGGGGACACTCCATGAAACCTTTGGGAGCTAGTTCTCTAACAAATAAGAGAAAGTACTTTTTCACCCAGAGGATCTCTGGTCTATGGAACTCCCTGCCAGAAGACGTGGTGACAGCTGTCAGTCTTGACAGCTTTAAGAAAGGATTAGACAAGTTCATGGAGGACAACAAGGCTATAATTATGGATACCTAAGGACAACCTTCGGGTTGGAGAGAGAGGCAGGACCTCTCTCAATAAATGCCATTTCCAGGCAGGAATCCTAAGCAGGTGAAGGCATCTGCTTGGGAAGAATACCCTGAAGCCAATGGTGAGCCACTGTGTGTGACAGAATGCTCGACTGGATCATGGGCTCCTGTGGCCTCTTCCAACAAGGCTGTTCTTATGTTCCCGTCTCAGCCACAACCTCTGAAGCTACACTCTTGGCTGGAGCCCTGTTGTGTTGGGATACAGATGGTGGACTTTGCTTCTTATTCCTACCTTCATGCTGCTCAGTTCTGTATTGGCAAATAGATAAAAAAGGCTTTAATTTGTGCAAGAGTTGGCTTGTAATGCAAACCAGTAATGATTCCCCATAGCTGTAAATGTGTTGCATTAATTGAGAATGTTCAAAGTTCAATATTCTAGAAGCGTTTATATGTGTGTGTTGTTATATATGTGCACGCACACGCACACGCACACACACACACACACACACACACACATTTCTGCACTCCTTCTGTCCTTCCCTTTGTGCGGAAGGTTTAGGTGTCTCTCTCACATCCGTACCACCAATGGAGTTATCTGTCTGTCTGTCTGTCTGTCCTTTTAGTTGAATTAAAATTTACTTTACGGTCAGAGACCACTATCACGCAAATCAGTAAATGTCTCCTTTGCTGAAAAGCCAGTCATGTCACACTCTAGGGTTCATTGTCCATCTCCATTTACAGACAAAGAGCCAGTGCTGCCTGTGTTTGCAGACATGCCCATGGTCATGTGGCAGGCACGACTAGACGCCGACACGCACAGAACGCTGTAACCTTTTTCACAAAAGCATTACTTATTTATCTACAGTGGAATCTCGGTTAACGTTATTAATGCATTCTCTGGGACGTTTCTTACAGCAAAAATTACTTTAACCAAATTTCCCAGAGGAATGCATTGCATGCGATTTCCCATAGGAATGTGATGAAAACAAATGCTTTAACCGAAACACGGTTTCCCATAGGAATGCATTGAAAACCAATTAATGCATTAAAAAATAAGTAAATTGAGCCGCTATTTTCTATGGATTTCCTTTTGTTATGTGATTTTTATGTTAACCGAACTGTTTGTTAACCCAGGTTCCACTTTACTTGCAATTTCTGACTTTTGATCTGCTTAGTTGGCAGGAACTGGGACAGACGACGGGAGCTCACTCCTTCACTCAGCACTCGGGTCTCGATTTGCTGCTGATTTGCTGACCTTCTAGTCATCAAGCTCAGTGTCTTAACCCAGAGGTGCCCAAACTATGGTCTTTGGGCCGGATCTGGCCCCTGATGCCAATTCATCCAGCCCGCAAAGCGCTTGTCGCTTAGAAGCGGATATAAAATGCATCCGTACAGGCGTGTTTTGCTTCCGGGAGCGACCAGGGCTCTGTGGGCCGGATGAATTGGCATCAAGGGCTGATCTGGTTCACGGGCCGCAGTGACCGGCCCCCTGAATCACATGACCGGCCTGCAGCCTGAAAAGTTTGGGCACCCCTGTCTTAACCACTAACGCACTGCACCCCTATCAAGCAAAGAGTATGGTACAATTCTGGTAATAGAGACTGAGGACGAAGCCAAAGCCCTTTTAATAACAAGTAAAATATAGCAAAGAGTCGGCCCAACAAACTGTCATTTGCCTCTTTTGGTTCTAGGAATCGTATTTCCACTGGACGTTTGGTGTGACTGAGGCTGACTGCTTTGGAGCGCTTGAAGTGGACAGTGGGAAAGCCATCCTTTTCATTCCTCGACTCCCGGAAAGCTATGCCGTGTGGATGGGAAAGTAAGAGGCTTTTATTTCTTCCAGTGCAAATGCATATTTGACCCTGTCCCCATTGTGTGCGTAAGATGATGCAATTGCTAACAGTATAGACCTGTGATGGCAAAGCTTGGCACTCCAGATGTTCTTTGACTTCAACTCCCAGAAGCCCAAGTCTCTGTGGGTCCACACGAATAGGTTTACATGAACCTTGGGACTCCAGCTGTTCTTGGACTTCAACTCCCAGAAGCCCAAGTCTCCATAGATTCACACAAATGGGTTTACGTGAACCTTTGGACTCCAGCTGTTCTTGAACTTCAACTCCTAGAAGCCCAAGTGTCTGTAGATCCATACGAATGGGCTTACGTGAACCTTGGCACACCAGCTGTTCTTGGACTTCAACTCCCAGAAGCCCAAGTCTGTGTAGATCCACACGAATGGGCTTACGTGAACCTTGGCACTCCAGCTGTTCTTGGACTTTAATTCCCAGAAGCCCAAATCTCTGTGACTCCACGCTGCTTACATGCAGTAAACCCATTCGTGTGGATTCACAGAGACTTGGGCTTCTGGGAATTGAAGTCCAAGAACAGCTGGAGTGCCAGTAAACCCATTCGTGAGGATTCACAGAACTTGGGCTTCTGGGAATTGAAGTCCAAGAACAGCTGGAGTCCCAAGGTTCGCCATCAGGGCTCCAGAGCTTCAGTGGAGTAGAAATCCTGACGCCTGGTTTAAGGCTGGCCTCTCTTGCTCGTAAGCTTTCGTTTTGCTAATTCATGCTGCAGCCACCACTTACCTTGCCATAATTGTAACTGACAGGAAGAGTCGGTGTATTGATTAAAGTTCTTTCGGGTAGCGGAACATACTTCACAGCAGCTGGTCTGGATGCTACATATGGCAAAATAACTTAATTGCCTTGCAGGGAAATCACTTTGGCCTGGCGTGTCCTGGAGCGAGCAAATATCCACTTATTTCCATTTTCTAAACATGGGATGATGCCGCCCCCTCTCTGCTTGGCTTTCCCCCCCTCTTCAGCAGATATTTTGTGAATCTGTCAAATGTACCTTACTGCCCACCTTTCGCAGGGTGCAGAAAAAGGGGCATCAATACATATCAAGTTAAGTCTCTCACACTTGAAAGCCAGTCGTATCTGACTCTAGGGTTTGGTGTTCATCTCGGTTGATAGCCGAAGAGCCAGTGCTGTTTGCGTCTGCAGACGTTTCCATGGACATGTGGCAGGCATCACTAGATGATACAGTGAACAGAATGCTGTTTACCTCCCCACCGAAGTGGTACCTCGTTATCTACTTGCAGTTTCTTGCTTTCGAACGGCTAGGTTGGCAGGAGCTGGGACAGATGACGGGAGCTCACTCCGTCGAGCAGCACTCAGGCCTTGAACTGCTGACCTGCCGAGCTACCATTTGCCAAGCTCAACATCTTGTATACCTGTTGCATTATCTTCTGCTTTATCCCAACCCCAGCCATCAGCTATCCTTGTACAGCACCAAATCTATCTGTTTTAACTGTGGATAAGCGGGGAAACCTGCCTACCTCATGCCACAAAGCTCACACCCAGAATACAAATCTTGTTTAAGTCGAGACACTTTTTCATTGGGTCTGTGGTGGCTTAGTGGTTAAGATGTCAAACTAGATGACTGGAAGGCTGGCAGGTCAGCAGTTCGAGACCCGAGTGCTGCATGACAAAGTGAGCTCCTGTGGCCTGTTGCCTGTCCCAGCTCCTCCCAACCTAGCAGTTCAAAAGCAAGAAATTGCAAGTAGATAAATAGATGCCACTTCAGTGGGAAGGTAACAGTGTTCTATGCACTCCGGTGTCTAGTCATGCCTGCCACATGTTCACGGCTGCATGATGGAGCGAGCTCCCATCTGTGTCCCAGCACCTGCCAACTTAGCAGTTTGAAAGGTAGATGTTGCAAGTAGATAAAGAGGTACTTCTTTGGCAGGCAAGGTGACAGCGTTCCCTAAGTTCCAGCATCTAAGTCATGGCTGCCTCATGACCACAGAAGCATCCACAGAGGCAGACAGCGCTGGCTCTTTGCCTGTAAACAGAGATTAGCGCCGAACCCTAGAGTCAGACGCAACTGGCTTTTGAGCATGGCAACCTTGACCGTTGCATTCCTGGTTCATTGCACTCAATATATTATGGGACAGGAATTGCCCATGCAAAAGAGGCATGTCTCCTCCTGCCTCCTTTTGCCTGACAAATGTGAAAACGCCATATATTTTCCCCCTGAGCTCAGAAGAGGCTCTTTTTAAATAACTGGCCCGGTTGGAAACATCTGTTCCTGCCTGCCGAAGTCTCCCCTGTTGTTCTCGCTCGCTGGTCTCGACACCCTCTTGTTTTGTTAACGCTTTGCCATCTGTGCGTCGGACGTGAAGCGTAACAAGGAGAGCGGGCGTGTTCCCGAGCCGCCTGACAGCTCTGAAATGCCCCTTTCCCCCCTCATACCGATTTTTCATGCCTTGTTGACGGGTGTCCTGCCTGGCACAGTGAGCCACAGACCGTCACGTTCCCTTCCCCGTTTGTTCCAGCTTCTGACTCGGAAAAGTTGAGAGATGCGCAAGCTGGCTTTCTGCATTGGAATCTTGTAGATCTTTTGCGCAGCTGAGTTAGGGCTACAGAGGGGTTTGGGTTGTGTTTTTTTTTTTTGCATAAGGACAAAACTGGGAAAATACTATTGATTTGGCTTGACCTGCCCTAAATAATTTGGCTTGACCTGCCCTAACTGATTTGGCTCAATCTCCCCTAATTAATAATAATTGTGTGCCAGAAATTATTCCGGGTTGAAAGGACACTTAAAAGGTGAAACACATATATGAGATAGACTCACTACATGCAAAGCGAGAGGTGTCATGCCTTAATTCATTATAATTATGGTGATCATGGTGTACAGTGTACATGAGATTATGTGATGATTATGGAGTACATGAGATTGGGGGTGTTGGGGTTTTCATAAGGTGTAAGCCATAAGCATCAACATTATAACAAGTGGATTAAATCCCACCTGGATCCATCTTGAGGGCAGCAGCTTCAAGAGAATGATTTGTGGAACTGGATCGGTGGTACTATGGGTGTCACACTGCGGTGCAGAAGGCGGATGAAAGGCCACGGCATTATATTCTCAGGACCGTTCTCGTGGCTGATCGCCATGAGGATCGCCAATATTCAGATTCTGATATGGCAGAAGAAGAAGAAGATTACATGACTGAGAAGTTCTGACCATCTGCATTTCCTCTGTTCACCAGTTTCTTGTCTTCATTCTTGTTCTTAGTCCTTCCAATACCTTACTTTTGAAGTGCTAAGTTGGCAGGAGCTGGGACAGATGATGGGCACTCGCTCCATCGTGCGGCACTCAGGTCTCAAGCTGCTGACCTGCCAAGCTTCCGCTCGTCAAGCTTAGCATCTTAACCACTAAGCCACTGCGGTCCCTGAAGATGTCTTAGCCTTTCATAAATACCATTTCCAGAAAAGATGATGTCAACATGCTCCTTCTATAGCATTCACAGCCAGATGGGGAGACGGCAGCGTCTGGTGTGCTGTGATTCAGTAGCTCCACCATAACTTGATTTAATTTGTTCACTAAAATACCTCAGTGTGACACTCTTTTAAGCAGCCCTGCCTGAATACCAAAGCCAAAGTTAGTACAAGGAACAACGTCATCAGGAAACTCACAAACTATAAATGGGGGACTCGACCATCCACACTGCGTACATCAGCTTTGGCCCTGAGCATCTCTGCGGCTGAGTAAGTTGCTCCAGTATGGAACACATCCACACACGCAAAAGAACTTGACATCGCTGTTAACGAAACCATGCGTAGAGTGTCAGGATGCCTTAAACCTACACCAGTTGTAAAGATGTATCTTCTTCTTGGTATTGCTCCACCTAAGATCAGGAGAGAAGTATCAGCAGATGCCAAGGGAACTAAGCAAGAGAAGGACCTTCAACATCCTCTGAACGGAGATGAGCCTCAAGTCCACCAACTCAGATCCAGGAAGAGCTTTATGGCAAGAACAAACATTCTTGGGAGGACGCAAGAGCAAAGCCAAATTAGAATGGGGAGGAAGGAGCTCACTGGACAAGGAAGAACATGAAAGGAGGATATGGCTGAGGATCTCAACCTTGAGGACCCTGACTAGGCTGAGGGTTGGAGTCCCTCAATGCAAGACTAACATGCTCAAGTGGGCGCTGCTGGTGGACAACAACACATGGTGTGTATGTGGGGAGTCACAGAGTCCGGCCCATCTGCTGGTCTGCCGATGGCTGCCAAAGACATGCACCAATGCGGACTTGCGTTTGGCCAACGACAAAGCCAAGGAAGTGGCTTCATTTTGGCAGTCCGAGGTTTGCTCGGGACACGAAGGAAAAAGAAATCTTAAGCGGTACAATCTTCAATTGCTCATTCAAGGCAAGAAACCCTTTAACCAGGGCAGACACTTTCTCAATTGACAATGGCCATGTTAAAGAATAACTGAAAGCATTAAATAGTCTTTTATTCTTGAAGGCTTTCTGATAGATGTCGTAACAGTCTTCTTCTCATTGATGGATAGATTTGCTTCCATGGTTGGCATTTTGCTTTCCTTCAAGTGCGGGACTTAGCGTGGCTCACTGGGTGGATTAGATTAAAAAGGCAACAACCCGGCGTAGTAAAAACACCATTAAACAAATTATCAATAAAGACCAAGCACAGAAGTAAAACAATTGAAAAGCCATTCCTTTGAATGTAAAGGCAATTTAAAAACCACTTCTTCAGCAATGTGCAATTCTGTTTATACGAAATGCGCTCTCTCTCTCTCTCTCTCTCTCATTCTTTTTTGGGCAATTGCTGGCACATGAGATCACCAGGCTGTTCTGCTTTAACAAAGCAATAGTAAAGGTCAAAGTCGCCCTTGCTCGGAAGCCAGTCGAATCCGACTCTAGGGTTCAGTGCTCATCTCTGTTTATAGCCAAAGAGCCAGCGCAGACCTTTCCGTGGACATGTGGCAGAGGCACGATTAAACACCAGAGTGCACATAATGCTGTTTACCTTCCCACCGAAATGGTACCTATTTATCTACTTGCAATTTCTTGCTTTTTGTGCTGACCCACCCGGGCAGGCACGGTCGCCACATGGCGGCGCTACACAGTCTTGTTCTAGGATAGCCCAGATATCAAAGTCCAAAAGGCAAACCAAGGTATGTTTACTGGTAATCCAAGTCCGTAGTCTAATCCAAAGGGTTCCAGGGGTGTTGTCAGGGTCACAGCAGAGAAATCAGGGTCTAGGCAGGCAGTTTGGAGTTGTGCAGGGTGTCGGTCTTTGCACAAGAGTTGTACTAACCCTGGCTGGCTGCAAGAAGCTTGCTTATAAGTCTCCCTCCCTAAACCATCCACTGCCCAAGTCGAAACATGCTAATTTCCAGATACAGAAGTGAGGAAAAGCAGAGAAACATTGCATCTCAAAGATGTGCTAAGCTCTGTCTAATGTGCTGATTTCCAAAGCCATTCTCCCCTGACCTTGTTAAGGAAGTCTGCTTGGAAATGTGCATTTAATGCTCAAGCATTCTTACAGTGGCGCAGATAGGTATAATTGAGGGTGTTATACCCATCTGCACCACTGTAAGAATGCTTGAGCATTAAATACACATTTCCAAGTAGGTGTTAGGGGCTGCTGTGGCTCAGTGCTTAAGAAGCTCGCCTTGATAGCTGGAAGCCCAGCAAGTCAGCAGTTTGAGACCTGGGTACTGCATGACGGATTGAGTGCCCGTCTCTGTCCCTGCTCTTGGGGACATGAAAGGAGCCTTATTCGGGCATTCCCTGAGCAGAGTTTCTCTCGCAAAAATCCTTTCAACCCACAAAATTATTATTATTATTGAGGGTGTTGGTAACATAAAGAAATGACTGTGAATCCCCGACTTTGAGCTCGGTTTCGTTTTAATGTTCCTGTAATTTCCACAGTTGTTTGCTGAGCAGCTTTTAAAGCCGTCTTTTTGATGGGTTGTTCCGTGATCATATTTAGCTGACAAGATGACATTTAAATGCCTTTTTTTATAATTAGTATTTAAAAGAAAGCAACTGGTCTTCAACTTTTTTATGCCTGGCCTTTGGAAGAAGGAGGAGGAAAAATGCACCACCACCACCACCCCCGCGTAACATGTAAATGTCAGAAATGAAATTTGAGAATTGTATTAAATTGGAATTATGTGTTTGGAATGAAGCCGGCTGACAGCGGGTTCTTTGTCACAACATAATTCCTCTCTTCTTGGTGCCTGGCCAGCCCGAACAAATGACTTGTCTGCTCCTTTACTACTCTGGTGCTAAATGCCTTTTTAATACATATATATTTCAAAATGCAGCAGTCCGCACATGGTGTAATGATTGGGTGAGACCTGGTGTCACGAGGGACAGTGATGGCTTTTAAAAGTAAATTAATGATAAATTCATGGGAAGTGCCAGCCGCTCAGTCATCCTGGCCGGGTGGATGCTGAAAGGTTCACAAGCATCATCGTGCCTATAGATCAGAGGTTCCCAACCTAAGGCCTGTGGGCCAGATCTGGCCCATGGCACCATTTCATGTGGCCCCAACCCACCCCTCCAAGTACATTCAATAAACCTCCTTTGAAGCTCTTGGGACAAAATGGCCACCCCCATTCTGCAGGCAGGGGGAAATGGCCATCCGGCCCACGAAGCTGACTGAGAGAGCGTGCACCGGCCCCTGGCTTGAAAAGGTTGGGAACCCCTGCTCTAGATACAGAGAATATAGAGGGGCCTTATTGTAGCTCGGCTGAACAGTGGTCAAGGGACTGTGGTGGCTTAGTGGTTAAGATGCTGTACTTGATGACTGGAAGGTCATAACAGAGCAAGCTCCATAACAGAGCAAGCTCCCGCCATCTGTCCCGACTCCTGCCAACCTTGCAATTCGAAAGCAAGAAATTGCAAGTAGATAAAAAGGTACCACTTTGGTGGGGAAGGTAACCGCATTCCATGCGTTCTGGCATCTACTCATGTCTGCCGCATGACCACAGAAACATCTGCAGAAGCAGACAGCGCTGGCTCTTTGGCTATAAGTGGGGATGAGCATCGAACCCTAGAGTTGGATACAACAAGCTTTCGAGCAAGGGCGACTTTTACCTGAACTGGTTTCTATTGTCTTTCTGGCACGCTAAACTCCGGCTGGTCTGCATGGATCAGTTGAGGAGATGATCAGCCAACGTTGTGGGTGGCCAAAATCCTGTTGCATAAAGTGTGCTGCAGAAAGGGGACGATGTCACTGTCGGGGAGAGATTTTCAGGAATTAAAGACGTCCTCCTTCTTGTTCAGTTATATGTCGCAGCAGCACAGTAAAGTGGGGCAGGTTTTTAGCCACATCTCAGTTTGAATGCACGTTCTCCCAAGCTTTCTCCCTATTTAGTCCAGCCAATGAATATAAATGCTTAGAGAAAGAACAAAACATTTTTTTTACTCATAATTTGAGCAGAGAAATGTACATGTGCTTAGGATGCTTGGTGAGATTGTTTTAAGAAAGAAGTAAAGTTAAAGTCTTTAGGACCTTTAAGTCTTTTAGGCCTGCCACGTGGCCCGCAAATTGGAGGAGCTCAAAACGAAATCTTTCTTCTTTGAAAGACAAAAGAAAAACAAGAGAGAGAAGCCCAGAACATGCAAAGCCTTAATACATGCAAATAGATCAGTTGACTACTGAGAGGTGGAAAGACAGGGAACTTTCCAACTTGTTCCTTAGGGGCAAACAATATAAAACATGTTCCTTTAGTTCATACCTGTCAAGCGCAGCTCTGGAGATTACGGGACCTGCGCAGAACGTTTCTGCGCAGGTCCATTCTACGCATGCGTAGAAGCAACCTGCACAGAAACATTCTGCGCAGGTTGCTTCTACGCATGCATAGAAGGCTTTTACGCATGTGTAGAAGTGACCTGCGCAGAACCATTCTGCGCAGGTCCCGTAATCTCCGGAGCTGCGCTTGACAGGTATGAACTAAAGGAACATGTTTTATATTATTTGCCGCTAAGTAACAAGTTGGAAAGTTCCCTGTCTGGGTGATTTCAGCCTGGCAATTTGTAAATGCAGCAGCACATTACAGACACAAATGTGTGTTCATTCTTTTACAATTATTTATTGCCTGTAGAAACAAAATTTATAGAATAGCAAATGAGATTATAGAGTTGGAACTAATTGCTGCTGATTATGCCTTTTATAAAGCCGCTTAAATGCGTGAGATCAAGTCATACTATTGGTTTGGTCATCAGAGATGCTTATTTGAGCTGCCGGTAAGGGACTGTGATGGCTTGGTGGTTAAGACGCTGAACTTGGCGACTGGAAGGTTGGCAGGTCAGCAGCTCGAGACCCGAGTGCTGCACGGTGGAGTGAGCTCCTGTCTCTGTCCCAACTCCTGCCCACCTCACAGTTTGAAAGCAAGAAATTGCAAATACAGTAGAACCTCGGATAAAGTCCAAACTCCGTTCCACAAGTTTGGACTTTATCTGATTTTGGACTTTATTCAAATCAAATGGGCGATGCATCGGATAACGTCCCAAAAAATGGACTTTATCTGAGGTTCCTATACCTTGGATAACATCCATTTTTAGCGGTTTTGGACTTTATGCGATGCATCACGTGTGCATGAAAACCGCGACTTTATCCGAATCGGACTTTATCTGAATCGGACTTTATCCGAGGTACCACTGTAGATGAATAGGTACCACTTCAATGGGTAAGGTAACAGTTCTCTTTTCACTTTGGCGACTATTCGTGCCTGCCATGTGACTATGGAAATGTCTGCAGAGGCTACAAACAGAGATGAGCACTGAACCCTAGAGTCGGATACACCTGGCTTTCAAGCAAGGGAAACATGGTGTACAGAAAGTTGTGTGTTTTATTTTCTGCTCTGTGTAATCGGACCATCCTCTCTTCCTGAGGAGATCTAGCACCACAAGGATTAATCGTTTTGCTTTCCTGCTAGATTTCTGCATTCTGAGAGTTGCCTCTTTAAAGTGAAAAAATAAATTAAAAAAAAAGACACGCAGAAACATTCACTGGTGATTTCCAGCTGGAAAATGAGTTTGCCCCTCTCATTTGTGAATGTTTCATGACTGTCTTGAACTAGCTTTATTTTGAGATGAAAGTCATTGGAAATGCTCAGAAGTCCCGGGAAAGAAGGCCAGCGAGGCAAGATGAAGAAAGTGGAATGCAATTCAGAAGATATATTTTCTTTCTCATCTTGAGAAAAAGAAGACGGCAAATGAGTCTAGCAAAACAGCAGTAATGTACCGAACTAATGTTAGTCCTGCAACATAATCAAATGTTTGTATTTAATCGTTTTTTGTAGGATTCACCCTCCTGAATATTACAAGCAGAAGTATGCCATCAACGAAGTACATTACACCGATGAGGTGAGTGCTCTGCCTTGGCTGGAATAGTGCAGCACCTTCCGGTCCCTAAGGAACCAGTCGGAAAGTTTCCTCTCTTTCCACCTCTCGGGAGTCAGCTAATCAATTTGCATGTATTAAGGCTTTGCATGTTCTGGTCTTCTCTCTCTTGTTTTCCTTTTGCCTTTCAAAGAAGAAGGATGTCTATTTGAGCACCTCTGTTTTGCGGGCCACATGGCTGGCTTAAAACCTACATGAGCCCTAGAGAGCAGTGGTGAACCTCAACCCCCCCCCCCCCCCCGCATGCCTCGGAAGACAATTGTGGGGAGGGGCAAGCAGATCAGAACGGAAAGAATTGGACAGTGACTTCAAAATTTGTGTGTGTCTAAATTTAGGGGGTGGGGACTGCAGTGGCTTAGTGGTTAAGATGCTGAGCTTGACGACCGGAAGGTTGGCACGTCAGCAGTTTGAGACCAGAGTGCTGTGTGATGGAATGAGCACCTGTCATCTGTCCCAGCGCCTGCCAGCCTAGTAGTTTGAAAGCAAGAAATTTAAAGTGGATAAATAGAGACCACTTTGGTGGGAAAAGGTAACAGCATTCTGTGCACTGCGGTGTCTAGTTAGGACCACGAAAACGTCTGCAGATGTCTACAGTGCTGGTTCTTTGATTGCAAACAGAGATGAGCACTGGTCCCTAGAGTCAGATACTACTGGCTTTTGAGCAAGGACGACCTTGACAAGCGAGTAAGTTTAGGTCAGGAAAGCAAAGAGATTCGGGATGCAAAATTGCCCACCTGCTTTTGAAGAACCCGCATTTAAATCAATCTGCGGTTCGATCCCAGACATACCTAACATTTTTGTTCTTGTTGATATTAATGATTTATTCAGTTTAATATAATATTTATTGTAAATATTTATTGTAAGCTGCCCAGAGTGGGCAGGATTTATTTATTTATTTATTAGTTCAGATTTATTTATTTATTAGTTCAGATTTATATTAGTTCAAATAAATCTTGCTGCAGGGCCCCGTAAAGGCCATGCCTTGGTCGTCAAAAAAGGCATTGGGGGCCATTTGCGACCCAGTCACTGTTTGACCCCAACCCGCTCCCTGCCGTGGAGTGAAAATGGGAAGGACATATTCTCTGTTGCGTTATGATTGGATTCTCCAACTAGCTTCAGGTCATGGAGTTTCAGGTGAACACAACCGTAGGCTTTCCAGTTTGAGGAGGCGACTATAGTATCCTTTGGATCCCTGGAGGCAAAACATGTTGAGTCTGGATGATCTGTGGGGATCGCAGCATGAGCTCCATAGTACCACTGATCCAGTCCCATGCGTCACTTTCTGGTCCTGAGTCCTTTTGACACAAAGTCCTCATCATCAGCCCCAGGCCAGGATGGATGAAGCTGCTGCCGTCCACCTTTCTTTCTTTTTCGTGTCATGATCAGACCCTGGACTGCCAAAATGAAGCCACTTTCTTTTCTCTCTCCTTGCACAAATACAACTTCTCAACGGTGCAGGCCATCTGACCAGCAAATGGGCTTTCCATCAAGATGGATTCAAGTGGGACCATTCAATACACTTGGGGACCATCACCCTACCCCGTGGACTTCGCCACCCAAGGCTGTTAGTCCTCATGGTGTTCAGGTTCATTAACCGCCACCTGACGATTGCCATGGAGTCACTGGCCATAGGGTCTACTCCAGTGATGGCGAACCTTGACAATCCAGGTGTTCTTGGACTTCAATTCCCCAGAAGCCCAAGTCAGCACTCCTGCTGATCAGGGCTTCTGGAAATCGAAGTCCAAGAACAGCTGGAGTGCCAAGGTTCACCATCCCTGGTCCACTCCATGGCCATAGCTGCGACCGCAACGGGGAACGGATGCATCCCAGTTGAAACAGTCGAGTGGGTCGATAGGAGTAAAACAAGGAGGAGGTTTGATGGACTTCCTATCGCGGTTGAGGTCGCTTTCTCTCTCCGTGATCCAGATGGTGGCCTTTGGCGGTTCTCTCCCAATTTGAGGCATCTACTGCCTCGCAGCCTACAGCGTTCAGGTTTTGATCGTTTCCTCTGTTGCAAGAAATAAATAAATAAACAGAAGTAAAATGGGCTTGCCTTGTAACAAAGGGGGAAAGCAGAAGCCCGGAGCCCTCCTGACGAAGTATTTATTTATGAAAGCCTTCCTGCCCTGCTCTTCAGCTCCAAAGACTCCCAGAACAGCTTCCGCACAATCAATAAACTGCAAGACAGTCGGAGCCCTTTTGGCTTACAGTCTAAATAACACGATGCGGACGGCGAGACGACAACCAAGGCAACACAAGGAACCCATCCGTGAAATAAAATAACAGTTCTTAAAGAGAAAGATACAAAAATCTTGGGGAAGAGGAGAAGCAATAGTAATTCCACTTTTGTACCCACTCTCCGTAACACTTAGTGCCCTCATGGCGAACCTTGGCACTCCAGATTTTCTTGGACTTCAATTCCCAGAAGCCTGGACGGGCGCGTTTTACTTCCACTTCCAGGAGCGACGAGGGCAGCGTGGGCCGGATGAATCGCAGTAAACCCATCCGTGTGAATTCACGGGGGCTTCTGGGAATTGAAGCCCAAGAACATCTGGAGTGCCAAGGTTCGCCACCATGGACTTAGTGCCTTCTGTGGATGATTCACATGATAATGTGCAATTTGCCCTCAAACATGCTGGGTACTCATTTTAGCAACCTTGGAAGGATGGAAGACTGAGTCAGCTTTGATCCCTGGTCAGGATCGAACTCACAACCTCTTGGCTGCAGGACAGCAGTTTAACCCCTGCTCCACCAGGACTCAATAATGACAGGTTGCTTACCTGTAAATGTTATTTTTCGTGGTCCCCTATGCACAGTAAACCCATTCGTGTGGATTCACAGAGACCATGAAGAAGTGTAGGGGAAGAAATAGATATTGTAGATAGTAAGGTCACCCTTGCTCGAAAGCCAGTTGTATCCAACTCTAGGGTCCAGTGCTCATCTCTGTTTAGAGCTGAAGAGCCAGCGCTGTCTGTATTTGCAGACTCATTTGCCGTCTTGTACGGAACGCTGTTTACCTTCCCACCAAAGTGGTAGCTATTTATCTACTTGCAATTTCTTGCTTTCGAACTGCTAGGTTGGCAGGAGCTGGGGGCAGTGACAGGCGCTCACTCTGTCATGCAGTACTCGGGTTTTGAACTGCTGACCTTCCAACTCCGAGTTATATTTAACAAGTCTACAATCCCCTGACTAACGACGCATTCATATAGTGTCATTTTCGATTAACGACGTTACCGACACACCCCACATGATCTCCCGTACAACAACAAAAAATGTCGTTGTGTGGATAACAACGGTTTTTTGTTGTTCTGCAGGAGATCTCCCATAGGAAACCGCATAACGACATTTTCTGCATAACGACGCCACTTGGGGAACCAAGTAATGTTGTTATGTGAGGGTCTACTGTATAACAATTAGCAACAACACTTCTATACCCCCTCTCCATAGCGCTTAGTGCGCTCTCTGGGTGGTTCATAATTTAATGAGCAATTTCACCCCAACATGCAGGGGACTCATTTTACCAGCCTGAGAAAGATGGAAGGTTGAGTCAACCTTGAACTGTCCGGCCACTCCACAGACATGGGTGGAGTGGCTGAGCTTTCTGTCTCTTCCCTCTAGGTCAGTGATTCCAAGTGTGGGGCCCACACCCCACGGGGGACTTCAATTCCCAGAAGCCTAAGTCAATCCATTGGCGGATCAGTGCTTTGGGGAATTGACTGAGGCTTCTGGGAATTGAAGTCCAAGAACCAAAGGTTGGGAAACATTGCCCTAGGGCAGTGATGGCCAACCTTTGCGCTCCAGGTGTTCTTGGACTTCAATCCCCAGAATCGCTGATCAGCAGGAGTGCTGACATGGGCTTCTGGGAATTGAAGTCCAAGGTTGGCCATCACTGCCCTAGGTCATCTTGGGTGAGTTAAATGCATAGCTCTTTGGGCAACTGGCCACTGCTTTGGGGATTTTGCATGCACACCCCAGCCACTGTTTCACTGCAACCCACTATGGGGGGACTGGCATTTTAAAACGAGACGTTGAAGTTGCTGTTCTGCTATGGAAGACTTCTTCCGCTTCAAGTGGCATATTTGATTCCGAATATTGGCAATCCTCATGGCAATCAGCCATGAAGGTTGTCCTGGGAGAAATGTAATGCAATGGACTTTCATCTGCCTTCTGCATCGCAGCATGACTCCCATAGTACCGCTGATCTTTCTTCTTCTCCTTCTTCTTTCTATCTCCATATCCAAATCCAAATATTGGCTCTCCTCATGGTGATCAGCCATGATGATTGTCCTGGGAATAAGACAATGCAGTGGCCTTTTCATCTGCCTTCCGCATGGCAGCATGACACCCATAGTCCCACTGGTCCAGTTCCATGAGTCACTTTCTGTTCCTGAGCCCTTTTGGCCCACAAAGTCCTCATCATCATTCTCAGGCCAGGATGGATGAAGCTGCTGCCCTGCATCAGGATGGATTCAAGTGGAATTTAATCCACTTGGGGACCCTCACCCTTCCCTGTAGACCGTGTGTGCAAGTTAGTTAACCACCACCTGATGATCAGCATTGAGTTAGGGTATACTTTATTACCATAGCAGCATAACCGAGCCAGACTGTGCATGGAAGACTGAAGAGCAAATTTGTTTTTAAGTTGAAACTCAACTGTGGAGTTCAGTTTGATCCCTGAGAACGCGGCGCACATCTTGCACGGGAAGAGAGGCTCACTAATCTATCCCGTTCCCTCCTCCGTAGCAGTGGAAGAGGCTTGGTGTTGACCTATCTGAACTGGAATTGTCTTTTCCTTTTACCTGGACTTTTTTGTTCCAAATAAAGAAGTGCTAGTCAAGGACAGCTTATCTGCCAGAGTGCGTGACAAGCAAAAAATTGCGCTTCAGTTCTTAGCGTCGCAGTCTACTGACAAATTGTCGAGTGTGCCATCCATCCACCAATGTAATGCTTAGGTGGTTTTTGTGCTTGAAAAGTGTTTTCTGGGGGCAAAGGTGGAGAATGAAAAATTCAAGCACCAATTTATACAGGAGGAGGTTGCCCAAGAGAGGAAGAAAGCTTTTTAGGTGATGAGTAATTGGTGTGTGTGTTTGTGTGTCTTGTACATTCCCACCTCAAACCTTTATTTCCCTAAAGTTTAAATTTCAAAGTCCTTGGAAGTAAACTAGCACTCATTGTATCTGTCACATAAACATGGATGTGCCATCAGTGTCTCACTCCTGAAACATTGGACAATTCTCCACCTTGGCAATGCTTTTGAGGCTTTAAAGCACTCCCAACAAAAGGCCTGTGGGACGGATCTGGCCCATGGCACCATTTCATGTGGCCCCCACACCACTCCTCCAAGGGCATTTGAGAAACCAAATGGCCACCCCCGTCGTGCAGGCAGGGCAAACTGGCCATCCGCCCCTTGAAGCGGCCTGAGCGAGCGTGGCCCGGCCCTCGGCTTGAAAAGTTTGGGAACCCCTGCTTTCTGAAGTCCTAGATTCAGGCTATATTTAAAACACGACTGAAAGACCTGTTTGTTTAGGAAGGGCTTTTTATGTTTAATGCGCCTCATTGATTTCTTCTTCTTTCTTAATTGGATCGTCCTTCACTTCCCTCCTCAGCGTTTCCTTTCACGGGATCTTTTTTACTGTATTAAATTGGGTGGCTTTGCTCCGGTTTGAAATTTATGTATTGACAGATGAGCTGTTGCCAGATTAAGAAACTTTGGTTAATTGACTGTTTTTTTAAAAAAGTGGTACAGTTGGTGGCATTTGCATAGCATGGAAAATCAAAGCTGGCGCAAAAGAGAGGCAGTCTTGTTTCTAGCAGCCAAACACAGATAGTTGTGTGACAGTCTTAAACTAATACATTGGCACATCTGACAGAAAGCATCGGACAACCAGTGGACTGACTTGGGCTTCTGCGAACAGATGTTCAAAAACCAAAGGTTGGGAAACAATGACCTAGATTGAGAAAAGTAGGATGAATTTGTGCAAGTGAAGCAGACTTGCTCAAAATGATGCGTTTAAGTCAGTAGCATAGCTTCCTATGCAGTGGCTCAAGTGGCTAAGATGCTGACTGGGAGGCAGAAGGTCAGCAGTTCGATTCCCGAGTACTGCAGGACGGAATGAGCTCCCGTCATTTGTCCCAGGCTCCTGCCAACCTTGCAGTTCGAAAGCAAGACAATTGCAAGTAGATAAATAGGGACCACTTTGGTGGGAAGGTAACAGCGTTCCGTGAGCTCTGGTGTCTAGTCATGCCTGCCACATGACCACGGAAACATCTGCAGGAGCAGACAGCACTGGCTCTTTGGCTTTGAAACAGAGATGAGCACTGAACCCTAGAGTCGGATACGACTGGCTTTCGAGCAAGGGTGACCTTCCCCAAAATGAATTTGATGACTGTCTTTTTTGTTTGTTTGTTTGGCAAGGTTTTATACAGATTTGAAAGCTCGAGGGGATTTTACACCTTTTAAAACATGGCACAACAACGATTTTACTACTGGGAATAACACATGTGGTTTACATGATATCGACTGTGCTGATTCCAAATCAGAACTCAGAATTTGCCTATCACGTACAGATTTTAAGGCGTGCTATAGCTGTTCAAATGGTCGGTCATTGGGTAATGTATTGTTACATGGGAACATTATAACAATTGCAGCTAGCATTATGCCTGCTGTCGTCTCAACTGAATCACATCCCCTGGTAGCATGCATGTTCCAGCAGCGGCCAGGCATGTCTGGGCAAGTCATTGAGCTGATGGCAGAAATACAGTAAAACTCCTACTTACAAAAAAAAGAGTCCATTCTGTAGGCTTTTGCTTAAATCAAAAAAAAAAATGTAACTCGAAACAAACCCTTAGGAAAAATGGAATTTCTATGTAAATCAAAGCAAACCTATAAGGAAATGATTTTTTACGTAACTCAAAGCAAACCCATAGGAAAAAGAATCTTTACGTAACTTGAAGCAAACCCATAGGAAATCATGTACATCGGCACATGGTTTTAGCACAAAATCATTATGTAAGTCGAAATTTATGTAACTCGAGACATTTGTAAGACAGGGTTTTACTGTAGGTATATAAGGCAAGATGGACCAAGGGATTGTCTTAGAGCAAAGCCATCTTATTGGATAGTACAGCCAGGCCATAGAGAGTCTGTTGTGAGCTAAAGATGAGTAGGTGCAGCTGTGTTAATAAACTGGATTATTCTTACTAAATTTGTGGCAAATATACCCCGCGTGATCAATGCAAGAACCTAACCAAGAGGGTGAGATTTGCTTACTTGAGATCCTGACGTCCTAGGCAGAATCAGACTTCAGATTTGGATTCAGCGCACATGATTTAGCATAGGACACATGGATTAGACCAAGGCGCAGACAATATTTATGCTTTTGTGATGTAGTGAAATCACTAGCCAGTCCATTGCTCGCTTGTTCTGTGTCTCTCCGTTGTCCCTCAAAGGGAAAGAAAGTATGTTTTAAACAGAGACCATTTGTGGAAGTTCAATCAAGTTTGACAAAGAAGGAAAACAGTTTTCTTTTGCTGTCCCCTCAAGGCCAGAAGTCTTATAGGGTTGAGTATTCCTAGGCAAGGGTGAGACCATATCTATCTTTTGAGAGTTGCAAGAATAAAATTGAATCATCTTCTTATCACTTATTGCGACAATGGATTTCTTGCTCTTTTTAAGAACTGTGCGTTCGCTTGCTTGTGACCTTTAAGAGGAAAACTAAAATCTATATCTCCCTTTGTGTGTGCCATGGGTTAAGACATGAGGGCATATAATTGAGATGAACCCGACCTTTGCTTTTCACAAAATATGCTGCTAAGCGAACATGCTACTCCAAAGTGGGAAATGAAGTCCCATGTGTCAGGATGGGAAAAGGGGGGGGGGAGCAATAGGTAAAGAAGGAAGAAGCATTAGTGCTCGGGTGCCAGAAATATTTCAGAATTTGCAGGACGCCTTTTAGACTCAAGATCAATGTCTAATGTTAACCTCTCTTTTCTTCTTCAATTTTTTTTGCTAGCTTTCTACTGTTCTGACTTCGAAGAACCCTTCGGTCCTCCTTACGCTGGTAAGTGTCTTGTTGGAGTCTTAAAAGCTGTCTTTTTATCCACAGAATGTGTTACTAAATGCATTTTTATCTAAAAGAGTCTTGGGTGGTTTAGGGATAGGTATTTTTTGAAGCATCCAAAGAGATGGGATTCAGAAGAACTCGTGCCCGAACTTCTTGAACTTCAATTCCCAGAAGCCCAAGTCTAAGTGAATCCACACAAATGGGTTTACTGCACATACACACTCCAGATGTTCTTGAACTTCAATTCCCAGAAGCCCATGTCTCTGTGAATCCACACGAATGGGTTTACTGCCTATACGTGGATTCACAGAGACTTGGGCTTCTGGGCATTGAACTCCAAGAACACGCACAGTAAACCTATTTGTGTAGATTCACAGAGACTTGGGCTTCTGGGAATTAAACTCCAAGAACATGCACAGTAAACCCGTTCGTGTAGATTCACAGGGACTTGGGCTTCTGGGAATTGAAATCCAAGAACGTGCAGTAAACCCATTCGTGTAGATTCACAGGGACTTGGGCTTCTGGGAATTGAAGTCCAAGAACGTGCAGTAAACCCATTCGTGTAGATTCACAGAGACTTGGGCTTCTGGGAATTAAACTCCAAGAACATGCACAGTAAACCCATTTGTGTAGATTCACAGGGACTTGGGCTTCTGGGAATTGAAATCCAAGAACGTGCAGTAAACTCATTCGTGTAGATTCACAGGGACTTGGGCTTCTGGGAATTGAAATCCAAGAACACGCACAGTAAACCCATTTGTGTAGATTTACAGGGACTTGGGCTTCTGGGAATTAAACTCCAAGAACATGCACAGTAAACCCATTCATGTAGATTCACAGGGACTTGGGCTTCTGGGAATTGAAGTCCAAGAACACCTGGAGTGCCAAGGTTCGCCATCGCTGGACTAGTGTTTTGTCCTGGTGTGAACCAGATGAAGAGAAGAGGGAAGGAGGACAAAGGAAATCTAATTAAGACATAAGCCTTCTACATGTGTAGAACCTGACCAGTTTCTTGGAGCTGGAAGAAGAGGTTAGCCAGGTTTAGGTGGCCTCTCCCTGTTAGTTAGAAAAAGGAATCTTTGGCTTTCGTATGTGCATGCGCTTCTAGATTTGGCACTCTCAGAGCATGTTTTGGGATGGAATACACTTATAACGACCATACGAAGGAGAGTGGCACCAATCTATTATTCCTAATGCGTTTCAGTGGACTGTGGTGGGTTAGCAACCTTCCCGCCCTGTTGTTCAAAGCAGTTTATTCTCTTTCCGTTTCCAGCGAGGCCTTAATACGGACAGCGGGAGTGTGACGTGCGAGGCTTCCTTTGAAGGCATCAGCCTGTAAGTTACCCTCTAGCTTTTGTTCTTTTGAATAAATAATATAGTTCCCCTCGATTGTTTAAAATGGAAAGTAGGCAAAATGTAAGTGATCTGATTTAACTTGGGTCACAATTCTGTCTGAGGAGCCCTGGTTAAACCACTGCACTGCAGCCAGAAGGTTGTGAACTCGATCCTGATGGGATTCGAGGTGGACTTAGTCTCTTCCATCCCCAGCATGTTGGGGGGGTCAAAATTGCCAAGGACATTGTGAACTGCCCAGAGAGTGCACTAAGTGATATGGGGTGGTATAGAAAGGCGATTGCTACTGTCTTGGATGCCTTATTGTCTGAATGCCCATGCCGTGACACTAGTTTGCATTTATAAGTACAGTAGCCTGTAATTGGGCAGAGTAAAGGCTGCTGACCAGAATCCTATTGGCATGTTCAATTATGGGTTTTAGGCATGCAATTGATGTACATCAAGAGCCTAGAAAAGAGGCTAGAATGTGAGATTGAGGACAAGAAAGAGGGTTTCCTTTCAACCCACATTTCTATGCTTCTGAATTAACCCTAAGGTCTCCCTGGCTGGAAAGCCAGTCATGTCCAACTCTACAGGTCGATTGTCATCTCCGTTTACAGCCAAAAAGCCAGAGCTGTCTGCAGTACTTCTTCTTCTGCCATATCCGCAACCGAATATAGGCAATCCTCATGGCAATCAGCCATGAAAACTGTCCTGAGCATATAATGCGGTGGCCTTCCATTTGTCTTCCGCATCACAAACTGACATTCATAGTACCACTGATCCAGTGCTGCAAGTCTCTTTCTGGTCCTGAGCCCTTTTGGCATGCAAAGTCCTCATCATCATCCCAAGCCAGGATGGATGGAGCTTCTGCCCTCCATCAGGTGGGATTTAATCCTCTTGGGGACCATCACCCTTCCCTGTGGACTTTACCACCCAAGCAGTTCGTCCTTGGGGTGATCAGGTTAGTTAACCACTGCCTGATGATTGCCATTGAGTCTCTGGCAGTAACAGGATAACCTGGCCAGACAGACTATTGACCATACAAGCAGACAGCTATGCCCAGTTGCTTTCCACAGTTGACAAAGCAATGACAGTTGCAGAAACCAAACTTCAAGCCTCCACCCCCACCCCCAACCCCTGTAGCTTAATTAGTTTCAGCTCCCTGTCCACCTTCTCTGCCCAACATGGTCAAAGGAATGACAAAACAGATTGAGAAGACAATGCCCAGAAGCTTAGAGAAGAGGCCTCGAAACAAGAGACGGAAGACATGGATTCTGACACGTGAGAAGCAGGAGGCTGCTCAGAACATCACCGGGGATTCTCTTCTCGACAGAAACCACACATAAAATGATTTACAGCTGTCAAAGGCAGCAGGAGCACCATTTCATGCCCTGTGGCCACAGCCCAAAATAACATCTGCAGACCTGTTGAAAGGAAGTTGACTATACAACTTCCACCAAAAGTTATGGATTTTTCTCGGGCCTAAAATAAAGCCATGTTGTATGGAATCACACTCGGGCAGTAGGAACATGCATGTGGAAAACTGTAACAAGGAGGAAGCTTCTTCTCCTGCTTCTGCCGTATCAGGTTCCAAATATTGGCGATCCTGATAGCGATCAGCCATGAAGATTATCCTGAGAATATAATGCAGTGGCCTTTCATCTCCCTTCCGCATCGCAGCATGTCACTCATAGTACCACTGATCCAGTCCCGTGAGTCCCTTTCTGGTCCTGAGCCCTTTCGGCACGCAAAGTCCTCATCATCATCCCCAGGCCAGGATGGATGTTGAAATCCAAGTTTGAAGTGCAAGGTCCCTATCAATATATGTATTTTATCATGACTTTATTATCAGAAATTTCCAAACAGGGAGCAGCAAACGTCCCGAAAAGCCCAGTGTCACTTTTAACAATGAATCGGCTTTATTCGGCTGCAAGCTTTAAAGCTCGGGTGTGAGATGGACGCCATAAAAGCTGATGCCACAGATAACAGGCTGGTCATAAAGAGGCCAGTAAACCTTTTTGTCGGTTTTGGCCAGGATCCTGTTGTGATTTTGCCAGGCTTGTAACGACAATGGGACATAATGCATTCCTCCATTTGTGAGCAGCCCTGTTTTGGATTTGATTGTGCAAATGAGTGCATGACTGACGGCTCTCAAGAAAGGAGATTCTTGCCTGTGTGGCTGCCTCTGCCTTTCCTGATCCTGATAGGATTCTAGCTTTTATTTTTACGTAAGAAGCTGCGTGACTTATCTATCTTGGGAATCAGTCCAATACGGGGAATGTTCAACTGCAAATCTGACAACTTCCACTAGGTAATATTCCTATTTGACTCTGGTCTGGACTGTTTGGGACTACCGTATATACTCGATTATAAGTCGTCTCAAATATAAGTCGAGTTGCCTAATTTGGACCTCTAAAACTATGATAGAACAATAAATTGACCTGAGTATAAGTCGGGGGGGTGTGTCGAAAATGCAGCAGCTGCTAGTGAGTTTTAATAATTAAAATACATGAAAATACGGTAAAATTAATTTAGACGTCTGTGCGATGTATGTTTTTGAGTGTTTATGTTGACCCAAGTATAAGTCAGTCCCATTTTTGGACCTCATTTTGGGGGCTTAAAAACCCGACTTATACTCGAGTATATATGGTAATTTGGCATGCCTAGTGGTTGAAGTAAATGTCTTGCACAATTTTGAGGGGCACTGGGTTTGAATTGCTCCTTCCTCTGCTTTTTAGCTTCAAAGAGAGCCATCTGGGAGGGGGATATGCAAATACCTGGCTTCCTGTTTATAGAAGGATGTAATGAGCTGTTTATGTTCCCATGAAACACCTAAATCAGGGGTGCCCAAACTATGGCCTGTGGGCCAGATCCGCCCACGATGCCCTCATCGCTCCCAGAAGTGGAAGCAAAACACATTTTGCTTCCGCTTCTGGGAGCAACAAGGGCAGCGTGGGCTGGATGAATTGGCATCAGGGGTGGATCTGGACCACGGGCCATAGTTTGGGCACCCCTGATTTAAGCAGAAAAAAATGGCAGCTTAAAATCTATCTCATCCTGTTGCAAAACAGATTGCAAGGTGCGCTTTACTTCTCCTTCCGGTGGGAGGAACCATGTGAACTGCCCGTTGAACCATGTGACCGGCGCATGACCTGAAACGTTTGGGCACCCCTGACCTAAGCATTTTTACTTGGCCTAAACAACATGCCATGATAATTATTTTTTGCCTGATGAAGTAATCTTTGAATTACGAAAGCTTGCAACAATGTGTAATTTTTTAAGTGACCCCATAAAAGGCATCATCTTCCTCCTGCATTTTAATTTTATTTTATTCATGGGGCACATGGCTGATTTCTGCTTATTATACAGGAGCTTCTGTTTCAGTTGTTTTCTTCTACTTCTTTCTTTAGGTTCACGGTAAACAACACAATTCTGCACCCAGAGATGGCCGAATGGTATGTTGACCTTTCGCTTTCCAGACCAAACTTGCTCCAACTTGTGTAGGTCATTGCTTGTGAGTTGGGCGGGGAGGAGGCTGAGGAATCAAAGAATCGTTGGATACCTGAGTTGGAATTCTTCCGCCAGAGAACTTTGACAGTTTGTCTTTTGACGTGTTTTCTTTTGATGCGTTCATATCCAAGAATTGATGCATGCCTTTCTCTGCCTTTCTCTTGTCCTTCCTTTAGAAGTCAGGGCGAGTTTGCTTTCTGCTTTTGGACATCAGAGAACATCAGACATTTCAGACCAAGCATATGTTGTCTTAGTCCAGGTCTATCTAGCCAAGTGATCCAATTACAGTAAAACCTCGAGTTAAGAACGACTCGACCGATGAAAAACTCATGATATGAAAGGAAACCTTGGAAAAACTTTGCGTCGAGATATGATTTTTTTTAAGATACAAAATTCTTTTTGGGGGGTGTCTTCCGATGCATCCCACGGCAGTGGGAGGGTGTGTGGAGCATTTCTGCTCTATTTCTGGAATTTTTTGTTGTATTTTGGCACCGCCAGAAGCTTTCCCCGCATACAGGAAGTGCTGAAAATTCCCCTATCCCCTCAACAGCTGATAGTTGGGTACTGAGCCGGTAGTTACCAGAGCTAGCCATTAGAGGGCACTGTCAGAAATGTGTCGAATATGCATTGAAAACCAAAACAATAAGTTCCGGAGCTCAGCAAAAAAGCCAAATAAACGTCTTTTATCTGTTCAAATCTCTTTATAAAGTGGCCAAAATGCAGTAAAAAATCCCAAAGTGCACTTTATGAAGCGTTTTGAACAGGAAAAAAATACATTTCTTGGTTTTTTTCTGAGCTCTGGAATGGATTTTTTTTATATTTTCAGTGCCTTCCTACGGGAAACTACGTTTTGAGATACGAATTTTTCAAGATATGAAAAACCTCAAGGAATGAATTAATTTCGTATCTCAAGGTTTTACTGTACCAGCACAGACACACCATTCATTTCCATAGCCAAACAAGATTTCTTCAGCAGGGTTCCCCACCCCTCAGCCTGCCTACCTTGAAACTGTAAACTGCATAAGTCAGGATTTGAACCCAAGACCTTCTGAATGCTAAACAGCCCTTAAGCTTCATGCCCTCTCCACTCAACAACCTTTCTTCAGTCTCTGTTAAGATCCCAAAGAGGCACAGTGAAAAGCCACTGAAATACCGCTAATTCCCTGTAAAATAAATTCGTGTTAGTCATTGTATAGGTACAAATGCAAATACATTCATTATCATTAACATTGCTGCAATGACTACCCAAAGAAGTATTAATTGAGTGTCTGGCAGAATAGGTAATGTTATATAAATGTCAGACTCTTATTGCTGTCTTTTGGGATTCATTTTAAAAGCATTAATTCTAATGCATTCGTCAGCAGATTTATGGGTGTTCTCTTTAATTACATTTGAATGTCAGAGGAGTCTTGGCATTAGCAGAATCCTGCTTAGAAGAGCCCAAGTCCTAAATTGGTGTGCAGTGGGGATATTTTGAAATGTTCCTTTGCATACGGTAGAAATGACATCCATTTCCCACTGTCGGAAGACAAAGTCATGCTTATTCAAAATAGAGATGCCATGAGCCAGTTGGGGGAAGGCAGACGGAAGAACTAGATGTGGCCGAAGAGATGCTTTCTTTAATCTGAAGCCGTGATGGCCAACCTTGGCACTCCAGATGAACTTTAATTTCCATAAGCCCTGATCAGCAGGAGTGCTGACCTGGACTTTTGAAGTCCAAGAATACATGGAGTGCCAAGGTTGGCCATCACTGACCTACAGCAGCGAAAGGACTGGTGTCGTAAGGTACCCTATGCTTCCCATCTTTCAAGACAGAATCAGGACTCAAGATAAAGGTCACGGAGTGGTGAACGGGGCCAAAACGGATTCCTTGTGCAGATAAATGTGTTCTACCTCTAGGCAATAAAAATGAGATGCACACATCGTCAGGTAGGTGATAGCTGGCAAGGTGCATGTGGAAAGTGAGCAATGACTCAACAACGAGATGTGGTGCACAAAAAAAGCAAGTGGACTACTAGGCTTCATCAGCAGAGGTATGGTATCCAGATGAAAGAAAGTAACACAGCCCCTATCTGGAGTCCTGTGTTCAATTTTGGGCCCCACAACTTGTGAAGGATATTATTGGCAAGTTGGGACATGGCCAAAACAAGGCCTTGTGGCCGGGGTTTCATACCATCCGAGTCCCTCAAACCCAGCTCCATAGCATTTAATGGAGAAATTCAGTGCTGTGGGGAAAGGTGACGCTGCTGATAAGAATTTTCTCAAAAGACCAATGGATTTTTTTCCCTTTCACATTTAGAGCATAGCTTTGGACATTTCCCTGATGATTCGGGGAATAGAGGAAATTAAAAATGGAATTTTTTTTAAAACCAGGATTCATTTTTTTATGACCACGTGAGAAAGATTCCTGAGGTCTTGGCTTTGTTCGGAAAAGTTTTCCTGAGTTTCCCCTTCCAGGAGGAAGACCTTGGAGTACTGTCAAGTTAGGGAAGACTTGGATCATTTTCTGTAGTGCTGTTGCCTCTAACTGCGGTGCCTTCATTCGTACAAAGGATCGATTTCCCTGTCATTCCTATTTTCCTAGGAGCAGGAAGGTAACAGCGCCGGGAAGCAAACGTGTTCAAAATGATGGGCGTGCTTCTTCTTTTGTGCCTGCTTGGAGAGGATGATGCAAAATATCAAAAGCACTCGCCCTACTCGCTACTATTACGTGTATTTCTCTGCATTTTCTACATTCCCATGATTTTTACAAATAATAATAATAATTGGCATAATATTTTTGTGCAATCCCAATATTTTGCACAGAGATCCTTCTGTTTTGTCTACATTTGCGCGAAATACAAGGGTTTTTACTGAAAAACAATACCACAGCTAAAGTTAGTACAAAGAACAATACACAGAAAACTGACAAACTGCACATAGGGAGCTCAACCATCCACGCTGCGCACATCAGCTTTGGCCCTGAGCGTCTTAGCAGCAGAATATGCTGGTCCAGTATGGAACACATCCACACATGCAAAAGAAGTTGACATCACTGCAAATTAAGCCATGCATATAGTGAAAGGATGCCTAAAACCTGTTCAGAAAATAGACCCTCTTGTTGGTATCGCCCCACCTAAGATCAGGAGAGAAGCAGGGTCGTAGCCAGGAGGGCCAGGGAGGTGCAAACCCTCCCGAGCTAACAACCTACCTCCCCAACCCAACCCCATGGTGCCAATATTATATATGTGAGTGTGACATTGTTGCCCCTCCTGAAAATCCCCATCACCACCACCATCTAGGCCCTGGAGAGAAGTAGCAGTGGACATTGAGAGAACTAAGCAAGAGAAGGACCCTCAACATCCTCTGAATGGAGATGACCCTCAAGTCCACCAACTCAGAGTTTTATGGCAAGAGCAAACTTTCTTGAGGGTACGCAAGAGCAAAACCAAGTTAGAAGATGGAAGAAGGAGCTCACTGGACAATTAAAGGAGGAGATAGCTGAAGATCTCAATCTCCCCTACGTCACCTGGAGGACCCTGAATAGGCTAAGGGTTGGAGTCCCTAAATGTGAGACCAACATGTTCAGGTGGGGGCTATTGGTGGACAACAACACGTGGTGTGAATGTGGAGAGATACAGAATCCAGCTGATTTACTGGTCTGCCAATAACTACCTGAAAACCTGAAGCAATGAGGACTTAAGTTTGGCCAACGACGAAGCCAAGAAAGTGGCTTCAAGTTTGACCTGGACACAAAAGAGGACTGCAAAATGCAAAGTCATTTGTGTGTGTGACAAATACATTTCTTTCCTTCCTTCTCTCTTTGCTAATGCTGTTGCTGACTGGTGACCTCTTTGCATCTCATGCAAGAGTGAAAAAACAAAGCCAGAGGTTGTTGCTTTTGTGTGTGTGCCATGTCTTACGTTTCATTGAAGAGGAGAAAATTATGCATCCTTTGTCAGAGAGCCGTATTCAGTATCTTTCTCTTTTCAGCCTGTGTGATCTGTCCTCTTTGGAACATTGAGTCATTATCTCCGAGCCACAAAGAATCACCTTGTGAGACTCACGGCCTTCTCTTTGGAACATGTGCGTCTCCCGCAGCTTTATCTGTGGATATAATTGAGAAAGGCTTACTTCTTCCTTGGGTTTGCCAGGGTCCCTCTCTCTCTTAGTTACACCCCGCCCGGCATCTCTCATGTGCCTGGGAGTGAATTGTGGAATACATCTCTTTCTGTACATCCATCATCTTGCCCAAGTAGAATTATAATCACGGCTAGGAGACGGCACCAGGATAAATGGGGTCCCTATTGAAATCTCAGCGTTCATCTAGAAAACTGTTTGCACCAAGCAAGTAGAGCCATGATTCTCTGTCACTTCAGTGCGTCCCCTCCAGAGCTGAAGTGTGAGGCAGAAAAGTAAGGCTTCCCAAACTTTTCAAACCGGGGGCCGGGCCACGTTCTGTCAGTCAGCTTTGAGAGCCGGACAGCCATTTTACCCTGCCTGCATGATGGGGGGTGGTCATTTTGTCCCAACAGCTTCAAAGGGGGTGGCCATTTTGTTTCTTGAATGCCCTTGGAGGGGGTAAGGGGGCCACTTGAAATGGCGCCGCGGGCCAGGCCTTAAGTTGGGAGCTGCTGTTCTTGAATATGGAGGAATGTTAAAGTGTCTTGTAGTTGGCTGGATAGCTCCATGGTTTGGGTACCCAGCTGCAGAGCCAGAGGTTGGGAGTTTGATTCCCTCGTTGGGTCTCCTGGGAGAAGAAAGTAGGGTGTGAGGAGCAAGAGCATTGAAGCCAGCATCATGCCAGTGTATCTCTGCCACAGATTGGCCACTGGTCTATTGCCTCAGCAAGGGAGACCACAGCTTGGGTAGAACATGTTGATTTAACTCAGGGGTCCCCATCCTAAGGCCTGGCCTATGACCACCATTTTATTTGCCCCCCCCCTCCAAGGGCATTTGACCTCGAAAAGCTTGGGAACCCCTGATTTAACTGGTTGACGTTCCGATGCATCAGAGGGCTTCTCCTTCCATTGAACATGAAAATAACACTTTCAAATACAGTAAAACCCCTACTTACGCAAGGGGGAGGCATATAAATTTAAATAAATTAAATAAATAAATGTCTCTGTAAATCCACACGAATGGGTTTAATGCGCATACAACCTTGCATACAACCTCATGTGGATTCACAGAGACTTGGGCTTCTGGGAAATGAAGTCCAAGAACAGCTGGAATGCCAAGGTTCGCCATCACGGACCTAGGTGGTAGTGTGATGGTGGACTCCATACTTTGTTGGGGGGGGGTTTGACACCACCTCCTGATTGCACACAGGTGAGTGCTTGGAAAGGGTCTTGCTGTCTGGTGGCCATGAGTCCCTTTGAAGGCAGTCCTGCCTGGGAAGCCCCTTCAAAGCGCCCATCAATGAAGACCGGGCAAGAAGGCCACCTAGTAAGTCCACGGCAGAGGGAAAATACAAACCGAAGCTGCCTTGATCCATCTTAGCTCTGTCTCCCAGCCGTTCTGCTACCCCAGCTCTTCTCTTAAGATGGGTGTGCTTTTGATTTTTGCTAAATTCTTCAGCCAAGGCATCAGAAATCTAATCCAGCTCTAAGCCAAACAATGCATTGGGAAATCTTCCCACATACTCGCACACACTTCCTTCTTTGTCATGCTACCTTTGCAAAGCTAGCTACAAACAACCCAAAGGATTTTGTAGCTTTAGGCAAGAATCCATTCATTTTCTATTACTATACTTGGACTGTATAACTTGAGAAATGCAGTAACTGAAAGCGGCTGTGTTAAAATCCTGACAAATCAGTGAAACTGAATAAAGCAGCTTTCTAATACTGCTTGTTTTCATGGAACAAGATATCTGTGGTTGTCCTCATTAAAGCACAGTCATGGCGATAGCAGAGGAGGTCAACACGATGGAGAAAACTTGTATCTTGAAAACTCATATCCTTTGCATCGAGCCATTCTCAAGACCTCCACCCACTGTGTCCATCATGCCATTGTCACCTTGGAAACTGATTGCCACATTTTAATACTATATAATGACCATCTTTTGTTTCTTATTCCACTTTTCCCCAACCCTACGCTTTCTTCTTCAAGCGCCGTATCCATTCCGGATATTGGCTATCATCATGGCGATAGTCTTTCTATTCTTAACTCCTCAGAACAGTTCTTCTGAGGACATGCCACACCAGTCTCTCATGTTCTTCTGGACGGGGCAGAAAGGCCACTGCAGCGCCAGGCACCAGGACCCTCCACCACCGCCGGCGTCCTGGGCCCACACCGGGCCAGGGCACAAAAGGCCACGATGGCGGCAGGACTTCACCGCCACCCCCGGACTTCCTCGCGGCTGGGGCGGAGAGGTCCCGCTTTGAGGCTGAGCATGCCTGCCACCCCATCCCTGGACTTTGCTTTGGGAATTTTTCTATGTGGTGGTGACTCTATTATTATATTATAGTTTTGTACTATGCTGTTGTATACTATGTGTTTTTTGTAAATTGAATTTTGTATATTGTATTATTGTGTATTTACTTTGTATATTGTTGATTTATGTTGTGATTCTTGTGAGCCGCCCTGAGTCGGCGTATACTGAGTGGGCGACATACAAATCAAATAAATCAAATCAAATTCTTTATCCGCAAAGTCTTTCTCTTCCCAGGGATCTTTCCTTGAAGAGCTAGTTGATAATTTTGTATAGTTGTATTTTGTTTAGGTTTTGTTGGGTTGTTAAGTGTCCCCCCACCCCCACCCCCCATCTCGTTGTTCTGTGCAGGATAATGACAATAAAGATTTATCTATCTACATTGTAGTTGGAGTATTCTATACTTCGTTAAATAAAAAGCGACTGATTCTTGGGAGACAAGCTATGAGAAACCTGGGGAACGTAGTTAAAGGTAGAGACATCACCTTGCAAACAAAAGTCTGCATAATCAAAGCAATGGTATTCCCGGTAGTAATGTATGGTTGTAAGAGCTGGACCATAAAGAAAGCTGAGTGCAGACGAATAGATGCCTTTGAAATGTGGTGTTGGAGGAGAGTCTTGAGAGTACCCTGGACAACACGGAGAATGAATAGGTCAGTCTTAAAACCCCAACTGCTCCTTGGAAGGTCAAATATTGAAGATGAAGCTAAAATACTTTGGACATGAAATGAGAAGAGAGGATTCACTTGAGAAAGCCTTGATGCTGGGAAAGGTCAAGGGCAAAAGAAGAAGGGGGAGGCAGAGAATGAGATGGATAGATGGTATTGTGGATACAATGGGCACGGAGCTGGGTGGGTTGAGGAGGATAGTGGAGGGCAGAGGTGCCTGGCGGGCAATGGTCCATGGGGTCGCAAAGGGTCGGAGTCAACTATGTGACTGAACAACAACAACACTTCATGTCATTCATCACAATAGAGCCAAGGTATTGGAGCTTTCTTTGCTTGATGGTCTTAAATAGTTCTTGCTCTTCATCCACCCAGTGCAACACTGCTCCATTAGTCCCATGGTCAACCCATGATATCCTTACCAACTGTCTGTAGATCCATATTTCAAATGCTTTGGTTTTCTTTTCTGATGCTTTAGTCGGTGTCCAAGTGTCCTTATATCTGCAGCCCAGGTATTCTAGAGTGGGTGTCTGAAAAGGTGGATACTATCCTACCTGCATTCATTCATTCAGAAGTAGGGTTCATTCAGGTTCGGCAGCTTGTGTAACAGCTACAACCATCGACAAGCTGATCCCCTGGTTTGTTCTCTTGCCTGCCATGGCTAAGCCTACACAATCAGGTATCATAAGAACATAAGAACATAAGAACAGCCTTGCTGGAACAGGCCACAGCCCATCCAGTCCAGCATTCTGTCTCACACAGTGGCTCACCATTTCCTTCAGGGTATTCCCAAGGAGATGCCTTCACCTGCTTAGGATTCCCTGGAAATGGCATTGAGAGATATCCTGCCTATCTCTCCAACCCGGAGGTTGTCCTTAGGTATCCATAATTATAGCCATGGATACCCTTGTCCTCCATGAACTTGTCTAATCCTTTCTTAAAGCTGTGAAGACTGACAGCTGTCACCACTTCTTCTGGCAGGGAGTTCCATAGACCAGTAATCCTCTGGGTGAAAAAGTACTTTCTCTTATTTGTTTGAGAACTAGTACCCAAAAGTTTCATGGAGTGTCCCCTAGTTCTAGTGTTGTGCGATAGGGAAAACAGTTTTTCCTTATCTACCTTGTCCACACCGTGCATGATTTTATAAACTTCAATCAGGTCACCTCTTAGACGCCGTCGTTCAAGAGTGAAAAGGCCCAACCGTTGCAGCCTCAGATGGTAAGGAAGGTGTTCCAGTCCCCTAATCATTCTGGTTGCCCTCCTCTGTACTTTCTCCAACTCCATAATATCCTTCTGGAGGTATGGCGACCAGAACTGTACACAATATTCCAGATGGGGCCTCACCATAGATTTATAAAGAGGCAAAATGACACTTGCTGACTTATTTTCTATACCCTTCCTAATGATCCCTAACATTGAGTTTGCTTTTTTCACTGCTGAGGCACACTGGGTTGACACCTTCATTGAGCTGTCCACCAGGACACCAAGGTCCCTTTCCTGGTTTGTCGCAGAGAGTTCAGACCCCATCAGTTTATAAATGTAATTGGGGTTTTTTGCCCCAACATGCATCACTCTGCACTTACTGATGTTGAAGCTCATTTGCCACTGTTTTGCCCACTCCCCCAGTGTCAAGAGATCCCTCTGGAGCTCTTCACAATCTCTCACAGTTTTCACTACCCTGTATAATTTAGTGTCGTCAGCAAAATTGGCTACCTTGCTTTTTACTCCTACCTCTAGATCATTTATGAAGAGGTTGAAAAGCAGGGGTCCCAGTACTGAACCTTGGGGGACCCCACTCTTTACTTCCCTCCACTTGGAGAAGTGTCCATTTAGTGCTACCCTCTGTTTCCTGTCCCTTAGCCAGTTGCTGATCCAGGACAAGACCTGTCCCTTTATTCCATGACTGGTAAGTTTATTCAAGAGCCTTTGGTGTGGGACCTTGTCAAAAGCCTTCTGAAAGTCCAGATAAACAATGTCAACTGGATCCCCCTTATCCACATGCTTGTTGACACTCTCAAAAAATTCCAACAGATTAGTGAGGCATGATTTGCCCTTGCAAAAGCCATGTTGGCTCTCCTTTAGCAGCGCCTTCTCTTCTATGTAACTATTAATTCTATCTTTTAGGATGGTTTCCATCACTTTACATGGGACACATGTCAAACTGACAGGCCGGTAATTTCCTGGATCACCCCTGGATCCTTTTTTGAAAATTGGTGTTACATTCGCTACCTTCCAGTCATCAGGCACAAAGCCTGATTTGAGGGAAAGATTATATATTTTGGCTAGGATATCAGCAATTTCATCTTTAAGTTCCCTGAGAACTCGTGGATGGATGCCATCTGGTCCTGGTGATTTGTTAGTGTTTAGCTTAACAAGACATGCAAGGACCTCCTCCCTGGTTATTTCTATCTTGCTTAATTCTTCGGTTTCCTTCCCTACGAAGATAGGCTCTGTTTTGGGCATGTGGTCTCTGTCTTCTTCAGTGAATACTGAAGCAAAGAATTCATTGAGTCTCTCTGCAATCTCTGTTTCCTCTTTAATAACCCCTTGCCTTCCATTGTCATCTAATGGTCCAATGGCCTTCCTAGTTGGGTTCTTACTTCTAATGTACTTAAAGAAGTCTTTGTTATTTCTCTGAGTATTTTTAGCTATACGCTCCTCAAAGTCTTGCTTTGCTTTCCTGATTGTTGCCTTGCATTTGTTCTGCCAGAATTTATGTTTCTGCCTGCTGTCCTCATTTGGACAAGCCTTCCATCTTCTAAATGAGCTTTTCTTGCTCTTGATCACTTCCCGAACAGCTCCTGTAAGCCATGTGGAGGCTATGGCTGCACTTGGATAGAAAGCATTAGAAGCCATTGTGGCTCTTTGACCATACACCTGGTCATTTGAAAGATAGCTCACCCAACACCTGCCACCACTTTCATAACTTCAGTTCAATATAGAGCCGTGATGGCGAGCCTTGGCACTTTAGGTGTTGTTGGACTTTAATTCCAGAAGCCCAAGTCTCTGTGAACCCACAGAATAAATGTGCAGTAAACCCATTCATGTGGATTTATAGAGACGTGGGCCTTTAGTAATTGAAGTTCAAGAACACCTGGAGTGTATGTGTAGTAAACCCATTCGTATGGATTCACAGAGACTTGGGCTTCGGGGGTTTGAAGTTCAAGAACACGTGGAGTGCCAAGGTTCACCATCATGGATATCGAGGAATCTCCAGCAGGCTCTAAGAATATTTTTGAGGGTGTGGGGGAAGGAATCTCTTGGCCTCCTGGATGGTTTAGTCAAGAACCTTTGGACTTCCGTTTCCAGATGTTCTAGCTATCATGACTACTGAGAAGGGACTTGCAGGAGTTAGTATATCTGCATAAACCTAGTTTTGTGTATTTGTGGAATGGGAAACGCTCTTAGTTGCAGCCTATTGGTTTTTCCAAACTCGCCTCCAAGAAACAGCCTGACACAACATCTCACCATGAATCCTTGGGACTACCATTGATAATTTTCTTGCAATATCCATAATAAATCAGTTCATGATCTTGAATCACAGAAGCTCGCATCACATCTGTTTGTTGGTTTATCCATCCGTCCATCCTCAGCTCCATCAATCATTAGCTCCCTCCATCGGTCCATCCATCCATCCATCCATCCAAGGGTATTTATTTGCCTTTCTCCTGAATTTGTATTGCAAGACTAGAGTTTCCCCACCCTTAGCATAGGTCTCTTGTTCGTCTGGCTGACTGTCTTGTGTTTTTGGAGGGTATGCGCATCATCAGTTCAGGTGATGAATCCTGGTGTATTAGACCAGCCATGCACGCTGTTCTCAGTGCACCTAGTCTGGCTAAATGAATGTCAAGCAAACATTTCCTTTCCTAATGTCCTTTATTGGCTTCGATCTCACAATCGCTTCCTGCGTTTTGTAACCGGCTTCCTCTGCTACAGGCTTGCCAATTAGGTTACCTGGATTTCCTTTGTGCTCTCGACTTAATCTTGGCTTAGCTGGAGGGGGAATTACTAACCTGATTTTCCTCTTCTTCCTTTTCAAGCCGCGTGATTAAGACGGACATGGAGTTAGAAGTCCTCCGCTACACCAATAAAATTTCCAGTGAAGCTCATAAAGAGGTAATGGATCTCTTACTGATAATATTTTTTTTTTTTTGGGGGGGGGGGGGTTCTCTTTGTGTAGCCGTCTTTTTTCCTTTTCTTTCAGAAATTGTTCTCAGCTCCCTGAATTGCTTGGTAATAAAGTAATAGAAGATCCCGAGATAGGATTAGGAAGATAATATTCTTCTTAATACAACCTGGTAATATGCCTTAGGTTGCCCTTGAACTTCCTCTTGACATTTAAGGAACAAAACAGCTTCTGTCGCAAAGCTGGAAGTCTCTGTTTTGGAGCAGACTTTTGCTGGGACTGCGGTGGCTCAAGTGGTTAAGATGCTGAACTTGACGACTGGAAGGTTGGAGTTCCGTTCCCGGGTACTGCACGACGGAGTGAGCTCCCGTCTTTGTCCCAGCTCTCTTGCCAACCCTAGCAGTTCGAAAGCGAGAAATTGCAAGTAGATAAATGGGGACCACTTCGGTGGGAAAGGTAAAGAGCGTTCCATGCACAATGGTGTCGAGGCATGCCTGCCACATGTCCACGGAAGCGTCTGCAGATGCAGACAGCGCTGGCTCTTCGGCTTTGAAACAGATGAGCACTGCACCCTAGAGTCGGATACGACTGGCTTTCGAGCGAGGGCAACTTTGCTGAAGTAGGTCCCTAGGCGTGCCCGGATCTTTCTCAATTTCCTAGTTTTCCACCCAGTTGGGTCTTTCGAAAGAGACGTTCCCCTTCCTTGTGATGTTCCGCTGTTGATGTTTTGCTTTAGCTAACTGATTTGGTGTCATGGTTTCCTAAAGTTCAATTCACGGCATTGGTGCAGACGTCTACATTGTGGAGCTCACCTGCCGCAGTTGAGATGAGTAGGAACAAAAACCTTTCCATGGCTGGTGAATTTTTGCCTCTCGCCGGGAGCCGCAAAGTTTATTTTGACTCTTCCTGCAATAACGGAGCATGAATACTACAATGAGGTGGGAAGTCCCTTTTGATCAAAAGTTTCAAGAGCAGCAAACCCATCCTTGTTAATAAGAATAACAGAAGTGAAACTGAGCACAATGTACTTCATTTGTTCATTCAATGGTCCGGCTGATTGATTGTATCCCTATGGAGCCTTCTCTCCATATGACGGGTTATGGAGGTTTTTATCCATAGAGCTTTAATCCTGATGAATTGAACAGAATAGAAGCTCAAAACCTGGATATTGTGGGGTGCCCAGTAAATAGACTCTGAATTTCACCGGAGCTATCCAAGGTCCTGAAAATTGGCATTGAAAGAGGTTCTGCTCTTTTACCGTTTGGACTACAGCAGGGGTGCCCAAACTTTTCGGGCCGTGGCCCGGTCATGTGGTTCAGGGAGCCGGTCACTATGGCTTGGGGCCGGATCAGGCCCCCGGCACCAATTTATCCGGCCCACGAAGCCCTTGTCGCTCCTGGAAGCAGAAGTAAAACATGCCCGTACGGATGAATTGGTGTGGTGGCTGGATCCGGCTGCTACGCCATAGTTTGGGCACCCCTGGAGAAAATGAACCTATTGCCATTTACAGGTATAAGTTCAGGACCCCTTTATCCACCCTAGGTGGGGTTGCCATATTTCCCGGAAAACCAGGATTGTCCCAGATTCAAGGTTGGGAAAATAGCTATCATTATATTGTGTTTGTTTTTAAAAATGGCTATTTTGTACTTCTGTCCCGGTTTTGTGGGAGAGAATTATGGCAACTCTAACCCTAGGTCAAAGGTAAAGGTCACCCTTGCTTGAAAGCCAGTCGTATCCATAAATTTTACGGCTCCTGGCAAGTAGATAAATAGGGACCACAAAGTCCTCATCATCATCCCCAGGCCAGGATGGATGAAGCTGCTGCCCTCCATCAAGAGGGATTCAAGTGGGATTTGATCCACTTGGGGACCATCACCCTTCCCTGTGGATTTCGCCACCTAAGGCCATTTGTCCTCTGGGCTGTCAGGTTAGTTAACCACTGCTTGACACTTGACGTTGAGTCGCTGGCAGTAGGGTCTACTCTATTACCATAGCAGGATAACCTGGCCAGACTGGTTATTAGCTGCCCATCGTCAAATATGTGACCTATTCCATTGTTGGGAGCCGTTTGTAGGGTGGTCTAACTTGTAAATCTTACCTCGACTTCTTAAGGTGTGTCTTCTCTTTGTTACCGCAGGTAATGAAGGCTGTAAGACCTGGCATGAAGGAATATGAGCTAGAAAGGTAAGTGCCTTTAGGACATTTATAGCAAAAAGATGGAGAAGCATTTCTTGGTTAGCAGGAAATGCCGCAGATAACACCAAGTGACACTGATTTAACGGCAATTACATGAGCTCATCTCGCGGTTGTGTTGGATATATTACTTTATTACGCAGAAGGAATTTCATCAGTTTTCTTCATATTATTAAATGAGCTAATGCTTTTAGGTATGGTTTTAGAGCAATATAATTCTCTTTCTAGACTTTTATGTAATTTACAGAAACTATACCTAATAGCCATTATTATTGCATGATAGCATCCAATAAAGTAGCTTTTATGGTGAGAATATTATGGTTATGCCGGCTACATACCTGAGTATTTATGGATTCTATAAAGTGTCCTGGAGTCTTCTATTACGTATCAGCTACAGTTGGAACAAACTCCGCCGGTTCTGTTCGTATGCTTTGATTTCTGTTTTCTGTCATATTTTTCTTCCTAACGAAAGTCCACATTGCTCTGTCCTGGTCTTGCCCATATAGCCTTTATGGAATAGCACAAAGCCATCTTGGACTCATTACGACATGTGTTTTCCCTGCCCAGGCCATGAAGAGTCAAAAAGAAAATTTGCAGTAGTTAGCATAAAGGGCTGTCGTCGTCAGCTGCAACTCGTATCCAAGAATACATTTTTTTCCTGTTTAAGGTTGCCATGAAGTGACTGACACACTATGATCACAGAGCCATCTCCTGCGGCACATATGAAACGAGACATGCAGGATTTAACACCAGGACTGCAATGGACTGCTGCAGCCTTGAGGCTATTATCAAGGTGCGCCTTCACAGCCAGTACATCTGGCATGGCCTCTTCCTTCCCCATGACCCTTGGGAATCAGAGTTCCTCATCTGCACATTTTGCTGTTGGGCCCAATCTGATGGTTTCCAGTGGCATTTCCTCCACTGAGGGGGACCGTCACCCCACCTAAAGGGGCTCATCTGCCCGTAGCCATTGATCCCTTTAGGGAATAAGGTTATTTACCGCCGCCCAACATTCGGCGTTGAGTCTCTGGCTGTATGGTCTACTCCATTACCATAGTGGGGGTTCCGGCCAGACATGCATAAAGGGCTTTATTGAGCCCTCAATCTCTACATTTGCATGGGCATGAAACTAGATTGTTTTAAAAAGAAGCACAGTTTATTTGTATACGATGTACCTGTTAATGGTTAGGGGAGGCGTTTTCTCCCCATGAGATCTGTTATGTTAGATGTAAGCATCTATAGACCTGGGCAGCTGTCTATGACAGTGATGGTGAACCTTGGCACTCCAGGTGTTCTGGAACTTCAATTCCCAAAAGCCCTCATCAGCAGGAGTGCTGACTTGGGTGTCTGTGAATTGCAGTCCAAGAACATCTGGAGTACCAAGGTTCGCCATCACTGTCCTAGACGGCTGCCCAAATGTCTTTAGGTGCTTACATTAAACATAATAGATTTTTTAAAAATGGATTGCCTACCTAATTCGGGGCATCTTTTCAGTCAATGGGAGGCTTGTGTTAATCATTTGAATCTAATTACCATATGGGGTTAAAGTTTAAGACACTGATGGAAAGGAACAATGCTTCCTAATAACATGGGCAGCAGAAAGCAGGATAGAAGTGAAGAAGTAAGATGATTGTCAGCCTGGGACTCTTAAGAGATGTGATGATGGCTCAGAGTTCAGTCGCTTAGGATGCAGGTCTGAAAATGAATCCATTCTGGGAGTAAATCTCATCTACTTCTGTGTGCAGAATCCTATTCGTGTCAGTGTGCAGCTTGTTTTAACTAGTCATGGCTAATTGCCACTAACTCACGAGTTCTCAGGCTGTTCCTCCATTGCATGTCAGGTCACATGACCAGCAATTAGCCATGATTAGCTGCTGCAAGTTATGCAAACCTTAAGTAAAAACCAAGAAGTTTTTCAACCAAGAGAAATTAACTCTTTAACTATGCAATTCAATAAGTTGATGGGCGGCATGTAAATTTCATTGCTCAGGTCTGAGCATTGCGTTCTTGTTAGAAGTGCAGGTGGGGGAGGTAAAAACTTACTCATCTTCCTTTTCACATGTTTCTCTCTAAAATGACGCGACTGCTCATGGATCTATCAATTTTAATCAAGTGGAGTACGGGCATGGATTCGTGTCCTTTTAAAAAGTCCCAGCGGCGCATAGTTCTGAGTATGGCCACATAGACTTTATGTGGCTTTGGTTGTAGAAAGCAAAAGCAGAACCGTTCAATTTTCTTGGAGGTGATGACTTAACCCGAGGGAAGGCAGAGTGTGGAAGAGGATTGTCCAGCTTAACTAAAAGAGCATTTTGCCTTCCTTCCATTTTCTTGCTTGAGTTTTCATTTGGCTTCAATCAAAAGTTCATGCCATGAACTTTTTGGGACTTTCCTTTATAATTTCCCTACCCTTTCCATAAGAGATGGATGCAATATCTGAAGAAGCGATCATGAATCACGACAGCTCATGCAATGTTTGGTTTTTTTTTTTAGTGATCCTATAAAGATCCTATAAATGGACTGTGGTGGCTCAAGTGGTTAAGATGCTGAACTTGCTGACTGGAAGGTCAGAGTTCAATTCCCGGGTACTGCACAACGGACTGAGCTCCCATCATCTCAGTCCCAGTTCATGCCAACTTAGTGGGTTGAAAGCAAGAAATTGCAAGTAGATAAACAGGGACCACTTTGGTGGGGAAGTAAACAGTGTTCTGTCCACCATGGAAACGTCTGCAGATGCAGACAGTGCTGGCTCTTTGGCTATAAACAGAGATAAGCATGAACCCTAGAGTCAGATACGACTGGCTTTCGAGCAAGAGTGATCTTTACCTATAAAGATATCTCCTTCCTCCTGCATTTAATTTTATGTACAGATCATGCAGCTATCTTTGTTTATTGAACTACTGAAAAGTCATTATGCCACACTTCACTCTTGGGCGTTTTCTCTACATCTTACTTTACTCTAGGGATTCTCAACCTGCCACCTGTGGGCCAGATGTGGCCCACAGTGCCATTTCATGTGGCCCACCGCCGCCTCCACCACACCAAGAAGTGCCATGTGGTGGAGGATGGGCAACATGGCCATCCGGCCCCCAAAGCAGTCTTGAGGGAGTGTGACACGGCCCCCAGCTTCAAAAAGGTTGAGAACTCCTGCTTTACTCCTAGGGAGGCCGTTTTTTGTTGATTTAAAACTATTTTTCCCCCCCTCTCCGTCCCATTTCACTCTCTCCACCTCTGGCCTAATCTGGTTCCAAAGCAAATCTGCAGCCTTCCAAACCCCGGTGGGATAAATGGGATAAAGGCTATCAGAAGCCACCAGGGCTAAGCTCCGACTCCTTCAGCTTGGATGACGAAGAAGAACCCTTAATACTCCGGCTGTTCTCTGGCTTTTGAAATATTAACTCCCTGCCCCTCCACTGCCTCCCCTCCTCCTGGTAGCATTTCCACCTCTGGAGAGGTCAGATGTTTGCCTCTTTATTTGGTATTCCATTCATCGCCACCCTCTGATCAATCCAAAGCAGAGCTTAGGCTAGCAGGCGAGCTGTTGTCATATATCTGTCGGTGCTACATTTCCGTATCTGTGGAGCTCTCTGGCGGATTATGGCTCACACCTTTCATTTATCTGCTTCCCACTTTCTTTTTTTCAAGGACACCGAAAGAAAACGAAGAGCTTCCTACGTCCAGTGAGGGAATCCGATTCTTCTCCCTTTGATTTCTTCCCTCTCTGTCTTGTAGCCGATAATGCTTTTCAGGTTATTCAAATGTTTATTTTCCAGCGTTGGGAGTTTGAGGGCGGACATTTCGGCTTAAGGACAGTCTTAAAAGAAGGGATAAGAAATAAGAACAACCTTTTCTTGTTCAGGGTGTGGAAGCAGAAGTGATGCTTCCAGTGTACAGGACAGCAAGTGAATGCTTTGAACGGTCACCCCTGAGGCAGCCAGAAATGACGTCTGACACTCAGCCTGTACCTGGAAGGTCACAAATATATGAATCTTTCTTCTTCTCCTCCTTCTCCCTCTCCTTCTCCTCCTCCTTCTCTTCCTTCTCCCTCTCCTTCTCCCTCACCTTCTTCTCCTTCTTCTTCTCCTTCTCCCTCTCCTCCTCCTCCTCCTTCTCTTCCTTCACCTTCTTCTCCTTCTCCTCCTCCTCCTCCTCCTCCAGGTATTGAAGGAGAGGGGCCTTCGAAGGCTTGGTTTTCTTTAGTTGCCGTTAATGCTGAATGTTGTAAGTCAGTTTTTATTCATAACCAGAGTGGAGACGACAACTCTTGGTCTCTCTCTTCCTCATCAAGAAAGAGGTTTTGGGGGTTCAGGACATTCTTGTTTGGGGTACGCTCTCTCTCTCTCTCTCTCCCCTCTCACTGCTCCCGTGGCTATCGCTCTCTGTTTAGACACGGGAGAGCCAAGACAAGCTCCCGGATTGGGCTCTTGGTGACATTTTGCTCTCCCTGCGCATCGACTGGGGAATTCAGCAGTTCTCGCACGTCAACCCTCTCCTTCCTGCGACCACAAACACTGCATAATTGAGCTCTGTGGGCACAAATGTCGACAGATTCAGAGCGGAATGTCTGGAATATTAATTTTACCCATTAATAATAAGTTGTCAGAAGTTGCAACCTTAAATGCACATCTACCCTGGGAAAAAAGAGGTAGAGGAAATCCAACCCAGGTTCTTCCCTTCATTTCCCAAAGGTTTTGCATTGGGTACGTTGACTGTTGTAGAGCCATTAATCAAACTTGTAGCTAGGCTACACTTGACCTGTTCAAAGGTACTTTGAGTTACATGTGCACATTTAAACTAAGCTTGCTTTGCCAGTCACTGAGTATGGTGATCCGAATGGTCTTGGCTTGAGTAGATGACAGGAGAGAAAACCCACAAAGGAGATCTGTACCCAAGTTTCACACTTTCACAATGTGGCATGTTTCTTGATCAGGTTGCCAGCCACCCCGTTATGGCCTAATATAAGTTATTCCATTCCTCCCAGCACACAGATTTCTATGCCCATTCGAGCATGCTCAGTTCATATTGTGCAATTTTGGAATAGGGTGCTTTCTTTCTTTCGTTCTTTCTTTCTTTCTTTCTTCTTTCTTTCCTTTCTTTATTTCCAACCTCTCATTTCCAAAAACTTGCTAAAGCCAATGAAATAGTAATTGACACAGTCTCGAATTATTTTTAAGAAAATCAAGTTCACGACAGTCTATAAAATCCATTTAGCTAAAGGGCTGCTGTTAAAGATCCCAAATGACCATGGAAACGTCTGCAGATGCAGACAGCGCTGGTGACTCTTTGGCTATAAACGGACATGAGCACCAAACCCTAGAGTCAGACACAGCTGGCTTTCGAGCAAAGAAGACCTTTACCTTTATAACTAATGAAACTTCAGGTAGTGAAATACTTCTGGGGACGGGGTGGGGGGGGGCAAACTCTGCCTCTTCACAGCAAAGGATGGGAAATGAGAATTAATCTGCCTTATTTAAAAATGTATTACATTAAGACAAAAGCATTCATTTCCCCCCAACTTCTTATGACTCTCGTCTTCTCCCCGAATAGGAAAGCTTTCTTCTAGCTCGTGTTCTGAGCTACCCCAGAGCTGTATTATGTTTTCCTTCAGCTTTGCGCACGAGGGCAAACCTTGGTTATGCTACAAGCTGAAGTTCAGGTTTTACTGAAAATCTCCTTCAAGGCTGCGTTGCTGTCAAGTGCAAAAAGAAACCCGTGACCTGCGGATTGGTCCCTGTGGGAGCAATTATTCTTTACAGGCAGGCTTTAAAACATTTTTTCCCCCTCCTAAGCACAGAATATTATAAATGGCAGGGAGCAGTTTTAATCCTGGTGTTTCTAAAAGAATGTTTCTGATTTTGTATTCAGTGCTTCGGCATTTGTTTAGTTACCACTAGTAAAAGTTTCCCTTGCTCGAAAGCCAGCCGTATCCGACTCTAGGGTTCAGTGCTCATCTCTATAGCCAAGAAGTCAGCGCTGTCTGCATGTGCAGACGTTTCAGTGAACATGTGGCAGGTACGCCTAGACACAGAAGAGTTTGCCGCCCTGAGTCGGGGTCTGCCTGAGTGGGCGGCATATATAAATATGACTATTAAATTAAATTAAATTAAATTAAACAATGCGCGGAACATTGTTTACCTTCCTACCGAAGTGGTCCCTATTTATCTACTTGCAATTTCTTGCTTTCCAACGGCTAGGTTGGCACGCCAAGGGAGACCTTTACCTAAATAAAGGCCATTACATGCTCCCACAAGATCTCGTGTGGGTGGGAGGGAAGGAGATACACTTAAGGCACTGCTGCAAACATCACACACACACACACACACACACACACACACACACACACACACACACCCTTTTATTGTGGTGCTGTCATTTTGGCCTACATCTATTTTTTTCCTCTGAGCTCTTAGCAGACAATGAAGAGCTACCTGTCTTGGGTGACAGGCTGGGAACAATGCCTTAAGATGATGGCCGTGAAATCCTGTCCGCATTTGACAAAGTCTTGAAAGAAGAAGTTCTTTTCTTGGCGTTGGGTTTTTGTTTTGTTCCAATTCACTTCAGCTGTTGAGTGAACCCTTTTGCTTGGTTCAGGGTCAGGGTCTTAATTTCTTTTTCTTTCCTTTAAAAAAAAATCTCCCAGCTTTTCTCTGAAAGAAAGATAAAAGCATTTCTGGAAGAAGTGAACCACTTCTTCTTCTTCTTTTTTTTTTTTTTTTGCAAAGGGCGATTTTATTTCTTTCCCTTTTCTTTCATCTTTGGGAGATTATACAAGCGAGGGGAACCTGCTCTTTGCTTTCTTCCTGGTGCTTAGGAGCAAGCAAAGGATTTGCAAACTCTCCATCAATTTTCTCCCAAGGGTTTGATGTGTTTGTTTAGAGAAGGGGTGCCCAAACTATGGCCTAGGGGCTGGATCTGGCCCCCGATGCCAATTCATCTGGCCCACAAAGGCCGCGTCGCTCCCGGAAGCGGAAGTAAAACATGCCCGTACAGACGCGCTTTACTTCTGCTTCCAGGAGCGACAAGGGCTCTGTGGACCGGATGACTGTTCTGGTCGCCATACCTGCAGAAGGATATTATGGAGCTGGAAAAAGTGCAGAGGAGGGCAACCAGAAGGATGATGAGGGGACTGGAACACCTTCCTTACCATCTGAGGCTGCAACGGTTGCGCCTCTTCACTCTTGAGCGGCGGCGTCTAAGAGGTGGCCCGACTGAAGTTTATAAAATCATGCATGGTGTGGACAAAGTAGATGATAAGGAAAAACTGTTTTCCCTATCGCATAACACTAGAATAGGGGACACTCCATGAAACTTTTGGGTACTAGTTCTCAAACAAATAAGAGAAAGTACTTTTTCACCCAGAGGATCAATGGTCTATGGAACTCCCTGCCAGAAGAAGTGGTGACAGCTGTCAGTCTTGAATGGATTAGACAAGTTCATGGAAGACAATGGCTATAATTATGGATACCTAAGAAGGACAACCTCCGGGTTGGAGAGATAGGCAGGATCTCTCTCAATGCCATTTCCAGGGAATCCTAAGCAGGTGAAGGCATCTGCTTGGGAATAATACCCTGAAGCCAATGGTGAGCCACTGTGTGAGACAGAATGCTCGACTGGATGTGCTGTGGCCTGTTCCAGCAAGGCTGTTCTTATGTTCTTATGAATTGGCATTGGGGCCAGATCCAACCCCTGGGCCATAGTGACTGTCCCCTGAACCACATGACCAGCCCGCAGCCCAAAAAGTTTGTGCACCCCTGGTTTAGAGCTGCCCTTGTCCGAAGCAGCTGGAAAGGCTTATCCTAGACTGGAGACTATTCTCAGTGTTTTCTCTTCATTAAGATTTGAACTGGTCAACTATCTTCCAGCTTCTGTAACTTTCAAGTTGTGCTTGGGTGTAGGTAGCTGATTTGTAAGATTGATTTCTTCTGTTTGGATTGTGTAGTGCCCCAAGCAGTAGATAACTTGTTGGGAAACGTTGCTTTGTGTTTGTGTAAGAAGCATTTAACCGGTGGAAAAAGATTTCTGGGATTTCCCCCTTGTTAGCTCTTTGTGATGGTAGTGAGCACAAGAAGGGATCCTATAAACCAGTGTTTCCGAACCTTTGGCTTTTGGACTTCAATTCCTAGAAGTCTAAGTCAATTCCTCAAATCTCTGATCAGCTAATGTATGGACTTAGGACGGTTTCAGGGAATGGAAGTCCCAAGAACCAAAGGTTGGGAAACCCTGCTTCTGTGAATCCACACAAATGGGTTTACTGTGTGTACGTGCAGTAAACCCATTTTTGTGGATTCACAGAGCAGTGTTTCCCAACATTTGATTTTGGGACTTCCATTCCCAGAAGCCTAATTCAATTTCCCCAAAGCACTAATCAGCCAATATACTGGGAATTGAAGTCGCTCTGTGGGGCCTGTGCCCCACCCATGTTGGGAACTGCTACTATAGACCATCTTGACTTCTGATCCTGGTGTCGTCAATGTAAAGTTTCTGGCTGGCGATGCAAGAAACTGTATTTGTACGACAGCATTGGGCCGTCACCTGGTGTTTCGAACTGTAGACTCAGAAACAATATCCCAGCTCATAAACTGGAGGGTTGGTTTTTGTTTTTTTGTAAGGTCGGATTATCTTTGCAGCAAGGAACCACACGCTGTGTTTCATGTCAAAACTTGAAACTTGGAGAAGAGAAAAGTGATTTCAAATCCCTTCGCAGCTCAATCGTTGGACTGAAACACTGGACTGTGTAAATAGCTGAGACCCTTTCCCCAGCTCGGCTGTCAAATCTGCAAGAATCAAGAGGAAGAAATCTTTCTGACAGTTTGGACGTCTCCTTTCAAAGCGGTGGTAAACTGGGGAATGTGAGAAATTCCACCCAATGGTGTAACGCTCTTCTCGTGTCCCGTTATCTTTTCACTATGGCTATGCGTGTGGCTCAAGTGGCTAAGACGCTGACTGGAAGGCGGAAGGTCAGCAGTTCGATACCTGAATACTGCAGGATGGAATGAGCTCCTGTCTTTGTCCCAGCTCCTGCCAACCTAGCAGTTCGAAAGCAAGAAATTGCAAGTAGATCAATAGGGACCACTTCAGTGGGAAGGTAAACAGCATTCCGTGCGCTCCGGTGTCTAGGTATGCCTTCCTCATGAGCACGGAAACGTTTGCGGAAGACAGACAGTGCTGGCTCTTCGGCTTTGAAACAGAGATGAGTACTGAACCCTAGAGTTGGATACGACTGGCAAGGGTGACCTAGGAGACCTGGGAGATTGTCACAGGATGCTTCAAAGCTACACCAGTTGAGAAAATATACCCGCTTGTTGATATCGCTGTCCCTAAGATGAGAGAACAAATGGGTCAATCTTAGAAGAAATCAACCCTGACTGCTCCTTAGAAGGTCAAATAGTAAAGATGAAGATGAAGGGAGGATTCACTTGAGAAGGCCTTGATGCTGGGAAAGGTGGAGGGCAAAAGAAGAAGGGGGCGGCCAAAGATGAGATGGCTAGATGGTTTTGTAGACGCAATGGGCACAGCTGGGTGGGTTGAGGGGAATGGTAGAGGACAGGGGTGCCTGGCGGGCAATGGTCCATGGGGTCACAAAGGGTCTGAATCGACTGTGTGACTGTACAACAAGAAGATGAGAGAAATAGCAGCGGATGCCAAGAGAACTATTCAAGAGAATGACCTTCGTCACCCTTTGAATGGATCTGAGCCTCACATCCAGCGGCTCAGATCCAGGAGAGCTTTATGGCAAGAACAAACATTCTTGAGGGTACACAAGAGCAAAACCAAATTAGAAGATGGAGGGAGGAGGACACTGGCCAAGGAATGACATTAAATGAGGAGGAGATGGCTGAGCAACTCAACCTCCCCTACGCCATTTGGAGGACCCTGACTAGGCTAAGAGTTGGGGTGCCTCAATGCAAGACCAACATGCTCAAGTGTTGGCTGCTGGTGGACAACAACACACTGTGGGAATGTGGAGAGATACATAATCCGACTAATTTGCTGGTCTGCCGATGACCACTGGAAACATGCACCCATGAGGACTTGGGTTTGGCCAACGACAAAGCCAAGGATGTGGCTTCATTTTGGCAGTCCAGGGCTTGATCAGGACACGAAAGAAGAAGAACCTTTCTCCCTACATCTTGGGAGTGCAGCTGGCTGCTTTATGTGCAACTTCCTGGCATACAGGATCTCCGGGCCTGAAATTCCAGGCGGGGAAACACGGAGAGGGAAGCCTTTCGTGTATAATTCAGATAATTGAGGCGAGGAACAAGTGTTGTACACACAGAAACGAAAGGGGGTAAAGCTGGCTTTCACAGCTAGCTTTAACTAATCTTAGCCGAAGAAAGGGAGAAAAAGCCACGGAGCTGGCTTGAGCCCTTCATAAAGCTATATAAGCAAGAGAGAAAGCATTGTTGGCAGCAGAGACTCTCTCTTGCTTTCTAAAATTTCACTTAATCTTATTAAACTCTTAGTTACGCGCTCAGTGTAATTACTGCATCATACACACACAATAATAGTGTCTGCTACTTGGTCTAAATCCATGTGTCCTATACTAAATTAAGTGCGCTGAATTCAAATCTGAAGTCCGATTCTGCCTAGGACGTCAGGATCTTAAGTTAGCAAATCTCACCCTCTTGGTTAGGTGCTTGCCTTGATCTGGCAGGATATCTTTGCCACAAATGGAGCAAAAATTGTCCGGTTTATTAACACAGCTGCGCCTACTCATCTTTAGCTCAAAACAGACTCATTATGGACTAGCTGTACTATCCAATAAGACGGTTCCACAGTAGAGACAAGCCTTTGGTCCATCTCGCCTTATAGACCTATTTCTGACGTCAATTCACTGAATTGTCCAGACATGACCGGCTGCTGCTGGAGCATGCATGCCACCAGGGGACATGATTCAGCTGAGGCGGCAGCAGGCATAGTGGTAGCTGCAACTGTTACAATGTTCCCATGTAAAAATACATTACCCAATGACCAAGTATTTGAACAGCTAGTGCACGCCTTAAAATCTGTCCGTGATAGGTGAATTCTGAGTTCAGATTTGGAATCAGCATACTCGATATCATGTAAATCACATGTGTTAGTCCCAGTAGCAAAAATTGTTGTTGTGCAGTGTTGGGGTTAACCTTACAAATAACGCAATGATGTAAAAATTAACGAAATTGCAGTAAATTACTGTAGGCAATGAAAATAACCTTTCAGATATCTTTGAATAGGACCTGCAGTGGCTCAAGTGGCTAAGGTCGGCAGGTCAGCAGTTCAATACCTGAATACTGCAGTACGGAATGAGCTCTCACCTTTGTCCCAGCTCCTGCCAACCTAGCAGTTAGAAAGCAAGAAATTGCAAGTAGATAAATCGGGACCACTTCGATGCGAAGGTAAACAGCGTTCGGTGCACTTCGGTGTCTAGTCAAGCCTGGAGTGCCAAGGTTTGCCATCACAGTCATGGTCAGGAGGGCTTTCGCACAACTTTGTGTCATTCGCCAGTTATGCCCGCTCCTGGACTGGGATTCCTTACTTATAGTCACTCACACACTGGTCACCTCCAGACTGGATTATTGTAATGTGCTTTACATGGGGCAGCCCATGATGACCATTCAGAGGCTTCCAAGTGGTCCAAAATGTGACTGCCCGTGTAGTGATGGGGTGTGGGCATTATGCCCATGCCTCACCCCTGCTGCGAGAGCTGCATTGGCTACCGGTTTGCCTCCGGGTGCAATTCAAGGTGCTGGTGAGGACCTTCAAAGCCCTACATGGTAGTGGACCAGGGTACTTAAGAGACTGCGTCACCCCAAGGACATCTGCCCATCCCACTAGAGCAGACCGGAGGGGCTCCCTGATAGTCCCATCTGCTAGAGAGGCTCACCTCTAGCGCAAGAAGAAGGGCCTTCTCTGTGTCTGCTCCGACCCTGTGGAACCTCCTGCCACATGAGCTTCGTCTCCAGGCAGAGCTTTTATCCTTTTATAAAAGCCTCAAAACCTGGCTGGCACATCGGGGCTGTGTGTGGTCGGCTGGGGAGACAGCCACTCTGGGCTGGCTAGTATAAATGTCGCCCGGGCTTCCGCCTTTTAGCTTTTCGTGTTGGTTTAATGTTGGTTTTGGAAATCTGATGATGTGGGGAGGGCTTTGTAAATTTTTAAACTTCAACAATTTAATATTTTAATGTTTTTTAGCTTAATGTTTTTGTAGAATGTTATCTGTTGTAAGACCCCGGAGTAGCCTCGGTGAGGGGGCAGCGGTAGAAATGTTATTAAAATACAATAAAATAAATAGCAGTGGTTCTGAATATGTGGAACTTCAATTCCCATCAATCCATTGGCTGATCAGTGCTTTGGGGAATTGACTAGGGCTTCTGAGAATTGAAGTCCAAAAACCAAAGGTTGGGAAACACTGGTCTATAGGATCCCCTCTTGTGCTGATTGCCATTCACAAAAAGAATGCATGGCCAAATCTTCTTTAGATACCTATTTTTAAAGAATTTGCTGGGAAGCAACCTGCTATCTGTGTAGAAGGGCCCAGTTTAATTCCCAGTTGTTCCAGTTAGGACTGGAAACTCCCAACCCTGAAACCCTTGAAAGCCATGCTTGCCGCTAGTCCAAGATGACAAAAATCAGATATGGTGCAAAACCCAAGAGTCAGAACTGGTCATAGGTGGCTCTTCTTGTTCCTAGTTTCTTCCCAAAATGTTTGCGAATCACCTTATGGAACTATTGATGTTTCCTTAGCTCCACCTCTGGGAGGTGCGGTGGCTCAGTGGTTGAAAAGCTCACCTTGTTAGCTGGAAGGCCTGCAAGTCAGCAGTTCGAGACCCGGGTACTGCATGATGGATTGAGCGCCCGTCATCTGTCCCAGTTCCTGCCAGCCTAGCAGTTCGAAAGCAAGAGATTGCAAGTAGATAAACAGGGACCACTTTGGTGGGGAAAAGATCTTGGGGGACATAAAAGGAGCCTCATTCGGGTGTCCCCTGAGGAGAGTCGTCGCCCCCCCCCCCCCCCATTGATCTGATGATTTCACCTGCCCCCAAGGCTCGCAATGTATTTCAAGCTAGGATGAAGCCACATCCTTTGTGTCATTTCTCTTAACTCTCGTGTCATAGGGTGCTGGTTTTACATATACTTCTCACCCCAACCAAAGCCTAGTTTTTGAGTCTATGAAATGCCACTTTCGTCATTTCCTCTCTGTTCTCTCTTTTTTCAAAAAATTATAATAATAATTTCAAGAGGGTTGAAGGGTGGAAATTTATCTGGCTGTTGTAGCAGAAAAGCGAAGGGAAAGAACTGCGTCTTGGCTGTTGCGTGTTGCCGCGTTCACCTGAAGACATTTGCCGGTGGCTTTTGAGATCAAACGGCAGTGAAATAGCTTCTCTGCCCGAGAAACTGAGAAATTTTTAAGTCATCAGCGAGAAGAGCAACTTCCTTTTGATTTGCAGTAGCGGCTTTGCAGTAATCTGTGAGCTTTTGAAGAGAAGAATGAAATTCTCCCAGCTGCCCCGTTCAGTTGGTGCGGCATCTCAGATTTAAGGGCTCAAGTGGTTAAGACGCTGATCTTGACGACTGGAAGGTTGGCAGGTCAGCAGTTCGAAACCCGGGTGCTGCACAGTGGAGTGAGCTCCCGTCATCTGTCCCAGCTCCTGCCAAGATGGCAGTTCGAAAGCAAGAGATTGCAAGCAGATAAACAGATATCACTTTGGTGGGAAGATAAAGAGCGTTCCGTGCACTCTAGTCATGCCTGACACATGTCTATGGAAATGTCTGCAGTGCTAGCTCTTTGGCTGTAAACAGATGAGCACCGAACCCTAGAGTCGGATATGACTGACTTTCAAGCAAGGGCAACCTTTACCTTGACCTTTCTGATCTTATTTATTTATTTATTTATGTATTGATTGATTGATTGATTGATTTGTCACATTTGTATTGCCACCCAATTGGCAAGCGACTCTGGGCGGCGTACTAGATAACTCCATCAGTTACACCCACACCTTCACTCTGCTTAGCAAGTCTCTGTTGAGGATTATTACTTTGAATCACCGTTCAGCGAGTTAAGGGCGAAGACTCCGATTTGCCCCATGTCACGATAGCAAAGAGTGCAAACGTTTAGTATTGGTTACTGCAGCCTTTCAAGAGTGATTATTGGCGTTGGCCAAAGAGCATTCATTCAACAGCAAGGGAAGGGTGTCCAAGGAACATTGCTGTAAATCAGAGGTTCCCAACCTTTTTGCGCCGCGGGCTGGAGCATGCCCCCCGGACAGCTGAGCGGGGGTTCCTCCTGCTGTAAACACTACCATAAAATGCATCTGCGGCTGTCGTAAATGCATTTACGCCAGCCACGGGTGCATTTACGGCAGCATTTACAGTAGGTGGGGCACATTTCATAACTGTCGTAAACGTGTCTGCTTCCAGTAGTGGCGGCGGTGGCGGGCCACATAAAATGCTGCCGACCTGGTGCGTGGGCTGTAGGTTGGCCATCCCTGTTGTAAATGATTGCTTTTTCTATAATCTGTGCATAGAATCTGTGGTTTTCTGGTACAAAGGAACAGGTTTTTTCAGCAGAGAGTACGGGAATCTTCCTCTCTTGGATTCTAGCCTGCTAAGGTCCAATGCTTCTGAAATGATTTATTGTGGACACAAAACACTTGCTTTGCAGAGTGGCTCCCGTCTCCTCCAATTTTTTGTATTCATGCATTGCAAAAATTAACTAGAGTTGCAGTAGAACTGGGTTTGTTTTTGGCAACACAGAGGCTGCGTGTGAATATTATGCATGCTGAAGTAACGTCATTAGCTTCTTTATTCTAGGAAATTCTCATTCGGGAGGGGGCCAATTTTAATGTGCTTTACAGTCTGTCACGGCTTCTTATTCTTCCCTCCGCTCTCCCTGTGATTTTCATATATATTTTTCTATACACCAGCAGTTGCTAAAGAAAATTTCAAGCCTGTTGTTATTTTCCCCACTTCCTTCCGGTATTTTATCGTTTGCAATATCACCGACTATAAATAATGTGTGTTCCAATATTTACAGTGTTAATAGTCAATTTGGATGGCTACGGCATAAATAATGTTCAGCGTGTTAAGCACATTTACGTGGGAGAAGGAAATGATAGTCTATTTTTGCTACTTGGAAGAGGAGTATGAATCAAATTACAAGGTTCTCTTTCCTAGGCAATAATGTCTTTTGGGCAATTTTAGACACATGAATAATATTCAGATGATGGAAGGATGTGAACTTTGTCGGGAGTAATATATAAACTCTTGCACTAACAAGAATAGTTTTGCAAACATGTTTAAATTAGTCTTCAGGTGCTTTGAATACCTCTGTAAATCCTGCCAACCTAGTACGGTGGAACCTCAGTTAACAAACGGCTTGGTTGACATAAAAATCACATAACAAAAGGAAATCCATAGAAAATAGTGGCTTGGTTTAAGGAATTTTTTTCAGACCGGATTAATTGGTTTTCAGTGCATTCCTATGGGAAACCGCATTTCGGTTAACATATTTTGGTTTTCAGTGCATTCCTATGGGAAACTGCATGCAATGCATTCCTATGGGAAAGTCGGTTTAAGTAATTTGTACTTTAAGAAACGTCCCTGGGGAACGCATTAATTATGTTAACCGAGGTTTGACTGTAGTTCGAAAGCAAGAAATTGCAAGTAGATCAATGGTTACCACTTTGGTGGGAAGGTAAACAGCGTTCTATGCACTTTGGAGTCTAGGCAAGCCTGCCACATGTCCACGGAAACGTCTGCAGATGCAGACAGCGCTGGCTGTTTGGCTGTAACAGATGAGCACTGAACCCTTGGCTTTGAGCAAGGGAAACCTTTGCCTATAAATCTTTCCTGTCTTTGTTTAAATGTTGGAAATGTAGTTGCGGAAGGAAGAGCCAGGTTTGGTTCAGAAACAGTGTTGGTTTTCTACGAAGAACCAGTCAGCCGGTTGAGTGCAAGAGAAAAAAAATGCTGATAATCAGATCGGTATGTTTTTTCCCCCAAGCTGGTGTTTAATTGCATGGTTTCGCAATTGCACTGTAAGTCGCCTTGAGTCCTCTTTTGAGGAAAAGGGAGATGTCAAAAAATGATGAAAACATCTGGAAAGCCAAGGCGAGCCCATCTCTTTCGGAGGCCGAGGAGGAAAGAGACCTAGACATGGTCTTGAGTGGCGGCTCTTGGCCTTGAAGCAACCCAAGGCATGGTGGCAAATTTCTTAGATTTTTTCACCCGAGCAAGTTGCCGGGGACGAAATTATCTCCTGATGGTAAAATCTTTGAATGTCCAATAAATGCAGTGACGGAAGGAACACTAAGCCAAGCAGATCTCAGAGGTGGTGAGTAGACTGGGGTTTGTAAAGGCCGGCGGAGATGAGCTCGGCTTCATGCTTCCTCGTTTTAATCAAGAAAGCATTTTGAGATTAACGAGGAGGTCAGGCAATATCTTACATCTTCGGGTTATAAAGGCAGAAGGGAAGTTTGTTCTAGTCCTCTCTTATTGGCTTTAGTTCGTTCCATTTTATTAAACCTTCCCTCCTGCCAGTCACTCCGCTTTAGGGCTCTCCCTGTGGTTGGCAAAGTTTATCCAAAGTTTTGGCACAGCTGGGCCGGCGGGGAAGTCGGAGGCCTCCAGATTTCATCAGCACCTGGTCAGGAAAAGTGGGAGAGGGTTTTGTGCAAATTGGGTGACATTTTAAATTTTTGAGTCTTGACGTAGAAAGTATTGTGTTAGATTATCACGGTCTTCTCGGGTTAACATAAACCATTACCTGATAAAGACCTGCTAAATAGGACCCTCCGTCTAGGTTCTCTCTTGTTCCCCACTGTATCAAGGCCTTTTCAGTTATAACAGCCCACAGTACAGGAAAAAAAAAAACCAGACTTGGGAACTCTATTTAGACTTAAACCTGACTGTGTAACATTCAGTCACCTGAGGTATAATTAACTCTAAGCCACCATAGCAGAGAGAATAAAGTTATATAGTTGTAGCAGTAGGCTATTATTTAAGACTTGGCGAGCACTCTTCTTACCCCCACTTCACTAATCACACCGGTTGTTCAAGGTTCTTCGTTTATTTAGAATAAAAGATAGATACAGTAGACCCTCGATTAACGACAAAGTTTGGTTCCATGAGTAGCAGTGTTAATCGTGCATCGTCGCTAATCGCGAGTTCCCGCACAACGACGCTAAAAAAGCAGCTTCCTATGGGAAAACCTCGACTAACGACGTTTTCGCACGATGCTAGAAAAGCGGCTTCCTATGGGAAAACCTCAACTAATGACGTTTTTGCACAATGACGCTAAAAAAGCAGCTTCCTATGGGAAAACCTCGACTAACGACGTTTTTGCACGAAGCTAGAAAGCGGCTTCCTATGGGAAAACCTTGACTAACAACATTTTTGCATGACGCTAAAAAAGCGGCTTCCTATGGGAAAACCTCGACTAACGACGTTTTGGCACGAAGCTAGAAAGCGGCTTCCTATGGGAAAACCTTGACTAACAACATTTTTGCATGACGCTAAAAAAGCGGCTCCCTATGGGAAAACCTCGACTAACGACGTTTTCGCACAACAACGCTAAAAAAGCAGCTTCCTGTGGGAAAACCTCAACTAGACATTTCCACACAACGACGCTAAAAAGCGGCTTCCTATGGGAAAACCCCAACTAACAATGTTTTCGCACAACAACGCTAAAAAAGCGGCTCCCTATGGGAAAACCTCAACTAACAACATTTCCATTGAAATGTGATGTCGTTGCGTGAATGGTGACTTTGCCACTAACAACGCGTCACTAATCGAAAATGTCGTTAGTCAAATGCATCGTTAGGCGGGGGTCCACTGTAAAAGAATAAAATTATTCCTAAGGTCTAAAGTTGCGGATTCAGAAACAGAACATAGTAAAAATACTAATCAAAATGTTTCAGAGACATCCAACCCAGTTCTTTCCCCTTGAAAATAAAAAACCTGATTAAGTTCTAAGTTCTCCATTGTTACAACATTGTTTTACCATAGCATGGTTACATCTTGACAATACAAATCGAACTAACTCAATAAGTCCCATCTATCGCTATCTTGAAGCAACTATGGGCGTACTTCATTAACATTAGCCAGTCCAAATCATCCTTGTGTACGGATGTGAGAGCTGGACAATTAGGAAAGCTGAACGCAGAAGAATAGACGCCTTTGAAATGTGGTGCTGGAGGAGAGTTTTGAGGGTACCCTGGACAGCGAGGAGAACAAATAGGTCAATCTTGGAGGAAATCAACACTGACTGCTCATTGGAAGGTCAAATAGTAAAGATGAGGCTAAAGTACTTTGGGCATCAAATGAGAAGGGAGGATTCACTTGAGAAGGCCGTGATGTTGGGAAAGGTGGAGGGCAAAAGAAGAAGGGGGAGGCCAAGGATGAGATGGATAGATGGTATTATAGACACAATGGGCACAGAACTGGGAGGACTGAGGGGGATGGTGGAGGACAGAGGAGCCTGGAGAACGATGGTCCATAGGGTCGCAAAGGGTCGGAATCGACTGTGCGACTGAACAACAAAAAAATCATCCTTAATACATAACAAAATCTCTTTCTCATAAGATTCACTCAGTTAGCTGTTTACACTCCACATAGTATAGTTGTGGCAAATGGTGGCACCTTTTCAAGGAAACTTCTAGCACCTGTTGATAACGTGTAAGCGCAACAAATCTCGACTTCCATGCTTTAAGCCTAAACTAATCCCTAGCAAAAGTCTATCTGTATTTCGAACACAAAACACATTTTAAAAAAGTACAATTCCATGACATGGATTTCCTGCCTGTGTGTCAGAACCCTTCATGGAGAGACGTCAGGTCTGTACCTATGTATTCCTTTAAAAGTGTGGAGCAAAACGCACAGCACAATGTTGTTTACTGTCCTATTCCAGGTGGGCTGATACGGTTTCTACACACAGCCCATCACAACTTTTGTGACCTGTCAGACTTCTCTATCACAATAGAGCTTTTCTGGTTGGTCCATCAGTGGTGGTCATTTCTCCATGCGTGCAAAGCATAGGTTTCCAAGGTCACCCTTGCTCGAAAGCCAGTCGTATCCAACTCTAGGGTTCAGTGCTCATCTCTGTTTATAGACACCAGAGAGCGCGGAACGCTGTTACCTTTCCCAACGAAGTGGTCCCTATTTATCTACTTGCAATGTCTTGCTTTCGAACAGCTAGGTTGGCTGGAGCTGGGACAGAGACGGGCACTCACTCAGTCGTGCAGTACCCAGGAATCAAACTCTAACCTTCCAGTCATCGAGTTCAGTGTCTTAACCACTTGAGCCACCGCAGTTAAAATGCACAGTTTAAATACGCAGAAGTTAAAAACAGGCCAGATACAAACATATTATCTCACACAGAGAGAGTTTAGAATTTCCATAATGTCACTATTCAAAAATCATTGCTTTTGCTATTTCCTATATTGCTGTCATCTGGCAAACAGCCTCCTCTCCCCCCCCCTCCCCGAGTATTGCACAAAGTTATATATGACTGTAATGGCTATATTTAGCAAAATATTGTGAATTTGATTTGACATAACTGGTTATGACAGCCAACGGAGCTCTTCATCAGAAGTGAATTTGAATGTTATTTATATATTAGAATTACGGTTTCTTTCCTCTCCATCACATCTAAATCAAGAAAATGTTTTCTTGCCATGGTGTGACGATGCATCTATTAATAACCAGTCGTTTTATACTGGGGCTGACTGAAACTCTGTTTGCATTATTTGCATATATTCAGGTGGTAGAAAATAGGTTTTTTGGGGGGTGGGGTGGGGGGTAGAACTCAACCATTCACTCCCCTCCAAACTTTTCTTTATATATTTGACAACTGTCTGACCAGGTGGTCCTACTATGGTAATAGAGAGTAGACCCTACTGCCAAGTATCAGCCGGCGGTTAATAACCTGACACCCCTGAGGGTTAGCGGCCTTGCATGGCAAAGTCCACAGGGAAGGGTGATGGTCCCCAACTGGATTAAATGGTCCCACTTGAATCCCTCTTGATGGAGGGAAGCAGCTGCATCCCTCCTGGCCTGGAGCTGAGGATGAGAACTTTGCATGCCAAAAGAGCTCAGGACCAGAAAGTGACTCAAAGGAACTGGATCCGTGGTACTGTGGGTGTCATGCTGCGATGCAGAAGGCAGATGAAAGGCCACTGCATTATATTCTCGGGACAGTCCTCATGGCTGATCGTCACGAGGATCGCCAGTATTTGGATTTGGATATGGCAGAAGAAGAAGAATAGATTTGACAGCACAAACACCGGCACCCCAACTTGGTTTCCTGCCTTCTTTTGTTTTATACCATTTTGATAATTGTAGAAGAAAGCTTTCCACATTGGGCCATCAATAGGAAGGCGATTGCTATTCTATTTGGCTGGGATCCTTTTTTAATGGTGTCAACCCAACCCAATCCAACCCAACCCAACCCTCAGCATTGCTGAAGTAGCAGCAGACGCTGAGAAAACTAAGCAAGAGAAGGAACCTCAACACCCTCTGAACAGAGATGAGCCTCAAGTCCACCAGCTCAAATCCAGGAAGAGCTTTATGGCAAGAACAAACATTCTTGAGGGTACGCAAGTGCAAAACCAAATTAGAAGGTGTAGGAAGTCACAAACAACCCATCCAGTGCTGTTCCTTTTGCCACTTTATCAAACGAAGCCATACTATCACATTTTCCAGCATCGCCATCCTCCCTCCTCAACTTTTCTGTCTTCCTGATTTTGTTTCGTCTTAGGAAGAAAAATGCTACTTGAACAATTGCTTGGGAAGCTCAAGTAGCAAACATTATAATTCCTGTTTACTTAAAAGATAGCGAAGTTAAGCACATTTTAAATATTAATTACCCTCTTTCCCCCTTTGAAATCTGGAGAGATGCAACTCTGATCAGATTGTAAGATCTAGTGAGGGGAAGTGGATTTTTTCTAGGTGGTGTGACAGGCATATATAAATATGGATACCCACATCTCTTGGCAATGGCAGTGTGCTTAATTAAAGAGCACGTTTATTTTTAATTATTCATAATCCAAACAAGCTGTGTCTAGAGTGCAAAGCAGAGAAGCATAAAACTAGGACCAGAGAGGGGAGAGCTGAATTATGAAGAGTAATCTTCTTTCCTTGAAAAAAATGTGGGATACTCTCTGTGAATAAGAATGGAATAGGTGCCAGTCCACTCAACTGGCTTTATATTGCATATTGTCCTGTTATTGACTAAAACCTTTCTATAGATGGCACAGTACATATTTTTAAATGGTAAATCTAGTGTAAATTGATTGAATGTGAGCTCCATTGAAAATTCTTGACTTTGAATTCTCAAGACTGATATAGATCTGCACATACCAGTTTTTCATTAACTCTTAAGGAAGACAGCTTAATGTTTTGTTCCAGTGGCTAAGAGATTTCAGAGAAATCTGAGATTCTGAACAATTAAATAAAATAAATAAGCTAAGTATAATTTAATGGCCAAAATCGTATTACCTGATGTAACTTTTACTGGAAGAGGCCCATTGAATCAATGGGGATTTGGTGAGTCTAATCAACTATAAGTTCATTGGAACTCAAATAGGGCCTACTCTAACAGCTACTCTCATTTAGTCTGGCAAGCTGCTGCTAGAGTAGGTCTACTCGAATCAGTAGATTGACTCAATAAATCCCCATTAATTCAGAGAGCCACCTCCTACCACAATAAATAGTTATGCAACACAATATTGGCCAAATATTGAGTGTTCTCATGAATTCTGTTGTGGCAAAACAAAGTGGAGAAATTTAATTGAGAACTTTTCATCGTGTACTTTAGATTTCTTAAATGGGCTTTCAAAAGTTTGAAGAGCACTGTTTTGTGTTGGTCCATTTCCCACATCCTTACCTCCTCCCCTCCCCAAAAGTCCGTTAAATAGTTTACTAGATTTCTGTACTTGCAGATATAGTCATTTGATGAAAATTCTTTCTTCCATTTCCCCCAAAACAACCAGCAACCAGATTTTATAGAAGATAGGCTTTTGTTAGATCTAACAGTCCTATATTTGCTTGCTTCTATTTTATGGTTTGATTTGAGGTCTGAGTATTTGGAAGGACGTTGCAGTCTGGAAGATTTTTTGGGAGTCATCTAGAAATGGTGCTGAGCTTCTTGACATCAATGTTTGATGCATCCCTTCCCATCTTTTCCTCTCTGATGGATAAGCCTTTCATAAGAACATAAGAACAGCCTTGCTGGAACAGGCCATCCAGTCCAGCCTTCTGTCTCACACAGTGGCTCACCATTTGCTTCAGGGTATTCCCAAGCAGATGCCTTCACCTCCTTAGGATTCCCTGGAAATGGCATTGAGAGATATCCTGCCTATCTCTCCAACCCGGAGGTTGTCCTTAGGTACCCATAATTATAGCCATGGATACCCTTGTCCTCCATGAACTTGTCTAATCCTTTCTTAAAGCTGTCAAGACTGACAGCTGTCACCACTTCTTCTGGCAGGGAGTTCCATAGACCAGTAATCCTCTGGGTGAAAAAGTACTTTCTCTTATTTGTTTGAGAACTAGTACCCAAAAGTTTCATGGAGTGTCCCCTAGTTCTAGTGTTATGCGATAGGGAAAACAGTTTTTCCTTATCTACTTTGTCCACACCGTGCATGATTTTATAAACTTCAATCAGGGTCACCTCTTAGACGTGAAGAGGCCCAACCGTTGCAGCCTCAGATGGTAAGGAAGGTGTTCCAGTCCCCTAATCATTCTGGTTGCCCTCCTCTGCACTTTCTCCAGCTCCATAATATCCTTCTGGAGGTATGGCGACCAGAACTGGACATAGTATTCCAGATGGGGCCTCATCATAGGCTTATAAAGAGGCAAAATGACACTTGCTGACTTATTTTCTATACCCTTCCTAATGATCCCTAGCATTGAGTTTACTTTTTTCACTGCTGAGGCACACTGGGTTGACACCTTCATTGAGGGGGGTCTACCAGGACACCAAGGTCCCTTTCCTGATTTGTCGCAGAGAGTTCAGACCCCATCAGTTTATAAATGTAATTGGGGTTCTTTGCCCCAACATGCATCACTCTGCACTTACTAATGTTGAAGCTCATTTGCCACTGTTTTGCCCACTCCTCCAGTGTCAAGAGATCCCTCTGGAGCTCCTCACAATCTCTCACAGTTTTCACTACCTTGTATAATTTAGTGTCGTCAGCAAATTTGGCTACCTTGCTTTTTACTCCTACCTCTAGATCATTTATGAAGAGGTTGAAAAGCAGGGGTCCCAGTATTGAACCTTGGGGGACCCCTTTCCTTGTTGACATGCTGATAGTCCCATAGACCTGCATGTCGCCCTGTGGAGTCGTCCGTCTTCTTAGGCCTGGCTCTCCAAAGAGTAATTCCCCTCCACCGAAGCACCAAGTGTTTGAGATTCAGAAGGCTATAAAATTGATTCTTCCATAAAGAGGTAATTTGTGAGAAATGGTGTAATCCTCTGAACAGCCATTCACGCGTCTCTTGGGCTACTGAAATAGAAACAGGGCATGGGTGGAAGATGATCTTGCAGGGCAGTCGTATCCTTGTTTTTGCCCACTCCGAGCATGGCCATTTAGCATTTATGCAGAAGGTCACAGCTTCTTCTCTTGTTCCCGTACTGCAATGAAGTAGAGGTTAGCTGTCTACACTGAAACCAGTTCCCAGTTGCTGTCTCACTCTGCCGTCATCCCAGGCTCAAAGTTATCCATGGGGATGGTGTTAGTGACACAAAAGAGGTAACCTATCGATTCATTCTCTGGCCTCTCGCAGTGGCGCATGAATGGCACTTTGGGGATGACATCAAGAAACATCACAAGGAACCCGGTTGGTTTGAAACAGATGTCTAAGAAGTAATTGCTACATAAAACTGCTATGTATGTTGGTATGCTCATACGATCTGAACTGTTCAAAACACCTGCAATAAATGGTTTTGGTGGGGTGAAGTTTCAGTTTTCTCCCTGCTTTGGTAGCTTCTGTTCCTTAGCCGTTCAAGCCAGCTCTTGGACACTTTTTGATTGTCTGCATGGGTTTAGTTTTCATCCAGATGTGTCTTCTGTCAGGTGAACCTTGGCACTCCAGGTGTTCTTGGACTTCAATTCCCAGAAGCCCAAGTCTCTGTGAATCCACACAAATGAGTTTACTGCACGTACCATACGTGTGGATTCACAGAGACTTGGGCTTCTGGGAATTGAAGTCCAAGAACACCTGGAGTGCCATGGTTTGCCATCACTGTGGTAGACACAGCATGAACCAGATGTTAGTTTTTTGTCTCCTGTGCAAGCAGGAGAAGTTGAACAGGATAGTTCTACAGGGAGTTGCCTCCTTTTGAGTGAATGGATGAATGGATACAATCAGATGATCCTGTACTGCCTCAATGATGATACCTGTGTGGCCAAAACATTGAGATAATACCTCTGCCATTTTGTCCATTAAATGAGTTGGCTCAAGTGATGCTTGTTGTTACTTAGACACAAAGCAGTTGCACGTCTCGTTTGATTTGGGCTCCCAGCTGTTTGTCAGACATCTGTTTAGAATCCAAGTAAATGCCAAAACAATGCCCACCTTTGGCTTGTAATCACAAAGCGTTCATGGCCCAAAGGCACGATGTTCTGTGAAACCTCCCGCTTGCTTTTTTACAAGTTGCCAGCTGGTCTGTTTGAGATATTGGGGCTTACGCTTGCTCAAGTAGATATCAAATCATTCCTTGTGCAAGCTTGGAAAAAGCTCCTAAGGCAGACGGTTGTATGTCTACAGATGGCCACTCTCAGAAGCATCTGTTTTGATTCACCTGTGCAGGTAACAGAACAATGGTTATCTGAACTGTGGAGCAATTTGGGCTAAGGGCCAAGATCTGGTTAGGTAAAGGTCGCTCTTACTCGAAAGCCAGCTGTATCCGACTCTAGGGTTCAGTACTCATTTCTGTTTATAGCCAAAGAGCCAGGGCTGTCTGCATCTGCAGACGTTTCCATGGACATGTGGCAGGCATGACTCGAGACCGGAGTGCATGGAACAATGTTTACCTTCCCACCAAAGTGGTCCCTATTTATCTACTTGCAATTTCTTGCTTTCAAACTGCTAGGTTGGCAGGAGCTGGGACAGACATGGGAGCTCATTCCTTCGTGCAGTTCTCTGGTCTTGAACTAGCCTTCCAGTTGTCAAGTTCAGTGTCTTAACCACTATGCCACCGCAATCCCACGATCTGGTTAAGAGGTTGCAAATTAAGACCAAGTGCAGAATCTGCGCATTGCAACCTTTGAAAATGAACTGGAAGCACTCGATTTAGTTTGAATGGGAGCACTGGGGTCAGCGCTTCTCAACTGGAATTTGTATGGAGACAACTGAAGGATAGAAAGACAACGTACACATATATTTTCCGACACTTTGTGGTCAAGAGGATTCCCACGATTTTATGTTAGAGGCTTACAAATTCCAGTCTCATCTTGCCAGCCTCAAATCATTGAGTGCAGTAAAATCCTGACACTGGAACTGCAGTGCAATGCAGTAAAAACCCTACTTACAAAAAAAGTCCATTCCATAGACTTTTGCTTAAATCGGTTTTTTATGTAACTCGAAGCAAACCCATAGGAAAAAGAATCTTTATATAACTCGAAGCAAACCCATAGGAAACCGTGTAAATCGGGACATGGTTTTAGCACAAAATCATTGTGTAAGTTGAATTTTATGCAACTCGAGGCACATGTAAGTCGGGGTTTTACTGTACAAGTAACTGTGCTAAATCAGGCAGTGTTTGGAAATACTGTACATTTAATAACTATAATTTATCAAGTGTGTTGGGCTGTCTCAGGCAACTAAAAATGCCCATGGTAGTAACATGTAATTTTAAAAAGATGGATTATACATGAGCCGCTCTAACGCCGCACTGGTGTTCATGCTCAGCGCTTTAGCAATGATCAAGAATTTACATTTTGCCACTTTTAAAAAAGAACGTAATTATGGACACAGTACCATGCTGAGTTAAGTATCAATAAGTGATATACACTTCAGCTGTGCAAATCTGTATAATTTGTGCACTGAGGAATAGTCAGAAGTTGGGCTTTGCTAAAAGAAGAGATTGCATTTCAGCCCAAAGCCAAGCAGGGCCTCAAACGGAGCTCCATGCAGTGGTCAAACGGAGCCAGTTCCGTATGTTCAAAGCCCAGTCAACTGTTGGGTGTAGAGTTGATAACATTTGTGAATTATGATACACATTGACTCTGTCCTTGACTCATGTACAGACAGCAAGAATGCTATTCCTCAGTTCCCATATGTTCTTCAATGTTTAAGCATGTCCAGTTTTGTTTCTTTGGTTGGCTGGATCCTGGTCTGCTTGGACCACACATCTTGTCTTCTGGACTAGCCTTGTTTCCCTATCTGCTCCTGACTTTGACCTTGGGCTTGGATTAGGATTTCTGCTAGACCAGTGCTTCCCAACCTTTGTTTTTTGGACTTCAATTCCCAGAAGCCTAAGTCATTTTCCCAGGGCCAGCATCAGAAATTTCCACACCCAGTACACCCACCCACCCACCCACCCACCCACCCACACACACACACACACACACACACACACACACACACACACACACACACACATTTTGGCCATGCCCCTTTGGTTTCCTGCGCATGCATGGTTTGTGTACATCAGTGGTTTCCCGGCGTCGCCACACCACTGGGGTTTTCTGTGCATGTGTGGCTTGTTTGCACATGTGCACATCAGTGGTTTCCCAGCGGCGGCGAGCCCCCGTCATCTCTGGGCCTGGGACGGGAGTCCTGATGGTCGTCCCCCCCCCCCCCTGATGGCGGCCCTGCATTTCCCCAAGGCACTGTTCAGCTAGTGTAGTGACTTAGGCTTCTGGCAATTGAAGTCCAAGAACCAAAGGTTGGGAAACACTGCTCTGTGAATCCACATGAATGGATTCATGTACGTGCCATAAGCCCATTCATGTGGATTCACAGAGCGGCGTTTCCCAACCGTTGGTTTTTGGACCTCCGCTCCCAAATGCCTCAGTCAATTCCCCAAAGCACTGATCAGCCAATGTACTGACTGAGGCTCCTGGGAATTGAAGTCCCCCTGTGGGGCCTGGGCCCCACCTTGGGAACCACTGTGCTAGAGGAACAGGTATGATCTGTGTATTTGGAGGGCCTTTTACCGCAAATGACACCAACAGGTAGCTAATAGGTGGGATTCTGAGCTGACCGCCACAAATGACCACTGTCATTTCAACCTCACTTTTTCCCCATGGATCCACTGGCCAGCCTTAGGCAAGGCACACACACACACACCTCCCCAATAGATGATGTTGCCCTGTGGCTGGTCCCATGCTTTCCACTAACACCAGCCTGGCCGCCATTTTTACCTTTGGCTCGTGAAGCATCATGGCCCCAGGCCAGCCTTGAGTGCTTTCTAAAATACCTGCTCCTCGTCACACGTCGATTCTGTCCCCGCTTAATTGTGAAATGCATTTGTTGCATCCTAATTTTTAAAATCCCAACTCTCCCTTCCGGTCTGTGGGAAACGACATTATGAAGTGTTATTACCGGGCTGGCAAAAGGCTGCTTTCTGCCTGTGACCCTGGGGTGGCAAAAGGGCAGGCCACAAACTGGCTTGGGATTGATCAAAAGGTTATGAGAAATCCCAAACCATGTGGAATGAAAGCCCTTATAATTTCCCAAAGGAAAAATAGCATATATAGTCAGTTAATGCTGACTTCTGAATCTGGATATATTAGAAGCAATTATGTGGCGGGATAGCTCTTGCGCATTATTAATTTGGCTGAAAGGTTTTAAATTCTGTGCATTACTCACTGGAAATCCCTAGCAGCCTATTGTCTGTCTTCGCATAATTCCTGGTGGCCCAGACCTATCCAAACAGGAGAAATAGGAGATGTAAAATTAATGTATAGTTATTACGGAAATTACCTCATAAATTAGTTAAGTTTCTCATCAAGGTTAAAATGAACATTATTATTCTGAGATTGGTGTGTGTGGGGGAAGTCTCAGAGGTTTCTCTTCTGGGCATTACTCTAATGGAGGATGAACTCTGTTTTGGGAAGCATGTGCTTAACAGTAATTTCAGCGGCAGTAGGACTGCCGTGGCTTAGTGGCTAAGACGTTTAACTTGATGACTGGAAGGTTGGCAGGTCAGCAGTTTGAGACCTGAGTGCTGCATGATGGACTGAGCTCCTGTCACCTGTCCCAGCTCCCGCCAACCTAGCAGTTCAAAAGCAAGAAATTTGCAAGTAGATAGATACTGTAGGAACTGCTTCGGCAGGAAAAGTAGCAGCTTTCCGTGTGCTCCGGCGTCTAGTCATGCCTTCCACATGACCACGGAAATGTCTGCAGACGCTGACAGCACTGGCTCTTTGGCTGTAAACAGAGTTGAGCACTAGAGGCGGCTACGACTGGCTTTCGAGCAAGGGCGACTGAGGATCGTTCAGGAGGTGGAAGCGTTTTCGTTCCCTCTGAGAGATGGAGCGTCCCAAAAAGTTTCTTTTAATTTTTCTGCACTCTTTCCACCATTACATTGATGCTCCTTCTTTGCTGTGAAGATGTCCACAAAGCAACATAGGGAGATCTTGTTGGAAAGAGGTAGCTTCCAATGGGTTGTGATCACCCTTACAAGCAGGTGCATGTTGTGAAATATGTATCTCACCATCTCTGTCTGGCCGGACATCCCGCTATGGTAATGGAGTCGACCGTACAGCCAGCGACTCAACGCCGAGTGTCAGGCGGCGGTTAACTAACTTGACTTCCTAAAGGGCCAACAGTTATGGGTGGATAAGAGCCCCTTTAGGTGGGGTGATGGCCCCCCCTCAGTGGAAGAAATGCCGCTGGAAACCATCCTATTGGGCCAAACGGCAAAATGAACGGAGGAGGAACTCTGATTCCCAATGGTCATGGAGGCGGAAGAGGCCATGCCAGATGGACTTGCTGTGAAGGCGCACCTTGTCCATATCCTCAAGGCTGCGGCAGTCCATTGCAGTCCCAGTGTCAAACCCTGCATGTTTCGTTTCATACATGCCGCAGGAGATGATGACGACTCCGTGATCACAGTGTGTGGGTCACTTTATGGCAAGCTGGAATCCACCTGAAACAAATTCACACCAATGGCATTTTTCCTGCTTCAGGGGGGGAAATGCATTCTTGGATACGAGTTGCAGTCGACGATATCTCCCCATCACAGTGCGCCTCAGCCTGAGCCAACCATACCTGGTGATTCATACAATCATAGAATCACTGAGTTGGCACTCCAGGTGTCCTTAGACCTCAATTCCCAGAAGCCCAAGTTGCACTCCAACTGACCAGGGCTTCTGGGAATTGAAGTCCAAGAACATCTGGAGGCCCAAGGTTGGGAAACCCTGCTCTAGGCATGGTTCCAAATGCCATTGGTGTTAATTTGTTAAAGGTGGATCCCAGCTTGCCATGAAGTGACCCAAACACTAGGATCATGGAGTCATTTCCTGTGGCACATACGAAATGAGACATGCTGGATGAGACACTGGGCCTGCAATGGACTATCGCAGCCTTGAGGATATGGACAAGGTGCACCTTCATAGCCAGTCCATCTGGCATGGCCTCTTCCGCCTCCATGACCATTGGTCTACTCCAGGAGTTCTCAACCTTTTAAAGCCGGGGGCCGGGTCACGCTCCCTCCCACAGCTTTGGGGGCCAGATGGCTATTTTGCCTTTCCTCCACCACATGGCACTTTCTGGTGTGGTAGAGGTTGTGGAGGGGCCCCATGAAATGGTGCCATGCGCCGCATCCGGCCCAATGGCCTCAGGTTGAGAATCCCTGGTCTACTCCATTACCATAGCATGATAATAATTACCGTATACCGTAGCTTCTACTAGAAAGCAACAAATGGAACGGATGATCTTGGCAAACACATCTCTACCCTCTTAGTGGAAAGGGGTCTCAAGGAGTTTTAGGCGCTGTGGGAAGGATCCAGTATTTGAGGTCTCTTCAGCGGAGAATGCTCTTTACGCATCTCTCTTGTGTGTGCAAGATGCCAGCGCTGAGAAATGGGCTGAATTCGTCTACATTAGCGTTAAAGTGTTAAAATGATCTTTATTGGCCTGACACCCTAAAAGGAATTATCAGTGATCCAGAAAGAAAGGGCCTGTATTGTTGCTACGTCTATTAAAGCATGTTTTATGTGTAACAGTAATTAAACTGTGATTGAAATCGCAAGTTCCTTTAATTATTGGTTTTGCATAATGCACATTCAGAGATTAGGTGCCTATAAATATCCGAGTTTTGTTTTTACAATATATCCCAAAATGGGCTGGTGGTAGTATCATAATTAAAAAATAGGGATTAATTAATGTGCAGCTTAATCATACTGTCAGCAGAGGGTTTAGACCTCATTAATTAGACATTAAGAAATACTTATAAACACAAGGAATAAGCGTGAAATATGCCAGCTGAGATCCAGAATTGTTGTAGTTTGAAGAAAGAGTGCAGTAAGTTTAGGGCATTGTATTGGCTTTTTGTTTAAAATTAAATGGAGTGTGGGATTATAACACTGGGTTAGAGCTTGGGCTTTTAGATCATCGCTCGTAGTGACTGCTAGTAGTGGCTCAAATGGCTAAGATGCTGACCGGAAGACGGAAGGTCAGCAGTTCGATTCCCGAGAACTGCAGGACGAAATGAGCTCCCGTCTTTGTCCCAGCTCCTGCCAAGCTAGCAGTTCAAAAGCAAGAAATTGCAAGTAGATAAATAGGGACCACTTTGGTGGAAAGGTAAACAGCATTCTGTGAGCTCCGGTGTCTAGTCATACCTGCCACATGACCACGGAAACGTCTGCAGAAGCAGACAGAGCTGGCTCTTCAGCTTTGAAACAGAGATGAGCACTGAACCCTGGAGTTGGATATGACTGGCTTTCGAGCAAGGGAAACCTTTACCTTTACTAGTAGAGACACGAAATCCATAGGGGAAAGGGGCAGGAAAGTTGATATTTGAGGAACCAAACAGTTAGGATTTCCATTCCCCCTCACAATGCAATGCAAAGAAAAGCAATCACACTTTTATACCCGGCTCCATAGCATTTAATGCACTCTCTGGCTGTTTCGCAAGTTAATTAGCATTTTGCCCCCAACATGGGCTAGGTACTCATTTTACCCACCTCGGAAGGATGGAAGGCCTTGAGCCCTGGTCAGGATCGAACTCACAACCTTTTGGTTGCAGGACAGCAGCTTAAACACTGCACCACCAGGGCTCCTTAAAGCAGGGGTTCCCAACCTTTTCAAGCCGGCTAGGGTTCAGTGCTCATCTCTGTTTCATAGTCGAAGAGCCGGTGCTGACATTTCTATGGACATGTGGCAGCCATGACTAGACACCAGAGTGCACGGAACGCTGTTTCCCTTCCCACCGAAGTGGTCGCTATTTATCTACTTGCAATTTCTTGCTTTCATACGGCTAGGTGGGCAGGAGCTGGGACAGAGATGGGTGCTCACTCTGTCATGCAGTACTCGGGTATCGAACTGCTGACCTTGTGCCTCTGCGATCTTACTAGCTGCTCAAACAGAGAAGATGATGTATGATTCCTCATGTTTCAATTAAAATGCCAATTATCCCTCCCCTGATAGTTTCCCTTCCTGAGCTGAAACGATCCTTTGGTTCTATTCTCTGTAAATCACCAGTGATAGATGTATGATTTACATACTCCCAACTGCTGGGATGAGTTTTTATTTCCCATTTAATTTATGAACTCTTGAGGTGCCTCTTTTTAATGCGTGGATGTTGTATGAGGGCATCTGCTCATTTCCCCCAGTTAGGCTAAGTTTCTCTCTGGATGTCACTGGTTGTAAAATGAAGAGGAATGTCCTCGGCCATCCACCCATTAATTATTTATTAATGGTGTTGACTTGTTTACCATTCTGGCTTTCAGCGTGGTTTCCATGTAAGCTCTAGTTCAACTTTATCTTGGCTCAGCACTGCACATAAACAAAACCAGGACAATGGAACTGTAGTGCAGTCTGGCGCACTGTCCTTCCTACCTTTTCTGCTGTGCTTGCAAACCCTCCTCCCTGCATTAGTGAAAGAGCAGAGTATCTTCCATAAGCCTTTCTTGCATGGTTTAGACCAGGGTTCATCAAACCTGGCTCTCCAGGTGTTCTTGGACTTCAATTCCCAGAAGCCCAAGTCAAGCACACCTGTTGATCAGAGCTTCTGGGAATTGAAGTCCAAGAACATCTGGAGAGCCAAGTTTGAAGAACCCTGGTTCAGATAGCTGTTGGTTCCTGTTGTTCCACCTTCCTTCTAGCAAAGTTCATTGGTCATCTTTATTTCTGTTGCAAAATGCACTGTGGCCAAAGTCTGCTATATTTGGCCTTTGCATCCATGAGTGTGATCTCAAAATGATTGAAGTGACCCACACTTTCTTCTTGTCCAGAAGAGGCAACGATCGCCTTTCCTTCAAGCACACTGGAAAGTTGACCTTCCAATCTCCCCCTGAAAACTGAGATATTGTGTGTCTAATTCTTGCACCATCCACCCCTCTCTCTTATTATGTTGTTAGAAACCACTGACTTGGTATTGGTAGCAGGAACCATATCTTAAACATCCTTCTGACAGATTGCTTTGCGGCGCAGCTGCCAAAGGACAAGCTCGTCAACATCTATGCAACCTGAATGGATTCCCATTATCATTCTCTCTTAATGAAATTATTTTAAATCTACAACAAATGAGGTATCTCTCATCGCCCTGCCCATTCGTTTCTTTATTCAAGGGAATCGGATCATAATTACAGCATATTTTACAAAGCCTGAAAGGGGCTCTAAACCGTGCATGACGCTTAGAGCAGTTAATCCTGTATTATTTGTACTTTGGGTGCATCTGTCCTTTCCTGATGGCTAGGGCATCCGTCACCCTTGGGAAAATGCCACGAAGGAACCGTTGAAGGTGGAACAGGCCGTTGGGCAGAGAAGCAAGACGTTCCTTGCTTGGTCTTCTTTTGTGTCCCAATCAAACCCTGGACTGCCAAAATGAAGCCACTTTCTTGGCTTGGCCATTGGCCAAACCCAAGTCCTCATTGGTGCATGCCTCTGGTGGTAATCAGCAGACCAGTAAATGAGCCCATGGATTCTGTATCTCTCCACATTCACACAGTGTGTTGTTATCTGCTGGCAGCCCCCACTTGAGCCTGTTGGTCTTGCATTGAGGGACTCCAACCCTCAGCCTATTCAGGGTCCACCAAGTAACATATAGGGGAGGTTGAGTCCCTCAGCCCTATCCTCCTTCAATGTTGTTCCTGGTCCAGTGAGCTCCTTCCTCCACCTTCAAATTTGGTTTTGTTCTTGTGTACACGCATAGTGTACATTCTCTAAGCATTCTCTTGCTTAGTTTTCGGATTGTCCACTGCTAGTTCTCTCCTTATCTTAGGTGGAGCAATACCCACAATAGGGTATATTTTCTCAACTGGTGTAGGTTGGAGGCATCCTGTCACTATACACATGGCATTCATTCACAGCGGTGTCAACGTGTTTTGTGTGTTTTGCACAGCAGTTGTCCTGCTCTCTTTCCAGTTAGAGAGGTCTTCAAAGTCTTTGAAACCACTCAAAATACAGAGGTGAAAGAGGGGTGTGGGCATGCTCACCAATGAGCTGCTTTCTCCTTTTCACTATCCATTCCAAATCTGAATCTGTTGGTTGCACAGCCTTGGCCTTCCTTGATGGCATTCTGGTTTAGATCTTTATCTCCTCGTTTATTGTAAATTTGGAAGAGCTTATGAGAAGCCCAAGCCACTGTGAAGCCACACGAATGCATTTGCTGTGGTTCATCCAGCCCACGCTGCCCTTGTCACTCCCGGAAGCGGAAGTAAAACGCGCCCGTAGGGATGAAGGGTTAACCAGGGAGAGCCTTAACTGTACGGACGCGTTTTACTTCCGCTTCCAAGAGCGACAAGGTGGCATGGTCCGGATGAATCACAGCAAACCCATTCATGTGGATTCACGGGGGCTTCTGAGAATTGAAGTCCAAGAACATCTGGAGTGCCAAGATTCGCAATCACGGACTTAGGCTTCTGGGAATTGAAGTCCAAAACCCAAAGGTTGGGAAACACTATTGGTGAGCTCAATCCAGTAGAACGAGTAAGACGCTTTCTTCTCCTTTCTTCTCTGTTACTGTATTTTATCACCCATTTTCTCCCTTGGTAAGGAGAAAATATCTTTTGATGTCGTAAGAGAAGGGTGTTAATTGGTCTGATCTCCACAAACTAGTTCTCTCCCCCCCCCCCCCCCCTCGTTTTGATTAAGACCTCAGGATAACAAGTAGAACTTGTCATATTGGTTATGGTATTACCCAAATGACAGTCTGTTTTTAATTAAGCAAATTGGAATTGATTGTGTTGAAGATGCCGAGTTAACTTTAAATCCTCCCCCTTTTCTTTTCTTGCTTTCATGTCAGTGGTTTGGTTTTAGACTTTAAGATTTCTCCAGTGTAATTCTTCTTCCTTGACACTCTGTAATGGCCAACGGCAATAAAAAGTAACCGAGCCGAACTGATAGAATTACAACTGGTGGTGGAATTTTTGTTGTTGGGTTTTTTTAAATGGAGGAGATGTCAGTAGAGGTGAAATACAGCCCCAATTTTTTTACTTGCTGAAAATGATGATAGGTGCACGCAGGAATGTGGTTTTGATGCATAAGTTGTTTCCGTCCCGTTTTAGCCCCGACATGATACTAAAGAGAGGACAGCCAGAATCCTGTTGGTTACTTACACTGGCATAACTGTAGTGGTGCAAACTGTAGCGATGCACTTTCTTTATTCGTGTCAGAGGCACCACCAGCATATAATAACATAATGATAACATATAAAATGGTTTTATTTTGTATGTTTATAGTTTTAAAAAAGTTTAATAAAAACTAATAAAGAAAAATTAGGGTATCTAAAACAAGAAGGAATTCAAAGGGTTAGATGACATCCACCCAACATCAATAGCATTTTGCGCTTGCCAACATAAGGTCCGTTGAGGGAAGGGCATTTTTGGCTAGGCAACAACTTGCAGCTTCTAGTCTACGTCGCATTCCCGTTGTGTGAGTTGGTGTATCAGGCAAGAAACAAAGCAAAATAATAACAAAGAAGAGGAAACTGTTGTGGCACCTTAAGACTAACCTGCTAGTCAGTAAAGGTAAAGGTAAAGGTCACACTTGCTCAAAGGCTAGTCGTATCCAAATCTTGGGTTCAGCTGTGGATTTCGGCTGTGACACGGAGACCTCGATGCTGGATTTGTGCCCTCCCTTCGCTAGAGACTGCAGTGGCTCAAGTGGTTAAGATGTTGAACTCTCTGACTGGAAGGTTGGAGTTCGATTCCCGGGTACTGCATGAGGTCCCGTCTCTGTCCCAGCTCCTGCCAGCCTAGCAGTTCGAAAGCAAGAAATTGCAAGTAGATAAATAGGGGCCACTTCAGGGGGGGGAAGGTAACAGTGTTCCATGCACTCTAGTCATGCCTGCCACATGACCATGGAAACATCTGCCAGCGCTGTCTCTTTGGCTATGGAACAGAGATGGCCACTGAAGCCTAGAGTCAGATACGACTGGCTTTTGAGCAAGAGAAACCTTTACCTTTCAGCTAGATTTCGGGGGGGGGGGGGCAAGGCCAGCATCAATTTCCAGGCCCGGTATGTGGGGCCCACACACACATTTTGGCCTCGCCCCCGTGGTTTTCTGTGCATGCATTGTTTGTTTGCGCATGCGCACATCTGTTTTCCCGGCGCTGCCGGGTCCCCGTCATCTCCGGGCCTGGGACGGGAGTCCTGATGGTCCCCCCTGATGGCGGCCCTCTTGGGGGGGGGGCATTCCCCGGCAGCCAATTGCATCAAATTAAAATAACATGCAAATGGTACTGGTAATGACTGTCTGGGAAAAGAACCACCTTGGGAAGCATCAAGAATAAGTGGAGAGAAGCGCAGGAGAGAGGAGCTCCGTTTCAGAGCAATAAGAAGACGACAGTTGAAGGTTAAATCGTCCACAAGTGTGGGGCTGGGGCTGAAGGTCTTGTCGCTTCCAATAGGACCAGGGGCAATGGGGTAGAATGAGTTACGATGGGAGATCTACTCAGGCTCTTGTAAGAAAAGTAGGGGTTCTTGAAAGGGCTGGAAACAATTGACCTCTCCTTCTCCTCCTCCTCCATTTCCTTCTCCTCCTCTTCCTCCTCCAATTGCTGTATCCACAACACTGCACAACAACGATTTTGCTACTGGGAATAGCACATGTGATTTACATGATATCGAGTGTGCTGATTCCAAACCTGAACTCAGAATTTGCCTATTACGTACAGATTGTAAGGCATGCGATAGCTGTTCAAATAGTCGGTAATTGGGTAATTTATTTTTACATTTGAACATTATAACTGTTGGTATAACAGAACAACCATCTGGGTGCGTTTTACTTCCACTTCCGGGAGCGGAAAGGGTATTGCGGGCTGGATGAATCACAGTAAACCCATTTGTGAGGATTCATGGGGTTTTCGGCTTCTGGGAATTGAAGTCCCAAGAACATCTGGAGTGCCAAGGTTGGCCATCACAGGTCTATAGCGTGTCTCAGGTCATATTCAGGTTGAGAAAGGCAGGATTTCAGCTGCCATGTTCGACTCCTGATCCTCTTCAAACCGTTAATAATTTGACTCCAGAGGTATGAAAAGTTTGAACGCTAGCGGGGCTCCCTGTGAATTTACTCCTCCTCTGTAGTTGTTGACTGTTTCCTCCCATTTGTCTTGCAAGTACATATTTCCTACAAGCCCTTAGTGAACTCAGAAGCCGAAGCAAGATGATAGGTTGGTACATAGAGCCAGATGGTGGAGGATAAGTAAGTCCTGGTTTTCTTGCAGTCTTGCTTTGTTTGCTGTTCTCATGCCTGGATCCAAACAAGTGATTAATTCCTGGCTTCTTTGAATTGCAGCCTGTTCCAGCACTATTGCTACACTCGTGGAGGCATGCGCCACACTTCGTACACATGCATCTGTGGCAGGTAAGCCCTTCAGTGTCCCTTGAATCCTAACATTGTGTGGTTGGGAGGCATCCCTGGGGCCAGCCAGTCCACCCCTCTATCCCACTGGTGTAAAAGATTGTCCATCGAGAGATGGCCATCCATGCTCTGTTGACCAGCCTCTGATGAAGGAGAGTCCACCACCTTCTGGGGAAATCCGGTCTTCTTCAGGTGCCGTATCCATTTTGGATATTGGCTATCATCATGGCGATAGCCAATATCCCAAACAGATACGGCACCTATCACCTGAAGAAGACCGGATTTCCGCAGAAGGTGGTGGTCTCTCCTTCATCACAGGTTGATACAGCACCTGAAGAACAGTGTCTTCCAAGGCCCTTCCACACCAGTCTCTCAGGTTCTTCAGCCTTGAAGTCCATCGACGTCCAGGGCCTTTCTTCCCAAGGATCTTCCCATGTATAACGAGTTGGGGGTATTCTGTACTTTATGTTGTTCCTCATGACATGGCCATGGTATTGGAGCTTCTCTGCTTAATGGGCTTGAACAGTTCTTGTTCTTCATCTATCTGGCACAACACTTCTTCATGAGTCTCATGGTCAACCCATGATATCCTTAACAGCCATCTCTAGATACACATTTCAAAAGCTTCAGTTTTATTTTCAGATGCTCTAGTCCCGTGATGGCGAACCTTGGCACTCCAGATGTTCTTTGACTTCAATTCCCAGAAGCCCCCGTGAATCCACATGAATGGGTTTACTATGATTCATCCGGCCCACGCCACCCTCATTGCTCCTGGAAGCGGAAGTAAAACGTGCCTGTATGGAGGAAGGGTTAACCCGGAAGAGCCTTAACCGTACGGGCGCATTTTACTTCTGCTTCCAGGAGCGACGATGGATGAATTGCAGTAAACCCATTCATGTGGATTCATGGGGGCTTGGCTTTCTGGAAATTGAAGTCCAAGAACATTTGGAGTGCCAAGGTTTGCCATCACGGCTCTAGTCAATGTCCAAGCTTCAACTCTATAGACCAGGAGTTCTCAACTTTTTTAAGCTGGGGGCTGGGTCACATTCCTTCAGACAGCTTTGGGGCTGGGTGGCCATTTTGCCCTTCCTCCACCACATGGCACTTCCTAGTGTGGTGGAGGCAGTAGGGGGCCACATGAAATGGTGCCATGGGCCACATCTGGCCCATGGGACGCAGGTTGAGAATCCCTGCTATAGAGCAGCACTGGGAATACATAAAATCTCACTATTTGGATCTTTAGTAGCAAGAGTTAGCTCTCTAGTAAAGGTAAAGGTCACCCTTGCTCGAAAGCCAGTCATATCCGACTCTAGGGTCCAGTGCTCATCTCTGTTTATATCCAAAGAGATAGCATTGTCTGCGTCTGCAGATGTTTCCATGGCATACCTGTCAACCTGCGGCTCCGGAAAAAAACAGGACCTGCGCAGGTCGCTTTCCACGCATGCGTGGAAGCACTACGCCGCTTGCGCAGCCCCTACGGGGTTTTGGCAGCGCGGGACGGGTTATGACGTCAATCGGCGTCAAATTACGGGGTAATCCCAACCAAATCGGGATGGTTGGCAGGTATGTTCCGTGGCAGACATATCTCAACTCCGGAGTGCACGGAACGCTGTTTACCTTCCCACCAAAGTGGTCCCGATTTATCTACTTACGATTTCTTGTTTTTGAACTGCTAGGTTGGCAGGAGCAGGGGCAGAGGCGGGAGCTCACTCTGCTGTGCAATACTTGGGAATCGAACTCCGACTTTCCTTCCAGTCATTGAGTTCAGCTTCTTAACCACTTGAGCCACCGCAGTCCAAGAGATCTCTACTCCATAGCAAATGTCACATTTGTATGAAGGTGGATCTTGCTTTTTTCCTATCCATATTTGTATTCGAAATCCGGTCTACTCCTAATTATCTCTTATCGTTAGGAAGTTCTTATGGAAACCTCCGTTCTTGTTATTTGAACCTGTCGGTTAGGATCCTGTCCTTTGGAGGGGTGCAAAGATAAACCTGGCTCCCTCTTTGATGTGGCAACCCTTCAAGATCTCTGAAGTCATCTGCCACATCTCCTCTCAGTCTTGTCTTCTCCGGGCTAAACATCCTCAGACTAGCTCTGTTGCTTCTCTAGGGATTTCCACACTGGAAACTGTCAAGCTACTATTCTGTAGGATTCATATGATCTGTGATTCATGTGCCTCTTTTTATTCCAGCTAAGCAACGGCGAGATATAACTTCTGATTTTAAACTAAGGGAAATTTGACGTGGAAGAAGCAAGGCAGAAGCAAGATAATAGGCTCTTTTGGCTAATCTTTCCTAAATTCACAGACAGGGAAGATAAAGGGGATGCAATCTGGGCTCTGTTGTGTACAATATACGGTAGTCGGATCAGCTGCGCGTCTTTTCTTACGTTGCAAAATATGAAATTATTTCCAACTCGTTCCACTTCAGTTTGTGACTAAAGAAATCCGCATGAAAATTCATATACACTTCAAAGTGTGCTTCTCTGACTGTACATATTTTTGCATCCTCTTTCTATGGCTTGTCCAGTTTTTGCATTGCAAAAGCACTAACATAAAAAGGGTTAATTTGTTATTTTCATTAAAATGTCTATGTTTTGTCCCTTGGCTGAAATTCAGCTACAAGTAGAATAGTAAAGGTAAAGGTTTCCCATGCTCGAAAGCCAGTCATCTCCAGCTCTAGGGTTCAGTGCTCATCTCTGTTTCAAAGCCGAAGAGCCGGTGCTGTCTGCTTCTACAGACGTTTCCGTGGTCATGTGGCAGGCAGCACTGGGAATACATAAAATCTCACTATTTGGATCTTTAGTAGCAAGAGTTAGCTCTCTAGTAAAGGTAAAGGTCACCCTTGCTCGAAAGTCAGTCGTATCTGACTCTAGGGTTCAGTGCTCATCTCTGTTTATATCCAAAGAGATAGCATTGTCTGCGTCTGCAGATGTTTCCATGGACACGTGGCAGACATATCTCAACTCCGGAGCACACAGAACACTGTTACCTTCCCACCGAAGTGGTCCCTATTTATCCACTTGCAATGTATTGCTTTCGAACTGCTAGGTTGGCAGGAGCTGGGACGAAGACGGGAGCTCATTCCGTCCTGCAGTACTCGGGAATCGAACTGCTGACCTTTCGCCTCCCAGTCAGTGTCTTAGCCACTTGAGCCACTGCAGGACCCTTGAAACTATGGAGATGTGATGAGTCAAAATCTATGTAAGTTCCATTGATTTAATAGACACCCCCCTCCCCTTAGTTGGATTTCAGCCATTGTCTTCCGTTTTTATCTTTTAAATATACAATCAGTTTTTATTACGTTCCCAGACCAGCACAGTACAGCAGAAAAGAACAGAAGTTAAAATGAGTTTACTTAAACTATATGAGGGTACTTAAAATATATTTTAAAAAGGAGCATTTCTGTTCAGAGTTGAGTAGTAAAATTAGTATTTATGTTTAATAGTGTTACAACTATTACTGAGCCTATGATGTAGCGCTAGTGTTTTATTTAGCTGAAGGACCTGCCAGGATTTTTTTTAAAGAATTAGAGTCCTGCAAACTTCAGAAGAGTCCAGATATCAAAGTAATAACTGTCTTTGGTCCACATATTGGTTCAAGATGTTCCAGTGAAGTAAATGAGCCTTGTATAGCGCAGACCAAGGACTGCAGCGGCTTAATGGTTAAGATGCTAAACTTGATGACCAGAAGGTTGGCAGATCATCAGTGCAAGACCCGAGTGCTGCATGATAGAGTGAGCTAATTGTGGTCTGTCCCAGCTCCTGCCAACTTAGCAGTTCAAAATCAAAAAGTAGATAAATAGGTACTGCTTTAGTGGGAAAGGTAACAGTGTTCCATGTGCTCTGGTGTCTAGTCATGCCTGCCACACGACCATGTCTGAGACTCAGACAGCACCAGCACTTTGGCTGTAAATGGAGATGAACATCAACCTCTAGAGTTGGACACGACTGGCCTTCAAGTAAGGGAGACCTTTACCCTTATTTTTTAAATGTAGACCAGCGGTTCCCAACCTTTGGTTCTTGGACTTCAATTCCCAGAAGCCTCAGTTAAGTTCCCCTTGCCTGCACCTTCCCTGCCCAGTGGGATCTCCTTCTGGACCAGAGGTGCCCAACTTTTTGGTCCGTGGGCCGGTCACGTGGTTTAGCGGGCCGGTCATGTGGTTCCTCCTACCGGAAGCAGATGTAAAACACGCCTTGCAATCTGTTTTGCAACAGGATGGGATAGATTTTAAGCTGCCATTTTCTTTGCTTAAACTAGGGGTGCCCAAACCTCACCCTGGGGGCTGGATCCGTCCCCCGACACCAATTCATCCGGCCCATGCCACCCTTGCCCTGCCGTACGGGCGCATTTTATTTCCACTTCCAGTAGCGGCAAGGGTGGCGCAGGTTGGGTGAATTGGTGTTGGGGGCCGGATCCAGCCCCCGAGCCATAGTTTGGGCACCCCTGTTTTGGACAAAGGCCATTCTTTGTGAGTCACGCTCAAAGTGGGTTCGTTCTGCTTCATGCTGCCTTAATATTCGCAGTAGGATTTCCTTCCTGCGGTAAAGCCTATTTGTCACACCACTTCAACTTTGCCCACTAATGGAGCATTTTTCACCCTTCCTCCCAGTCCTGCTGGCACTTCCCCGTTGCTAATTCATCGTCAGCCACATGAATTTCGCCCTCCTGAGAAAGAGCAGGGCAAAAGGCACTTGGGAGAGATAACATTCTGGGTCATAACTCCTGGCTGGGTGAGAGAACGCGTGTGAGGATGTGGCATTTACCGTGTCTGTTTCCTGTTCTAAGGTGCTTGTCTGTACCCCTATGTGTGTGTGGTGTTGATATGCATGTTTGTTTGTTTGGCTTTCCACTGTACTAATTTCAACATCTCTGCCATCAATATGAAGCCATGTGTATAACGACAGGATGCCTCAAACCGACACTAGTTGAGAAAATAGACCCTCTTGTTGGTATCGTTTCACCTAAGATCAGGAGAGAAGTAGCAGCGGACGCCGAGAGAACTAAGCAAGAGAAGGACCCTCGACATGATCCTCTGAACGAAGATGAGCCTCAAGTCCACCGGCTCAGATCCAGGAAGAGCTTTATGGCAAGAACAAACATTCTTGAGGGTACACAAGAGCACAACCAAGTTTCAAGATGGACGAAGGAGCTCACTGGACAAGGAAGAACATTAAAGGAGGAGGAGATCATTGCTGAGGAACTCAACCTACCCTACATGTCGCATGGAGGACCCTGAATAGACTGAGGATCAGAGTCCCTAAATGCAAGACCAAAGTGCTCAAGTGGGGGCTAGTGGTGGAGAACAACACACTGTGTAAATGAGGATTGATACCGAATCCGGCTCATGTACTGCTCTGACAATTGCTGCCAGAAAAACGCACCAATGAGGACTTGCGTTTGGCCAATGACAAAGCCAGGAAGGGTGGCTTCATTTCGGCAGTCCAAGGTTTGATAGGGACATAAAAGAAGAACTTTCTTGGCCGCGACAGAGAGATATAAATTCAAATAAATAAATATAAATTCAAATAAATAAAGACTCCGGCTCATCTACTGGTCTGACAATGGCTGCCAGAAACGTGCACCAATGAAGATTTAAGTTTGGTCAATGACGAAGTCAAGGATGTGGCTTCATTGTGGCAGTCCAAGGTTTGATCAGGACATGAAAGAAGAAGAAGAAGGTGGTGCTGTTTGAGTCTTGGGTCTGTTTGAAGAGATGGTGTCCCACCTGGACCGTATAAGGCAGTGATGGCCAACCTTGGCACTCCAGGTGTTCTTGGAATTCAGTTCCCAGAATCCCAAGTCAACACACCTGCTGATCAGGACTTCTAGGAATTGAAGTTCAAGAACATCTGGAGCGCCAAGGTTGGCCATCACTGCTATAAGGAGACTATTGAAGAAAGTGACTTCTTAGAGAGGAGTCATTTCGGAAGCTGATACCACTTGAACACGCATTGTTTTCAATGCTTTCCATTCTTCCAGGGAGGGGGGAAAGGGGGTCCCTGAAGCCAAACTGTCTCGTGCTTAAGCTAAGTTGGTTCAATAAAAATAACATCTTGCTGATCAATATTTCTGGAAAGGAGGAAATGGGAGTTAGCGAGTTTTTACAAAACATATTGAACATGTTGGCAGAATAAAAAGAAGTGCATCGATGGCTGAACAAGCGCCATCAGCAAATATGTTCTTTCCTACCTATTTAATCCTCTAAAAACAAGCCCGGCTGTTTCTCTCACAACTGGGAAAGCCGTCAGCTTCTTTACAAACCAGTCCAAACCAGTGAATCCTGCCCATTTTCCATTTGGTCCATGTTCTAGTCTGATATCGGGAAGGCCTCCAGATCAAAAGCCAGAACAGGCATCGAATTTTTTTTCTGAAAACCCCTTTTATCTTTTGAGCAAAAGGAAGTTTCATAGTTTTTATATATTTTATTTTAGTTGGATGGATGGATGGATGGAAGGATGGAAGAAGCTAATGATGAATGGGTAGATGGATGGATGGAAACAGCATTGCAAACATTGATGGAGGGATGGAAGAAGCTAATGATAAATGGGTAGATGGATGGATGGATGGAAACAGCATTGCAAACATGGATGGAGGGATGGATGGATGGATGGATGGATGGAAGAAGCTAATGATGAATGGGTAGTTGGAAGGATGGATGGAAACAGCATTGCAAACATGGATGGATGGATGGAAGAAGCTAATGATGGATTAGTGGATGGATGGATGGATGATGGAAGAAGCTAATGATGAATGGGTAGATGGATGGATGGAAACAGCATTGCAAACATGGATGGATGGATGTTGATGGATGGATGGATGGATCTAAGGAAGGAAGAAGCTGATGGATGGATGAGTGTTTTTGCAAAAGAAGTCTCTAAATGCAAGAAAATGGACGAAATCTCTTGTCATCTGTTCTGCAGTAGAGGGGAAACCTCTGATTTTTTTCCTTTTCACCATCAAGAAGCCAATAAGTAGAGATGAATCTCTACTTTTAAGAGGTTCTTTGTTTCGTTTTGTTTCATTAACCTGTTTGGATGTCATTTGTACCTTAAAAGGATTAGTACCTTGAAAAGCCGGAGTATAAGACATTCCGGTAAATAAGTGACCAGGATCTGTGACATAAGCTTGTGTGATTAAATAGGTGGACAAAAAGGGGCAACGTCTCAGTGACTCAACATGTCAGGGGGCAAAATGCTAATTAACTTGTGAAGTCGCCCAGAGAGACCACTGAGCAATATGGAGAAGGGGGGTATAGAAGTCTTATTGCTGTTTCTATATCCTTATTAAATATAGCAATGTTCTAATGATGAGCTATCTACAATGTCTATTTCTGTCCTTACGCTCTATCACGTTCTTCTTTGTGGTCTCTGTGAATCCACACGGATGGGTTTACTTGCGCATACCATGTGGATTCACCATGAAGAAGAAGAGCTTCAGGTAAGCAACCTGGCACCATAGAGACCTGGTGGTGCAGGGGTTCAACTTTCTGTCCTGCAGCCAAAAGGTTGTGAATTTGATCTCAGCCCGGGCTCAAGGTGGTCTTCCATCCTTCCGAGGTCGGTGAAATGAGTCCCCAGCATGTTGTCGGGGGCGAAATGCTAATTAACTTGTGAACCACCCAGAGAAAGACACTAAAATGGGGCAGGTATAGAAGAGTGAATCCTTTGCTCTTTTTTCTTGCTTTGCTTTAAATGTTATTATTACAAGAACGGCGCCATAGGAAACGCCGAGCTAAAGGAGAATTCATGGCAACCTGCACAGCAGGAACTTGACACGTCCAAAGTAAATCGAGAGACGAAGGACTAAACTGGGTCCACAGTTTTGGCTAATTTCCACTTTCGGTGCAGTTCCGCACCCTTCAGACTGCGTGGCTAAGACAGACACATATGCGCCCAACCGACATGAGTGGTATCTTCTGCGGGAAAACCCTATTATTTCAGGAGCGATTGGGTGTGCATTTGTTACTTGTGGGTTTTGTGCCATTCCTCTTAGAGAGCAATTGGGTGTTCTCGTGCTTTAAAAAAAATAGAAAGAAAGAAAAATCCATTATCTGCTAGGATCGGTAATTTATACGATTCCTCTGACTTTACAATAGATTTCGTAGGGCGTAGACTGAGTGCAGCTGTTTATTGCCGCTGATGTTTTCGCTGAATGCTCGGAAATCTTCCCCAACAGCCTTAGTGGGATCCTTGCAGTGGCTCAGGCTGTAATTTCTACAGGGTGTTGAGGCAGATATTCTTACAATTCCTCTCAAGCTGCATGCAAACTCATACAACCTCTGGCAAAACTTTTTGTGCAGCGGGCCGGTCATATGGTTTAGCGGGCCGGTCCTACCGGAAGCGGAAGTAAAATTTGCCTTGTAATCTGCTTTGCAACAGGATGAGATAGATTTTAAGATGGCATTTTCTCTGCTTAAACCAGGGGTGCCCAAACTTTGCCCTATGGGCCGGATCTGGCCCCCAATGCCAATTCATCCGAACCATGCCGCCCTCGTCGCTCCCGTGCCACCCTTGCTGCTCCTGGAAGCGGAAGTAAAACCCGCCCGTCCTTTCACACCGATGTAATCAGTCTGAAAATATTTTATCACCCCATAATTGTGCAATTAAAACCTGACCCGAGTCATTGGGGGTACCCGTGTGGCAGCCTTCCTTGACAGGCGGCAGTCAAGTGGGACCAACTTCTCCCCGTCCCATTCAAGCCAATCTCCCCCAGGAAATCTACTTCTAACACAGGCTGGCAGTTTTAATTTTCTTTTCCTTTTCCGATTCCTAATGAGTAATTGTTTGGATTGTATTCACGTTGTACCAAAAAAAAAAGCACATTTGTTAGCACAGTGTGAAAACCATGTCAGCCGTTAGGAATGTGAAGGTCACGGATGTGATACTCTGTGCAAGGGATAAAAATCAGGGACTTTGTATTTGTGGGGTATGTGAGCTCTGACTTATCAGTCCGTGACGGGGGCTGCGGTGGCTCAGTGGTTAAGACACTCACCTTGTTAGCTGGAAGGCTGGCAAGTCAGCAGTTTAAGACCCGAGTACTGCATGATGGGATTGAGTTTCCGTCTCTGTCCCAGCTCCTGCCAACCTAGCATTTCAAAAGCAAGAAATGGCAAGTAGAGAAATAGGGACCACTTTGGTGGGAAGGTAAACAGCGTTCCGTGCACTCTGGTGCCGAGGCATGCCTGCCACATGGCCATGAAAACGTCTGCAGACGCAGACAACGCTGGCTCTTTGGCTAGAAACAGAGATGAGCACTGAACCCTAGAGTCAGATACAGCTGGCTTTAGAGCAAGGGTGACCTAGTCCAAAATATGTAGAAGACCAAAGGTAAGCAAAGGACTTATTGCTGCATGTAAAAGATTTAGGAGTTCTTAACCACAAAACAAATGCTTCATCTTTAAGGGTGCATTCATTAAATAATTGCAAGTCAAACATTTTGTTGTTATTCAAGCATACCGTTGAGTCAGACTCTTGGCGACCCCATGGACCACCACACGCCAGGCTCCTCTGCCATCCACCATAGCCCACTCAGATCTATGCCCACTGCGTCAATGATGTCATCTAGCCATCTCATCCTCTGCCCCCCTTCTCCTTTTGCCTTCGATCTTTCCCAGCATCAAGGTCTTCTCCAGCAAGTCCTCTCTTCTCATGTGGTGGCCAAAGTTCTTGAGCTTCATCTTCAGTATTTGTCCTTCCAAGGAGCAGTCAGGGTTGATTTCCTTTAGGATGGACTGTTTTGATCTCCTTGCAGTCCTGGGGACTCTCAAAAGTCCTGCCTTGGCATCTTCTTGCCATTCTGGTGCTGTCGGAGGCCTTCCAGAAGCTTTGAGAGGTCAGACATTTTGCAAAGAAGAACCTTGCTGTGGCCCTCAACCTGGGTGGACTCCAGCATGCAGTCGGATCTGGTTCACGAAAGTCTTGTTCCTGTCGGAGCAGAAGTAGGGTGGCTAACATGATCACCTTGACCTGAGCAACCCAGTTGGAATCTAGACTGGAAAGGCTGACGGATGACCAGATAGGCTGAGTTTAAGAGGGTAGATCAGTGATGGCCAATCTTGGCACTCCAGATGTTCTTGGACTTCAATTCCCAGAAGCCCTGATCAGCAATAATGCTGGCTTGAGCTCCTGGGAATTGAAGTCCAAGAACATCTGGAGTGCCAAGGTTCAACATCACTGCCATAGGTCCTCAAACATGGCTCTCCAGGTGTTCTTGGACTTCAACTCCCAGAAGCCCTGATCAGCAGGAGTGTTGGCTTGGGTTTCTGGGAATTGAAGTCCAAGAACAGCTGGCGTGCCAAGGTTCGCCATCACTGGGGTAGATGGATGTTGAGAGAGCGCTCTTCCAAAACAGGTATCTTTGACTCTGGGGTGAGCCTCTTTTGGGGTGATGAACGGGTTCCTTTTTTGTGTGAAATTTTACAGAGTGAAGCTTGTGCCTAAGAAGTAGGAAAAGATCATTCGTCAGGCTAGAATTTTCTCCCTTTGACTTAACGGTTGGTAGACCTCGGAGGAACGGCGGCAGATTGACGGAACGACGGCGGAATCCAAACTAGGCCAGTCACAAGAATCTTTAGGTGCAGAGACCAAACACCTGCGTCTCTCGCTCGCTTTGTGATTCAGCACTTTTTTTCTGGGGCTTGGAGGAATAAAAATACCTTTTCTCTCCTCTTTGGTCAACGCTGTTCTTTTTCATCTATATGTGTCACAAAGGAAAAAAAGTGAGAAAAGAAAGAAACGACTTGTGACAATTCTCTTTTAACCCGGTGGCTGATACCTTTGTGCTATAGGAAAATGCTCAAGACACATATACACACACACACAAGTACTGCAGGACTTAATGAGCTCCCGTCTTTGTCCCAGCTCCTGCCAACCTAGCAGTTCGAAAGCAAGAAATTGCAAGTAGATAAATAGGGACCACTTCGGTGGGAAGGTAACAGCGTCCTGTGCGCTCCAGTGTCTAGTCATGCCTACCGCATGACTATGGAAAAGTCTGCAGAAGCAGACAGCACTGGCTCTTCGGCTTTGAAACAGATGAGCACTGAACCCTAGAGTCGGATATGACTGGCTTTCGAGCATGGGGAACCTTTACCTTTACTAGCCCACCGGGACAGGGCTGCGGTGGCCCAAATGGTTAAGACCCTGAACTTGACGACTGGAAGGTTGGAGTTCGAGACCCGAGTACTGCATGGCGGAGTGAGCACCCGTCTCCGTCCCAGCTCCTGCCAACCTAGCAGTTCGAAAGCAAGAAATTGCAAATCAATAAATAGGGACCACTTCATTGGGAAGGTAAACAGCATTCCGGTGTTGAGGCATGTCTGCCACGTGTCCACGGAAATGCCTGCAAGCACAGACAGCGCTGACTCTTTAGCTATAGACAGAGGTGAGCACTGGACCCTAGAGTCTGATATGGCTGGTTTTCGATCAAGGGCGGCCTTGAGTTCCTAGCCCACCAGGAAATAGACTTTTTGGAGATTTAATTGGTTTTGTTAATTATTTGATTTTCAAACAGAAAATGAGTGATATGCCTGCCCAGGTTCTTCCAGAACTTCTGCAGGTATTGTTGTGTCTTTCTTCCTCCGCATTAAGGTTCTCCATTCACACATATTTACTTCTTATTTTTATTCCAGTGGGCATAATAGCTCAGTTTTACACTACGGGCACGCGGGTGCTCCCAACGAGAAGACCGTTGAAGACGGAGACTTGTGGTGAGTAAAACTTTCGCTGCCGGTTCCTTAGAAGTGGAACGATTCAAAGTGCCTCCGATTTTTATTTTTTAAAAAAGGAAAAGATGGCTTATCCAGCAATCCGGATTTCCAGTCCAAGAAAAGAAAGAGCTTAATTGTGCTGTCGATACAAATACTTCTATATTGATAGTCACAAGAAATTGCAAGTAGATAAATAGGTACTGCTTCGGCGGGAAAGGTAACACTCTGGAATCTAGTCACGCCTGCCACATGTCCACCAAACCCTAGAGTCAGATATGACTGGCTTTTGAGCAGTCAATACCTAATCAAGTGTTTCCCAAACTTTGGGTTTTGGACTTCATTACCCAGAAGCCTCAGTCAGTCCATGGGCTGATCAGTGCTTTGGGCCATTGACTGTGGCTTCTGGGAATTGAAGTCCACTGGTCTAATCAATGCCGCCGGTTTACTGCTCCGGTTATGTCATTCATGCCGTTTCAGAGCATCCTCCCTTGCATGCACCAACGTTGCCCTGTTTCCTCCTCTCATCCAAACCGTCTCCCAAAATTCAAGCTTTGCATAAGCCATTTAAATCCTATTTTAGCAGCTGGGTTGCTTGCGGAGCTAATTTGGTAGCCTGATAGAAGTTAAAGAGCAGCATTTCCCGGCAGAAATGCCATTACTTGCACCTGTGCACTCATAAAGCCGTCACAAAGTTAGCGTCTACTCAGATACCTCTACCTGCTTCCTGTGCGAAATGTGGCTCTTCGTGGCTCAGGAGAGTCCTCTGTCGGGAAACTCATTGAAGTGCTGGCTTCAGCCACACGCAGGAACATCATGTTTAGCCCTGGTGAAACTGGGATGAAAAAAAAGAGTTTGCTAAATGAATGTTGCAGGTAGCCTTGAGTTAACAGCCACCTTGTGGTGCCGGCTAATCTTTCTCACACTAGGTCAGGCAAAAGGAACTGCAGAATGGACTCAGCCAAAAGGTGCCTTCATTTTGACAGTTTCACGTCTGACCTAGAAGAAGAAGATGATGATGAAGATGCTTATGCAATATTTTTATTTGCCTTGGAAGCCGTAATTCTTAATATTGTGTTGTGTAAACTATGGTCAGCTATGGCTGTGTAGGTTACAGTCAGAGGTGTGAACATTTTGTTGATTCTTCTATTTGTCTCCATTTTAATGCCAATAATAGTAATAGTAATAATAATAATTTAATTTAATTTAATTTAAATTGTTAGATTTATATACTGGCCACTCGGCCGAGGGCGACTCAGGGCGGTTAACAATTCCAGATAAAAACAGGTTAAAATTACTTAAAAACTACTCACCCCTAAAAAGGTGCAATGGAAATAATAATAATAATAATAATAATAATAATAATAATAATAATAATAATAATAATAATAATAATAATAATAAGAAGAAGAAGAAGAAGAAGAAGAAGAAGAAGAAGAAGAAGAAGAAGAAGTTTATGCAATATCTTTATTTGCCTTGGAAGCCATAATTCTTAATTCTGTGTTGTGTAAGCGATGGTCAGTTATGGCTGTATAGGTTACAGTCAGCTGTGTGAAAATTTTGTTGACTCTGCTATTTGTCTCCATTTTTAATGACAATAATAATAATAATAATAATAATAATAATAATAATAATAATAATAATAATAATAATAATAATAATAATAATAATAATAATAATAATCGTTATTTGCAAATCGAAGTCAAGCATCTATGGCGGAAGAAATATGTTGTTGTTCCCATAGTGATCAGAGCCCTTGGAGCATTACCTAAGGGACTCCCTAGAATATATTTGGAAATTTTGTACTTATCTGATTTGAACATCCTAATTCTCCCAAAAACAACTCTACTGGGAACTGCAAATGTACTCAGACGTTAACAGCTCTTAGGTCCTTGGTTAGGGCTTGAACTGTTTATTTTAATCCAGTCCTCGACTGTGAACCAAATGGTTGATTTGTATTTATAATAATAGTGTTTATGCAATATCTTTATTTGCCTTCTGGCTTAACCCCTGCCAAAAAATCACGACGGATCTTTTGCCGAAAGTTGCAGCGCGGCCAGGGTGCATGGCAAAAAAAAGTCATTCTCTGTATTTTCGGCTTCCGCGTGCACAGATCTTATAAAGTTACAGTGAAAAGGCGCATACACTGGGGCGGAGAAAGGAATACAACAGAATTCAAGTGGGAAGGGTCTGCTTTGTTCTCCTGATGACTCGCGTTTGAACATCTGTTTCCTGAGGCAGGGTGCATAGATGTGCCTTTTGAAAGAAAGACCCCCTTAAGCAAAACATGGTACCTTTTGAAATAGGATTTGTGGAGCTCAAAGGTCTAACACGCGGCCAGAGTTGCTTCTGTCATTCATGACCCTGTTTGGGTCTTGCAAACTAAAATTGTGGCTTCATTTGTTGAGTGGATTCTTCTTCTTCTTCTTGTGCCATATCCAATTCCCAATCTTGGCGATCCTCATGGCGATCAGCCATGAAGACTGTCCTGAGAATATAATGCAGTGGCCTTCCATCTGCCTTCCACATCGCAGTGTACCGTAGATCCAGTTCTGTGAGTCACTTTCTGGTCCTGAGACCTTTTGGCACACAAAGTCCTCATCATCATCATCCTCAGGCAAGGTGGATGAAGCTGCTGCCCTCCATCAAGATGGAAACAAGTGGGATTTAATCCACTTGGGGACCATCATCCTTCCCTGTAGTCCAGGGGTGCCCAAACTATGGCCAGATTGCTGCTGACGCTGGAAGTGCTCTGATGTCATTGGAAGTGCTGAAAACGGTGCATTTTTGCGCCAAACACAGGAAAAACATGGTGAAAAAATTCAAAAACAGCACAAAAATGTTCCTCCATCACTCCCTCCTCCAAAGGAAGCAGTGGAGGAAGGGAAAACACTCAGAAATGTGGTGATAATTCATGCGCCGCTGTTGGGAGGAGCCATGTGCATCTCAAAAGGGCAGCGGTGCCATTTGGTTTTGGGCAGGACAGGGCTGACCCCCAGCCTAAGCCAACCCCGAAAGCAGCAGAATTGCCAATGCTGCCTTCCCCGGTTCCCGGCTCAACGTGACAAAGGCTGTTGTTGAATCATTCCGCCTGTGGCTCTGTGTTAAATGTGGGAAGTGCCGCCGCGTGGCTTTGGTGTCTCCTGCTTCTTTGATTCCTCTGAAATATATCAGCAAAGGCGCCTTTTGCACTTCAGAGGAACCGAACGATTCCACCCATCCAAGGATGACAGGCCGCCTCTGCGCCGGGTTGTACAGATGCTTCAGGGGCCCGAGGAAAGCAGGGGTGGCGCACACAGGGAGGTCTCCTTAGATCCACAGCTTGGGCCTTTTTTATCTGGCTGGGGTGGCTCAGCGGTTAAGAAGCTCGCCTTGTTAGCTGGAAGGCTAGCAAGTGGACAGTTCGAGACCCGGGTACTGCATGACAGATTGAGCACCCGTCGTCTGTCTCAGCTCCTGCCAACCTAGCTGTTCGAAAGCAAGAAATTGCAAGTAGATCAATAGGGACCACTTTGGTAGGGGGGAAATCTTGGGGACATGAAAGAGTCTCATTCTGGCAGAGTTTCTCCAGCAAAAATCCTTTCAACCCAGAATAATTTCTGACATGAAATTATTATTATTATTAAAGGTAAAGGTTTCCCTTGGTCGAAAGCCAGTCGTATCCGACTCTAGGGTTCAGTGCTCATCTCTGTTTCAAAGCCAAACAGCCAGCACTGTCTGCTTCTGCAGACGTTTCCGTGGTCATGCGGCAGGCATGACTAGACACTGCAGCGCACGGAACGCTGTTACCTTCCCACTGAAGTGGTCCCTGTTTATCTACTTGCAATTTCTTGCTTTCAAACTGCTAGGTTGGCAGGAGCTGAGACAAAGACGGGCGCTCATTCCGTCCTGCAGTACTCAGGAATCGAACTGCTGACCTCCTGCCTTCCAGTCAGCATCTTAGCCACTTGAACCCCCGCACTGGAGGGAAAGGAAACATTAAAGCATAAAGTTGCTGGCAGTTAGCAATGTGGTTGCAGAATACAGAGAAACTGAAGGGAGGGCAGAAGAGCTCTGTTTGCAGGAGACTGTGCTCATCTTCTATTATGGGATGGTAAAAAAAATATATCTGAGAGGAGGGGTGCCCAAACTATTCAGGCCGTGGACCGGTCCTCCCACCATGTGCGGAAGTAAAACGCCCCTTGCAATCTGTTTTGCAACAGGATGAGATAGATTTTAAGCTACCATTTTCTCTGCTTAAACCAGGGGTGCTCAAACTATGGCCTGTGGGCTGGATCTGGCCCCCAGTGCCAATTCATCATGCCCATGCCACCCTCGTCACTCCCGGAAGAATGAGCCAGATAAATTGGCATTGGGGGCCGGATCCGTCTCACGGGCTGTACTTTGGGCACCCCTGGCATAAGTGCTTTGCTTTCTTTTGCGCATGTTTTGTGGATGAAGGCAATCGTAAGCCATATTTCTGGCAAACATTGCCATCTTGTGATTAGAGATGAAATAGCATCTTTCTTTTGAAACTGATCGAAAATGCGCTTCCGTTTTGCTGTGGCGGGATCTGACTCTTTCCCAACTTTACAGGCCACAGTAAAACCCCGACTTGCATATGCCTCGGGTTACATAAAATCCGACTTACATAATGATTTTGTGCACTAAAACCATGTCCCGATTTACATAACACAATTTTCTATGGGTTTGCTTTGAGTTACATAAAAATTCATTTTTCCTATGGGGTTGCTTCAATTTACATAAATATCATTTTTCCTATGGGTTTGCTTCGAGTTAAGTAAAAAACCCTGTCCTACGGGGCAGACTTTTTACGTAAGTAGGGGTTTTACTGTATTTCTTTTCCCCCCACATCTCCCTTCCCAGTCCTGTTTGGGCTCCCACCTGTTTTATACAACAGCAAATGGCTAATATTATTGCTCTTTCCCTATGAGAGAAGAGTTGTATGTGGTTGTTGTCCAGCGGCACAGTCCAGTCTGACCCTTTGTGACCCCCATGGACCACAGTAGCTCCTCTGTCCCCGCCATCCTCCATAGTCCACCCAGATCTATGCCCGCTGCATCAATGACACTGTCTGAACCATCTCATCCTCTGCCGCCCCCATTTCTCCTTTTGCCTTCGATCTTTCCCAGCATCAGGGCTTTCTCGAGTGAGTCCTCTCTTCTCATGTGGTGGCCAAAGTACTTGAGCTTCAGCTTCAGTATTTGTCCTTCTAAGGAGCAGCCAGGGTAGATTTCCTTCAGGATCACCTTATTTGATCTCCTTGCAGTCCAGGGGAATCATAGAAGTCCACAGAATCATATCTAACTCTAGGGTTTGGTGCTCATCTCAGTTTACAGCCAAAGAGCCGGCGCTGTCTGCATCCACAGACATTTCCCTGGTCGTGTGGCAGGCAGGACTAGATGCTGAAAGCGCAAGAAATACTGTTACTTTTCCCACCAAAATGGTACCTATTTATCTACAGTCAAACCTTGAGATACGAACAGCTCGACTTAAGGAAAACTCGAGATACATCTGGAAATTTCAGAACAAATCGGGTTCGAGATAAGAATTTTTAATAAGACTTTTTCCGAAATAAGAAATTCAATGCATTCCGATGGGAAATTCATGCATGAAATTCAACATAATGATTTTTCAAGATACAACCAACCTCGAGGAACGGATTAAATTCGTATGTAGAGGCTTGACTGTATTTGCAATTTCTTACTTTCAAACTGCTAGGTTGGAAAGAGCTGGGACAGACGACAGGAGCTCACTCTGTCGTTCAGCACTCGATTCCCAAACTGCTGACCTGCTGGTTTTCTGGTCATCATGTTCAGCATCTTAACCCCAAAGCCACCACAGTCCCTTGAATGTATTGGTATCAAGATGCATTCTTGATAGTTCTAAAAAGGAAGACGGATTGGGTCTGAACAATTCCTTCCTGAGCACTGGTGACCTTTCCCATACATGTGGTGGGCATGAAGCTATTTACAGTAAAAGTCAATGGTCAGAAGCTTTGCATTTGTCCTACTTCTCTCATCCCGACTTGTTGGATCAATGCATGGGGTTAGAGACCTCCCGTGCAAAGCGCTAGAGGGGAGGGGGGAAGTTTTGGCTTGGATGGCCACCTCCAGAAAGGATATCAAATGGTCACAATGTCACAACTGGACTTTCTCTTGGCTAACCTTTTCTGCTGACACTGCCCAAGGCCGACTCGTAACTTGGGGGTAGAGTAGGCCCATTGAATCTGTAGGAATGGGAAGAGGTCAGTGCTGCTCTGTACAGCCCACCCATTCAGTGGATTTCAACCCTTGACTTTCAACCATGGTTTCAAAATGTAAGAGGATGAGTGCCGCCCACGAGGGAATCCCTATGGCCCGGGTGAGTTGTGGGGTCTGCAGCAAACGCCAGGGCAAGCCGAGGAAGCTTGCTTATGTTGGACCAGAGCATTGGCCTGTGGAGATGATGCATTTGAAAGTAAAGCACAGGAGGCATAGAAAGAGGCAAACAAATTAGAGCAGGTCCAGAGAAGGGCAAGAAGGATGATCAGAGGACTAGAGACCAAGCCCTAGACCAGTGATGGCGAACCTTTTAGAGACTGAGTGCCCAAACTGCAACCCAAAACCCACTTATTTATCACAAAGTGCCAACACAGCAACAGGGGAAGAGGGAAACGCTCCCATTGGGATAATGGGCAGAGGGGTGGGGTGAACTCTATGCTGGGGGGAGGGAAGAAGTGCCCCCATTGGGTTGCTGGGCGGAGGGGCAGGGCGAACTCTGTGCTGGGGTGACTGCACTGGTGCCCACAGATCTCCGAGTGCCACCTTGGGCACACGTGCCATAGGTTCACCACCACTGCCCTAGGAGGAAAGGCTGAAGGAACGCAGCATGTTTAGCCTTGAGAAAAGGATAGGAAGGGATAGGATGATGGCACTCTTCAAATATCTGAAAGATATAATAATTAAGGGAATGGGAAGGATCTGTTCTCCACCATCCTAGAGTACAGGACGCATAATAAGGGGCCCGCGCTGCTCTCGCTGCTCCTGAAAGCGGAAGTAAATGTGCATGTTTACTTCTGCTTTCAGGAGCGACAAAGGCAGCGCTGGCTGGATGAATTGGCATCGGGGGCCTGATCCGGCCCACGAGCCGTAATTTGGACTCTCCTGTCTTAGAGACTGACTTTGGGTGACATTGCATTCAAATGTTAGCCTTCTCCCACGGCATCTCTGAGTGCCTGGTTTCATTCCGGCCGCCCTTTTGTCCTCCGCCTCTGCAGCTTATTCGACATGGGAGGGGAGTATTACTGCTACAGCTCGGACATCACCTGCACCTTTCCGGCCAACGGAAAGTTCACTCCCGACCAGAAGGCCGTCTACGAGGCGGTGCTGAAGTCATCCCGGGCTGTGCTGAAGGCAGTCAAGCCAGGTAAAAAGATCCGCGTTGTGTCAACAGAATGGCAGCTGCCTGGGCAAACAGTGGCTCCGCCAGAGGCGGTTCTGCCGTCATGCGCGCTCCTCATGCTCTGGCCTGAGCAAGGGAGGCAAAAGGGCATTTTGCACTGAAACACACAGAGTGGGTGGTGGCCTGCTGTCTGGCTCATTTTTGTGCAACAAGGCAGAACTGCCCACCGGCCTTTGAGCCCATCTTTCTGCTACGGACCCAACGATGCTTCGCTCCAGCTCCAGGGCTTGCTTGCTATTCTGTCCCCAAATCTGGATGTCCCATACCTGGTGGCACGCAGGGGTTAAACTGCCGCCCTGCAGCCAAAAGCTTGTGAGTTTGATCCTGCCCAGGGCTCAAGGTTGACTCAGCCTTCCATCTTTCCGACGGGAACCCAGCATGTTGTAGGCAAAATGCTGATTAACGTGTGAACCACCCAGAGAGCGCACTAAGCGCTTATATGGGGCAGTCCATAAATGTGATGGCTTTGCTTTTGCTCTGATAGCCAGTCATTCAGTACTCGTCTCCATTTGTAGCCAAAGAGCCAGCATTGTCTGTGCTTACAGACGTTTCCATCGACATGTGGCAGCCATGACTAGACCCTGGAGCGCATGGAACACTGTTACCTTTCTTGCCAAAGTGGTACCTATTTATCTACTTGCCATGTGTAGCTTTCAAACTGCTAGATTGGCAGGAACTGGGACAGAGGCGGGAGCGCCCAGATGGAAGACACGAAAGGAGCCTCGTTCGGGCGTCCCGAGGCAAAAATCCTTTCAACCCCGAGAACTGCTGATCTGCCGACCTCCCGTTCTCAAGCAAACAAAGGGCAAAATCCTGCTGGCGTCAATTTTATTTCTTGCATTTTTCTACCGCCCAACTGGGATAAATGCATGCCAGCTTGTCTTGGATCTGGAATGGGGACATATTTAAGCTAATGGAAAGCTTCCGATCCCGTCTTTCGGGTTTCAAGGCTCCCTGGAGCGTCCTTTCACGTTGGGGGAGCCTTGTGGTGGGTCGGGGAGGATACTTTTAAGGATGATGTTTTTAAAATCATTCTCGGCTTGCTGCCACTGGAAGTGGGAACGGCACCGGCAATCCAGCTGTGATTTTTTTATTTATTTATTACTATCAAAGGCTCTCTCCAGTCTCTGAAGGTCCCAAAGGCGTCCCCAGGGCAAAAGGGAACCCTAGAGAGGTTTTGAAACTAAAATGGGGGTTGGGAATAATTTGATTTAAATATTTCCATCTTCTAATCTGGGCTCTGTGGTGTAAATTTTATGCAGCAGGTTTTTAAACCATAGCGTCTCATGTTCAGGTCATGCATTATGGAAGACACGGACCGCATCCTAGTGCAACATTATCCCTTGAGGCGCCAGTTCTGAGATGTTAGACGTGGAAACGGCAAAGCAAGCTTTGTGTTAGGGCTGTGACGGCGAACCTTGGCGCTCTAGCTGTTCTTGGACTTCAATTCCCAGAAGCCCAAGTCTCTGTGAATCCACACGAATGGATTTAAATCCATTTGTGTGGATTCACAGAGACTTGGGCTTCTGGGAATTGAAGTCCAGGAACAGCTGGAGTGCCAGTAGGCCCATTCATGTAGATTCACAGAGACTTGGGCTTCTGGGAACTAAAGTCCAAGAACAGCTGGAGTGGCAAAGGTTGCCATCACTGTTTTAAGGGAAAGAGTCAGGCTGGGTAGCCGTGGGCCAGCTGCAAAGTCCCAAGTTTGCCCCCAAAAGAAGAGAATGGCAAACCATTGCAGACTACGCTCTTGCTAGAAAACCTTGGAAAGGGTCGATAAATCTTGGGGACATGAAAGGAGACTCATTCGGGCGTTCCCTGCGCTGAGTTTCTTGCCTTGTTAGCTGGATGGCTGGCAAGTCAGCAGTTCGAGACCCGAGTACTGCATGACGGATTGAGCACCCGTCTCTGTCCCAGCTCTTGGGGACATGAAAAGAGACTCATTCAGGTGTCCCCCAGCAAAAAAATACTTTCAACACGGAATAATTTTTGACACGAAATTATTATTATAGTTGCTGAGAACCGATGAAACCCACAGGACCCATGGGGCGGGAGAGGGGGGTTGTCAGGCTTCTGGGAGGTCAGCCATGGGTCCAGTGACCTACATTGCCCTGTCTCTCGTTTGGCAGCGAATTAAGAACAGAGCAGACGCAGCATCAGCAGATTTCCACCAAGTACAGATGTCTGGTGTGACAACGGTCCAAAGGCCAAGGGTTCTCTAGCCAGGCTGCGTCAACCTGTGGATGGTGGCCAATGGCATCGATAGAGGGGTGTTGGCATTGGGGGTGGTTGTGGCGGGCAGGAGATGACTCCCCAGGGTTAGAAGTATGGCTCACTTACTTGGCTCTCGGAGAGAAAGAGAGGGGGGGGGGTTATTAAAAAAAAACCAACAAAATTCATGATTCGGGTCAACTCAGGGATGAGGAACCGAGACCCGGGTACTGCATGACGGAGTGAGCGCCCGTCTCTGTCCCAGCTCCTGCCAACCTAGCTGATCGAAAGCAAGACATTGCAAGTAGATATATAGGGACCACTTTGGTAGGAAGGTAAACAGCGTCCCGTGCACTCCAGTGTCTAGGCATGCCTGCCACATGTCCACAGAAACAGCTACAAATGAAAGACAGCGCTGGCTCTTCGGCTATAAACATAAATGAGCACTGAACCCTAGAGTTGGATACGACTGGCTTTCGAACAAGGGTGAACTTTACCCTTATCTAAATGATCCTTTCTCTCTGTACCCATTTTCTTGTGAATGAATGAATGTTTATTTATTAATTGATTAGTCTTGTGACCTTATCAATAACATAACAGAAGAATTAAAATCTGTGCAATACAATGGAGTGCAATAAAATACAATAAAAATACAATATGTATATGCCTGAGCTACTTTTAAAAGGAATGTAAACTGGAGTAAGTGCCTTAATACAAATAATACATGCCTATCCATAGTCAGATATGCTTTCTTGTGTTCCAAAACTGTGTCATGATTTGGGGCAGTGTTCCTAAAGTGGTTAAGATGCTGAACTTGATGACTGGAAGGTTGGCAGATCAGCAGTTCGAGACCCAGGTGCTGCATGACGGAGTGAGTGCCCATCTCTCTCCCAGCTCCTGCCAACCTAACAGTTCAAAGGCAAGAAGTTGCGAGTAGATCAATAGGTGCCACCTCAGCAGGAAAGGTAAACAGCGTTCCGTGCACTCCGGTGTCTAGCCATGCCTGGCCACATGTCCACGGAAACGTCTGCAAACGCCGACAAACGCTGTCTCTTTGGCCTTAAATGGAGATGTGAACTTTTGGAGGAAAGATGAGGTGTGAATATAATTAATAATAGTTTTCAGGTAGCGCATCGAGGCACCTGCTACAACATGCATCACCTCTCTTTAACCTGGAAGGAGGAGATCATGATTTACCTGCCCTGCTTTGCATCATTTTGGGTCCAACATTCCACAAACCGGAGCCAGCCGAGTTTCATAACATCAAAAGTTTCCCCATGTTCCTCAGAGTGTGCATGTGTGGGGGAGAAGTCTTTAAACAACCTCCTTTTATTCCTCTAATTAAAGATGTATATTCCTTAGCTGCCGCATGAAAAAATAATGAAGTTTATCTTCCTACTTTTTTATTTTTAGGAATTGCATCTTTCAGATTAGAGGTTGGATGAAAGAAGGCCAAAACCTGGCATCTCTCAGCGCATAATATATTAATAATATGTTTTCTGAGCACTTTTAATGAGGTTGCCTGGCTGGTGGGAGGGAAGGATGTGCAGAGCCCCATTTGGGCTTTGTGGAGTCTTCTCTGGTCTCAATCAAACCCGACTGCCATGGCAATTGCGGTCTCTCTTAGGGAGATCAAGAATGAGACCTTCTTCTGTTTTATGCCCAGCTACTAGCCAGCAAATGTTTGTGAAGGTGCTAAGCAATTTCAGCAAGACATTGGTTTCTTTCACTGGAAGGTTGGCAAGTTGGATGTTCGAGACCCGGGTACTGCAGGATGGAATGAGCACCATGCCCGTGTTGAAGCTCATTTATGCCTTCAGTCCTATGCTCAACGTTAACTTGGCCTAGAAGTCAAGAAGCTTTGCAGCAGTGGCTTGGTGGTTAAGACGCTCACCTTGTTAGCTGGAAGACCGGCAAGTTGGCAGTTCAAGACCCGAGTGCTGCAGGATGAAATGAGCGCCCGTCCTCTGTCTCAGCTCCTGCCAACCTAGCAGTTGAAAGCAAGAAATTGCAAGTAGATAAGTAGGCGCCCACTTCGTTGGGAAAGGATCTTGGGGGCATGAAAGGAGCCTCATTCGGGAGTTCCTCCAGCAAAAAATTTCTTTCGGCCCATAATGATTTCTGACACGAATGTTATTGGTATTATTGGATGCACTGCAAACTTGGTTCCTGAGATAGAAATTTTCCTTTGCGACATCTTCTTTGCCGTAATGAAATTGTGGCTTCATTTACTGAGTAAATTATTATTATTCTTGTGCCATATCTGACTCCCAATATGGGCGAACCTCATGGCGATGAACTGCCACCAACTCAATGTGTATCATTAGGCAGTGGTTAACTAACCTGACCACCCTGAGGACTAATGGCCTTGGGTGCCGAAGTCCACAGGGAAGGGTGATGGTCCCCAAGTGGATTAAATGGTCCCACTTGAGTCCATCTTGATGGAGGGCAAAAGCTTCATCCATCCTGGCCTGGGGCTGAGGAGGACTTAGTGTGCCAAAAGGGCTCAGGACCAGAAAGTGACTGGTGGAGCTGGACCAGTGGTACTATGGGTGCCATGCTGTGATGTGGAAGGCAGGTGAAAGGCCACTGCATTATATTCTCAGAGTCTTCATGGCTGATCGCCATGAGGATCGCCAATATTCGGATACGGCATAAGAAGAAGAAGAGCTTTGTTGGATTGTCTTCTGAGTCCATGCAAGCCGCTCACCAGCTGACGTGCAAGACATCTTTGAGACATTCTCATTTGGGCAGAATGATAATAATCTCAAACAGATGTTTAGACAAGCATCGTCTCCTGCTGGCCTTTGTTCCAGAGATGGGTCTCAAGGGGAGATGTCTTTTTTCCCCCCTGTTTCATTTAATGCTCAACTGTGTATTGCCCCCTTCTCCTGCTCCCAACACATTTGGCTTCTTTACCCCCAAATTAAAAAGGTCACCAACGCAATCTCCTCCACCGAGTGGGGGTAAAGCAAATGTCATCAGGGAGGGAATTCTTGGAGCTCAGAAGAAGGGCTGGATTGAGTGTGAGCATGCCAGGTCAGAGCAAGGGGGGAAATGAGTGTTGAAAGTCCTTCGCCCTGATTTGTCTTAACTTAGTAACCTGACCTTGCTGGAATGACTCAAGGGAGAAATGGATGGAATGGTATCGCTGGTAAGAAAGAGCTGCACAGAAGGTAAAGGTTCCCCTTGCTCGAAAGCCAGTCGTATCCGACTCTAGGGATCAGTGCTCATCTCTGTTTCAAAGCCGAAGAGCCAGCGCTGTCCGCTGCTGCAGATATTTCTGTGGTCATGTGGCAGGCATGACTAGACACTAGAGCGCACGGAACGCTGTTTACCTCCCTATTTATCTCCTTGCAATTTCTTGATTTCGAACTGCTGGGTTGGCAGGAGCTGGGAACAGGGACGGACACTCAATCTGTCCTGCAGTACTCGGGAATCGAACTGCTGACCTTCCGCCTCCCAGCCAGCGTCATCTTAGCCACTTGAGCCACTGCAGTCCCTTCAATAAGCTTGGAGAAGTCTTTTTAGGGTATTATGGCTCTTAGCTTTCTAAGGGACAGCTGAGGTCTGGGGGGGGGGGGGGGGGAAATGAAATAAAGTCTCATGACAACGTAGAGATGAAATGCCCAAAATCTGCTAGTGAAGCTCACCGTGTAAATCCACTTGGAAAGGAAGCCATGGGTTTGAGTTTATGACAGCTATCGTAGGGGACTGGAGAAGCTCAGTGGTTAAGATGCTGAACTTGATGACGGGAAGGTCAGCAATTCGAGACCCGAGTACTGCATGATGGTTTGAGCGCCCGTCTCTGTCCCAGCTCCTGCCAACCTAGCATTTTAAAAGCAAGACATTGCAAGTAGATAAATAGATACCCCTTTGGTGGGATGGTAAACAGCATTCCGTGCGCTCCGGTGTCTAGGCATGCCTGCCACATGTCCATGGAAACGTCTGCAAATGCAGACAGCACAGATACGGCCCGCGGGCTGTAGTTTGGGCACCCCTGGTTCAAGCAGAGAAAATGACAGCCTAACATCTATTTCGTTTTGTTGCAAAACAGATTGCAAAAGTGCATTTTACTTCCGCTTCTGGTGGGAGGAACCACGTGACCGGCCCGCTGAGCCACAGGACTGGCACCCCATTCTAAACCATCCTGCTAATCCAATGTTGGCTGCCTTCTGCTCTTTCTCTCTCTCTCTCTCTCTCTCCCAGGGGTCGCATGGCCTGACATGCACCGTCTGGCAGACCGGGTCCATCTGGAAGAGCTCACCAAAATTGGCATCCTTCACGGAGATGTTGACGAGATGGTGAAGGTTCATCTGGGCGCCGTGTTTATGCCTCATGGGCTTGGCCACCTCCTTGGCATTGATGTGCACGACGTGGGAGGCTACCCAGAGGTCAGTGCCCGTCGTCGGCTCTCCTCTCTGCCATCAAATTCACCGGCGTTTCTTCCGAGAGTACAAAATAGAACCCAAGCAAAGGAACAAGAACAAAGACCTTCCTTCTTCCTCTCAGCGCTAAAAATCTCTCACACATCCTCTGAACAATTAGATTTCTTCTGCTATAAATGGTACCTGGCTTGGCTTGGCGGTTAAGGCACCGAACCTGACGACTGGAAAGGTCGGCAGGTCAGCAGTTCGAGACCCGAGCGCTGCACGATGGGCTGAGCGTCTGTCTCCGTCCCAGCTCCTGCTAACCTAGAAGTTTGAAAGCTAGAAATTGCAAGTAGATAAATAGATACTGCTTTGGTGGGGGAGGTAAACAGCATTCCACGCACTCTAGTTTTTAGTCCTGCCTGCCACATATCCATGGAAACGTGTGCAGATGCAGACAGCGCTGGCTCTTTGGCTATAAACGGAGATGAGCACCAAACTCTAGAGTCGGATACGACGGGCTTCCGAGCAAGGACGGCCCTCACCTTTACCTGCCTTATCAGGTGCCCGAAGCAGCTTTGAAAGCCTACGCTATAAAGCTGGCATCAAGTTTAAGCAACCCGTGTCTTTCTTGCAAAATCCACAATTAAAAACCAAGCAAGTTTCTCATAAAGCCAAGATGTAGAGCAGGGGTGCCCAAACTACGGCCTGGGGGCCGGATGCGGCCCCTGATGCCAATTTATCTGGCCTGAGAAGCCCTCATCGCTCCTGGAAGCAGAAGTAAAACGCGCCCATATGGCTCCCTGAACCACGCAATCGGCCCACGGCCCAAAAGGTTTGGGCACCCCCAATGTAGAGGAACAAATTGTCAGAAACACACAAAGGTGCTTTGTGGGTTGAAAGGATTTTCTCGCTGGAGGAATTTCGCTCGGGGGATTTTAATTTTAATTTAATTTAATGTAATGTAATTCTCACACTTGTATGCCACCCAATCAGGAAAGCCGACTCAGGGCGGCTCACACAATATTATGCAGTAAACACAATAATACAATATACAATACAGATAATAATTATACCCCACCAAATGGGGCTCCTTTCATGCCCCCGTGATCTTTTCCCCACCAAAGTGGTCCCTCTGGATCTACCTTCAGTCCCCAGAAGCCCAAGTCCCTGTGAATCCACACCAATGGGTTTACTGGCACTCCAGCTGTTCTTGGACTTCAATTCCAAGAAGCCCAAGTCCCTGTGAATCCACACGAATGGGTTTACTGCACAGTTATACCCAGGGACTTGGGCTTCTGGGAATTGAAGTCCAAGAACAGCTGGACTGCCAAGGTTCGCCATCACTGTCCTCGGAGACCCACATAGTCTCAATTGGGTCAGTTTTGCAGTTCAGTGTCATAGAGAGAAGTAACATAAACATTTCTGAGTGGTGTTATATTTTTTTTCTTCTTGTCTATAGGGCGTGGAACGTATTGACCTCCCTGGACTCCGGAGCCTTCGCACTGCCCGGGTTCTGGTCCCAGGCATGGTATTGACTGTGGAGCCAGGCGTCTACTTCATCGACCACCTCTTGGACCAGGCCTTGGCCAATCCCGCCCAGGCTTGCTTCCTCAATAATGAAGTCCTTGCGCGTTTCCGAGGTTTTGGTGGGGTGAGTAGCCTGCTGCGTTACTTGCTACGTCTGTCACCTGCCACAGGTTAGCTTGGCTTGCTTGGAACAGAAGTTGTGACAGCAAAGTGAAGACTGAGAATTTAGCGTTTAGAAGAATTTAGTCTAAATCCTTAGACATGTGTTATCTTGGTTACGTTTACAACACTTGTGTATAATAGTAAAGGTCTCGCTTACTCGGATGCCAGTTGTATCCAATTCTAGAGCTCGGTGCTCATCTCAGGTGATTACAGCCAAAGAGCCAGCGCTGTCTACAACTGCAAAGTTTCTGTGGACATGTGGTAGGCATGACTAGACACCAGAGTGCACGGAACACTGTTACTTTTCCCACTGAAGTGACACCTATTTATCTTCTTGCAATTTCTTGCTTTCGAACTGCTAGGGTTGGCAGGAGCTGGGACAGAGATGGGCGCTCAAACCATCATGCAGCACTTGGGTCTCGAACTGCTGACCTGCCGACTCTCCGGTCGTCAAGCTCAGCATCTTAACCCCTAAGCCACCACGCTCCCTTCCTTGTGTATATTATAAGCCAGTATTATTTTCTCACCACAGGATATAACTGCGATGGCAAACTTTGGCACTCCAGATGTTCTTAGGCTTCAATTCCCAGAAGCCCATTCATGTGGATTCACAGACTTGGGCTCCTGGGAACTGAAGTCCAAGAACAGCTGGAGTGCCAAGCAGTAAACCCATTCATGTGGATTCACAGAGACTTGAACTATAGGGTTGTGCAATTCAGGCCACGACATTCTTTCTTTGCAACTGATGAAGGCTAAAAGGAAAAAGAGCTAGAGGAGAGGAGAGCCCAAGGAGCCTCAAACGATCCACATGGGAGCAAAATAGGAACTTCTGCAGGCAACATGTACATGCTCTGCCACTGAGCCGTTGCTCGGGAGTTGCGCCGTCAGCCACTTTTTGTCTGCTTGCGATTGTGAACTTTGCACCGTTTTCTGAAAGAATTCTGCAACTTCTGTCTGCAGTTTAGCCCCCGATTCTATTTATTAGGGGAGGAAACCTTTCAAGAGGCAGACTTTACACATCGTCCTATCTTGAGACTCCCCAAATGCAACACGTCAAGGCCATGATGGCGAACCTTGGCACTCCAGATGTTCTTGGATTTCAGTTCCCAGAAGCCCAAGCCCCTGTGAATCCACATGAAGTGACTGGCCCCCTGAACCACGTGACCAGCACCCCTGGTCTAATCCATGTATCCTATACTAAAGCAAGCGCACCGAATCCAAATCTGAATTCCAATTCTGTCTAGGACGTCAGGATCTTAAGTTAACAAATCTCACCCTCTTAGTTAGGTTCCTGCGTTGATCACGCGGGGTATATTTGCCACAAATGGAGCAAAAATTGTCTGGTTTATTAACACAGCTGCACCTACTTATCTTTAGCTCAGAACAGACTAACTATGGCCTAGCTGTACTATCCAATAAGATGGTTTCGCACTAGAGACAAGCCCTTGGTCCATCTCACCTTATAGACCTATTTCTGACGTCAGCTCACTGACTAGCCCAGACATGCCTGGCCACTGCTGGAACATGCATGCCACCAAGGGACATGATTCAGCCAAGGCAGCAGCAGGCATAGCTGTAGCTGCAACTGATATGTTCCCATGTAAAAATACATTACCCCATTACAATCATTTGAAGAACTATAGCGCACCTTAAAATTTGTACGTGACAGGCAAATTCTAAATTCAGATTTGGAATCAGCACACTCGGTATCACGTCAATCACATGTGTTATTCCCAGTAGCTAAATCGTTGTTGTGCAGTGTTTCCTTTAAGTTGTCCTTGCCCCTGTCTCAGATCTCTACATATTTGAGGGTGGGTGCAGATATAAATGTTCTGATCTAGTAACAAGATAGATACAGTAGGTCCGATTTCTGCCTCTGTTTTCCACATGGAATGTTCCCTGAGTCATCAGCCAGTTCTCTGACTCACCGAGTCTTGTCTTTACCCTCGGTGCTTTGAAAGCCCTGTATGCAGAGCACACAATCTTATCAAAGCTTTGTGGGACTTTACCTTCTGCTGCTCAGTTCTCTTCCCAAGTTTGAGAGGTTATCTTTGATTTGTGCTGTTCCTTTATCAGTGTGTGCAAGCCAGGCGGGAACAGGGAGGGAGGGAAGGTGAGTGAGCCTCACACACTATCCTCTACATGAACAGACCATAGATCCATAGAGCAGCCTTCTTCAATTTGCTGCACTCTAGATCAGCCATGGCGAACCTTGGCACTCCAGGTGTTCTTGAACCTGAGTCGGGTTCGCCTGATTGGGCGGCATAGAAATTTAAATTATAAATATAAATAAACTTCAATTCCCAGAAGCCCAAGTCTCTGTGAATCCACACAAATGGGTTTACTGCACATAAACCCATTCGTGTGGATTCACAGACTTGGACTACTGGAAATTGAAGTTCAAGAACACCTGTAGTGCCAAGGTTCATGCAGTAAACCCATTTGTGTGGATTTTACAGACTTGGGCTTCTTGGAATTGAAGTTCAGGAACACCTGGAGTTCCGGGGTTCATGTAGTAAACCCATTTCTGTGGATTTACAGAGACTTGGGCTTCTGGGAATTGAAGTTCAAGGACACCTGGCATTCCAAGGTTCATGCATTATACCCATTCCTGTGGATTCACAGAAACTTGGGCTTCTGGGAATTGAAGTTCAAGGACACCTGGGGTTCCAAGGTTCACCATCACAGCTCTAGATCTTCAATTTCCATAATCTAGCCATCACAACCAGTCAGCAGTTCGAGACCCGAGTGCTGCATGACGGAATGAACTTCCGTCTCTGTCCCAGCTCCTGCCAAGCTAGCAGATACGACTGGCTTTCAAGTAAGGGCAGCCTTGACCTCCAAGGTTTTCTAGGGTAGGGTTCTGCAAGGACCGTCATTTGGATTTCTTCAGCAGACCCTTTCTGTTCCCTCTAGGACCATCTTGGTTTAAGGATCTCTTTTCCTAAGACAATGCGCTCCAAAATGTCCCTTAAAGACTGTGAAGCAATTGTGCTAAGCTTCTCTGTCTCTGCACATTAAAGACGGTGAAATTTCTCATCCCTCGCAGGAGAATCAAACAATGAATTCTTCTTGTCAGCATTTTGTGCAAAATGCTTCTGCAGAACCACGGACGTCTAAGTCTCTTTCCCATATACTTTTAACTACTTTGCAAAACGTTTGTGGCTCTGTTCTGTTACCTGCCAGTGGTTTTTCCGAAGCATTTCCCAGGGATTCTTGCGTTGCTTTTTCGTTTATTCTACTGGCACAGGGGAACTTCGGTTAACAAACAGCTCGGTTGACTGAAAAATCACGTAACAAAAGGAAATCCATAGGAAATAGTGGCTTGGTTTATGAAATTTTTTCCAGAACAGATTAATTGGTTTTCAATGCATTCCTATGGGAAACCGTGTTTCGATTAATGTATTTTGGTTTTTAATGCATCCCTATGGCAAATTGCATTCAATGCATTCCTATGAGAAATCCAGTTAATTTTCTCTGTAAGAAATGTCCCGGAGGACACATTAATTACATGAACCGAGGTTCCACTGTATCTATACATTGCAGCCTATATAGTCTTCTTCTCTCCTTGATTTTATCCAATGTTTATTTAACTTTTTTCCAGCTTTGCTGCTTCTTTATCCTCTTCACACCACCATGCAGTGCGCTTGGACCTATACTCTCTTCTTCCTCTTTTTCCTTTCTCTACACAGTTCTTCTGCAATGCTAAGCCGGGTAGTTTTGTATCCCTTCCATTCGCCCTCCACCTTTTCTTCACCTCTGGTGGCAGTTGGATTCCCACCCACCCATTAAATGCTGCTAGTTTTGACAGAACCCTTAGATAAACTGAATGTGAAGCCAAACTCCTCTTCTCCATAAACTTGTACGGTTATGAAATTGTATTTATGGCCTTCAAGAAGAGAACGTGGTTGTGGCTCTGTGGTTAAGGAAATAGCCATGTTAGCTGGAAGGCCGGCAAGTCGGAGGTTCAAGACCATAGCTGTCAAGTATCCCGTATTGGCCGGGAAACTCCCGTATTTTACCCTCTTTCCCGCTGTCCTCTCGTATTAGTCAGACTGCAATGCCCTAATGCCGCCACTGGAGGGCAGCAAAGGATAAGCATAGCTGTCAAGTATCCCGTATTGGCCGGGAAACTCTCGTATTTTACCCTCTTTCCCGCCATCTTCCCATATTATTTAGAATGCAATGCCTTAATGCCGCCATTGGAAGACTGCACAGGATAAGCATAGCTGTCAAGTATCCGTTTTGGCCGGGAATTTTCCCTTATTTTCAAATCCAAAACTTGACCGGTATGTTCAAGACCCGGGTACTGCATGATGGATTGAGCACCCGTCTCTGTCCCAGCTCCTGCCAACCTAACAGATTGATAGCAAGAAATTGCAAGTAGATAAATAGGGACCACTTTGGTAGGAAAAGATCTTGGGGGCATGAAAGGAGCCTCATTCGGGCGTCCCCTGAGCAGTTTCTCCAGCAAAAATCCTCTCAACTCAGAATAATTTCTGACACTAAATTATTATAATGGATAAATGCAAATCCCTCTCAAGATCCTTTCTTTCCTCCACCCCCAAATCTGTTGCTTGCTTTTAGATATGTTGTGTAGATTTTAAAGAAAATATGGATTGAAAATTGCAATCCTGCCAAGATACAAATGTTTAGTTCTGCCCTGTCTTTGAGAACATGAATGTTCCCATTTCTTATTGAATGCTATGTAGGGAAGAGTCATTTTATGTTAGGTTTGAACCGCTGTGGCCCTGTGAGGTATTGAATTTAGCAGAATTTATTTAGCTTGTAATGCACATAAATTAATATCAAATACAGTAGATTATGTGCCAAACAACTCACTGAACACATGAATAGAGGGCTCAATGATTCGCTTTGCTTGAATAAGCGGGCTATTTTGCAAGGAGAAGGACAAATGTTAAATCAGCATTATTTTTAGATCTAAAATGTCCCAGGGTCAGAAACAATTAAAAGCAACTGCATGGAAAGGGGTCACTGGGGTTTGTGTTCCTTTGGATGGGATACTTGGCTGAAATTGCTTTTATTGCACCTTGGGGGGACCTGCTAGCGCGTTTCTGATAAGATAAAGGATAATGACTTGCGTCTGCATATTTAACTGGTAGAAAAGATTAGAGGTTAGCAGAGACGGGGCCGGCCTTTTCATTCACACCCAATGAGAAGAGGAGTGGTTTCAAAGGTCTTAGTAACGCTATCAGCTACGAGGCATCTGTTGCCACCATGCAGGGTTTTTTAAAAGTAATAACTGGTGCACTGGTGAACCAAATGTACTCTGAAACAGATTGAGCTAAAGGGGAATCTGGTTTGAGTTCCCAAACAGGCAGGAGAATTGGAGTCAGGTTTTGTTTCAAGGTACTTGTATGGCCAAATCATGTCCTACTGTGACTGAGGAAGGATTTCTTGAGGATACCTGGAAGTTCCCAGCTTTGCCATAACTCTTCCTCTGTTCCTCAAAAGATTCCCAAGGGTCATGGGGACGGAAGAGGCCATGCCAGATGGACTGGGTGTGAAGGCATACCTTGATAATATCAAGGCTGCGGCAGTCCATTGGCATCCCGGCGTCAAATCCTGCATGTCTCTTTTCATACGTGCCACAGGAGATGGCTCCATCATCACAGTGTGCTGGGGTCACTTCATGGCAAGCTGGGATCCACCTGAAACAAATCCATGCCAATGGCATTTTCCCTGCTTCAGGGGGGAAAGATGCATACGTGTTGCATATGACGGCCCAGGCTGTCAAGGAAGGCTTCTAGTCTGGAGAAAAACACACACAACCCCTTTGTACATTCATTTCTCCCTGCTTAAAAGTTTTGGGGCAAAGGTGGTGGTCACAACTATCAGACTGCTTTGTGCTTCTCAACTCGGGATCCACACAGTGGAGGACAAAGGAGCCAAGGGCCAATTTCTGGCCTGCTCTCTCAGCCAGACGGTGCCAGTTAGAAAAAAGTCTCTCTTTTTGCAGGTGCGGATTGAGGACGACATTGCCGTCACGGCCACTGGAATGGAGCTGCTGACCTGTGTTCCCCGCACCACCGAGGAAATCGAAGCATTCATGGCTGACGCCCAGAGCAGCACCAAATCATTTGCTTCAGCCTCTAGTCAATGCGTGTAACCACGAGGATAATGGCTTGCTCTGAAGGAGCCCATGATGCTCCACTATAGTTAAGCAGTTGCTTCATTGCAAAGGGGAAAATAGTTTGTGGCTTCCACTATTTCTAATACCACAGTGGGCCACGGGAAAAGCTTTCCCATAAGGAACTTCTTTTCTTGCTTCTTTATAAAGAGCTCCTTTGGAGGATTCTGTTAAATGATGGTTATAAATCACTATCTTAAGCAAAAAAAAATTAAAAAATCATAATAAATATATCTTTTTTTAATTATTAATACTCAGAGCAGAACTGTTGCCTTAGAATACCAATTATGATGGGACTAGTTTGGCTGGACAAATAAATACTTTGCCTTTAAGAGCATTTCTTCTAGTTCTCAGTGTCCGAAGCGTGCGCCCCCACCCCATTTCAACCAACGTTCCTAATATAACAAGATTATAGGGTGTTTGTTTTTTTAAAAAGTAGCTGTTAGTCTGTTTCAATCATATCAAAGAGTAAACATCTGTCTGATGAAGTAGACCTGATCCATGAAAGCTAACATTAAAATACAACTATTAGTCTTCAAAGTGCCACAACATTTTTGTTTTGTTTGCTCTCTGAGAAGTTTGTAGTTGGTATTGCAAAGAGAGATTTAAAAAATACAGATTATAAACACCATAAAATGCAGGATAATCACTGACAGAAATTATACCTAGGATAGCACCTTTAGCATCTATAATTAAAGATGAAAACTTTAATTTAGATGGCCATATAGGCAATTTGACAGTACAACACGTACAGTTTCATTTCTAGTGTAACAAACAGACATGTCTCTGTTGGGGAAATGTATGAAAACTCTCATTATACATATAAAACAATTATACAGAAGTGTAAACTGAGGAATAATAACAGATTTTTGAGAAACGGGTGCTATCAGATGGAGGGAAATAGTTATCAAAATAATATAGTACGTTACAGAATTATCAGTGACTAAGAAATTCACTTATTTCAGTAGGTCTTCTCTAAGTAGGCCAAATACTTGTTTTAGCCCAGTTGTTTGAAAATAGCTACACAGTAGCATCTGGAAAGACATAAAAAGTTATAGAAACTTTTTACTAAGGTCTGCATGTGCAGTGGGAGTGTGGGAAGGCCATGGAGCATCTAGAGAGCAGTGATGGTGAACCTTAGCACTCCAGCTGTTCTTGGACTTCAATTCCCAGAAGCCCATGTCTCTGTGAATCCACATGAATGGGTTTACTGCATGTACAGTAAACCCATTCGTGTGGATTCACAGAGACATGGGCTTCTGGGAATCGAAATCCAAAAACAGCTGGAGTGCCAAGGTTCGCCATCACAGATCTAAAGAATGGCATTACAGATTATCTTATCAGTGAGCCATACTTAGAGACCCAACTTTTAATTAAATTTTGTTTTACTACTAAAGATTAGTAAGTACATCCGAGGAACATGGGGGGGGGGGGATTCCAGAAGAACAGCCAAGAACCAAGCAAGGCTCAGCTATTAAGGAAAACACAGGAACAAGTGGAAAGGGGTGACAGAGCCTCTGAAAAAACATACCAAATTGTTTCCTTAAACTTTCAAAAAGGGGGATCTTGACATTAATCATTTGAGAGTTAATTCTTAATTGCAACACATCTGAAAGTATTACTGTAATAAGCTTATGAAATTGCAGAAAATATATTTGGCAGGCTTTAGGAGACGGAGCATGAGGGTTTGTTGTTGAGTGAATGACTGAGTCAGATTGGGAGTCTTCTAAGCCAAATTAATGGGTGAAAGAAACAATCCTCTGCTCTCTTACTGGAGAGCTGTTTTCTCTTTATTTCATATGATAAAGATTATCAAAGCAGTTTGATCATTTGAGCAGCGGTTTTAATGTTGATCCTGCCATCAACAGATTTGACTTGGTGAACAAGACGTTGTACTTCAGATGCTGCTGTCCACCAAGAATCTTTTTTTTACATACAAATAAACATGATTTTACATACAAATATGATTTTGTAAGGCTTTCTTCATTATCTTCTGTCACCATCACCAAGTTCCCTACCCAGTCTTTCTGAATTCATTTACAAACACAATAACTGCAAGGGGGGGGGGGGAGATATAAATGTCATTTTTGCTTGTCCAATCAATCATTAACCACAATGTTGAATGAGAATATTTTTGGAAGAGAAAATAAATTTGCTCTGTTTAATTTCTTAACCACAACCAAATGCTTTTGGGGGGGGGGGGGTGGGACTTACTGACAGTATCTGGAAATCATCAAAAACCTAAGTGATTTTCTCATAGGAATGTCAAAAAGCAAGAAATCAGTTCTGTTCAGCCAGCAAATGTTACTTTAGGTTTCTGTAGACTACCAAATGAACTATCCAACTATTTTGGGTCACCAGAGGAGGGGGTGAATAAACAACGTCATCTAACCTCACCCCTCAGGACAGGGCTTCAAGTTTCCTCCTTCTGCTGAAGGATTTATCCAAGGTGGTGCCTCCTTGCTTGCATCTTGAACTCAGTGCAGCTCCAATCTGCACTTACACTATCAAGGATTAACATGTCATTGTTCTGAAGTGCCAGAGAGTAAGGTCTCCATCTGCTTTATTTTAGAGGAGCTCTTCTCATGAGCCAATTAACTACAAATTACCACAGGCTTGTGAGCCCAGCAAACATTTCCCCCTGTCTGGCAAAGTAATCCACGTTCAAACAAGCCAGTCTCCCTAGATCTGTGATGGCATACCATGGCCACTCTGGGTGTTCTTGAACTTCAGTTCCCAGGAGCCCAAGTCTCTGTGAATCCACACGAATGGGTTTACTGCGCATACGCAAAGGCTCGCCATCATGGCCATAGAATCTTTCTCTTCTTCACAGAGGATTGAGATTCAGACCCACTTCCACAAACTTAATTGGCGCCAGTATCGCTGCAGCTTTGAAGATATTCAGCAACCTCCCAGAGCAATGCTATATCTAGACACTGTAATTAAAATTGGGAGGAAGCTCACAGCCAGGTGATGCTAGTGCCGTTGCCCACTTTTTGGGCATTATGCTGAAGAGGACTCCAGGCCCTATGCTCTTCAATCTCAGATCATGGACCAAGAATGATCTGAATACAAAGAATGAAATAATCTATACTGAACAACGCAGTAATCTTCTGAGCCTTGGAGAAAATACTCCCCATCTTTGTTAGCCACTGCTACTGAACAGGGGTTGTGCCCAGCAAGTTTGTGCAAAATACCCCACCCTACATTAAAAGCAACTCAGAAGACTTCATACTATAAAAATAAGTGGCAAAAAGCATCTTTAAAGAATTTAAAAACACCTTTTTGTCTTAACATCATTACATTGGACATTTCTTTGTCATTCCATGATCTATTTTGATGCCACAGCTAATATAAGGCTCTCATCTACTCAAATCACCATAGTAGATCTAAACAAGTTTTCATAGGATAATCAGTCTGAAGATTGGTCATACTTTCTGTGATGCAAGCCCCGCCCTGGAAGGTCTTTGCTGCCTATGCAAGTGAAATTATGAAACAATGCTTCTAGTACACCTCTTTATACTAAAAACAATTGACATTGAAGAATTGTTTCCCTAAACCATTTTCAACAAATCAGAAGGCAGTTAACCCAATCTATTTACTAAGTGGTACAGGCTTCATTTTAATGAAAGTGAGGATGTTTGTCAATTTTCAGCATTTCACTTGGTCAAAAATGCCAGACCTGAAAGTATATTAACACTTAGTTGGGGGGGGGAGGGCAGACTTTAACAATTTGCATTTTACTTGCATCAAGTCTTCAGTGTTGAACCTACTATTTAAAAAACCAAAACCACACACACACCACAAAATGACAGCTGTTACAAAGTTCAGAGGTCCTTCTCTGTTGCTGCATCAGACCTAGGTCCACAGTGTTCTGTTTGAAATGGAGAAGCATAGCTATTGCCCAGAGCTATTTGAATTTGTCGCAGTGCCTTCTGTTCCAAGAGGCTGTGCACTGTCTGTGAAGTTTTGAGCATGTTCAAGAAACAAGTCTTTGAGTACACTCAACTCCTTTGTAAGGAGCTTGATTTTGGCCTCCAAGCGTTCGTTTTCTTCCTTTAACTGGTTGACCCGCTGCAATGTATCTTGGGCCTTCTGCTTGCTCTTCAAACGGCTCTTTTTCACCGCCATGTTGTTACGCTCCCTGCGCTGGCGGTACTCATCACTGTTTCTATCAACAATGGAATTCTTCTTGCCCTGTTTACTGGGAGGTGAAGCTTTGCCTCCACCTCCAGGACTAACAGGCACCAACTGGGGGACCTGTTGCAACCCACTTGAATGTGCTTGGGTGTAGATGACACTTATTCCATTGGTTTCTGCAGTTGTGTCCTGCTGTGATGTCTTGCTCATTTGGGCAGACTCTTCTTTAAACCCGCAGTATGATTTGTATGAGGAAAAATAAGATATGGTGGGTTTTGAAGATGTTTCTGGAAGAACTTTCACATCGATTAATCACCAACTGAGCCTAGAAAACAAAAGTTTTTGAAAAATATATTTATTCTTCTTTCTCACCAGTATCTGCATCAGAAAGCTTTATACACAATGATTCAGTGGTGGAAATCCTGTTGCTTAACATAACAATTAGAGTAGGCTCATTGAAGCCATGGGGATCTGATGCGGTAGCCCCTCCATTAGCTTCACTGATTCAATGGCCCAACTCTTGCTGCAACTTACTGTCATACACAACAGGATTTTCAACTGTTGGGTCTTACCCTTGAGCAGTCTTACAAAGGATTGTGTTGTCTGACAGTGTACTGAAATCTTTATTCATCGTCAACTGCAACTCATATCCAAGAATGCATTTTATCCTGAAGCAGGAAACATGACAGTGGTGTGAATTAGTTTAAGGTGGATCCCAGCTTGCCATGAAGTGACCCACACACCACAATCGTGGAGCCGTCTCCTGCGGCAACACATGAAATGAGACATGCAGGATTTAACACTGGTACTGCAATGGACTGCCGCAGCCCTGAGGATATGGACAAGGTGCGCCTTCACAACCAGTCCCATCTGGCATGGCGTCTTCCGCTTCCATGACCGTTGGGAATCAAGAGTTCCTCCTCTGCTCATTTTGCTGTTGGGCCCAATATGATGGTTTCCAGTGGCATTTCCTCCACTGAGGGGGGCCATCACCCCGCCTAAAGGGGCCCCTCCGTCCATAGCCATTGGCCCCTTTAAGGAGTCAGGTTAGTTAACTGACACTCGGTGTTGGGTCGCTGGCTGTATGGTCTACTCCATAACCGTAGCGGGATGTCTGGCCTCTGACACTGAGATCTTTATTATATTTGCAAAATACTCAAGATTATTCTAATTTGACATGAGCAGACATTAATGACAAGGATGCAAATGTGCATATAAATAATGTGCTCAAGTATACAGAATACTGTTCATAGTTTCTTCAGAATTGTAGTCTATGCTCCAAGAAAAAGTCTAAGTCTCCAATGAGTCTGAGACAAGTAAACTTTGTTCCTAAGCCATTTTCAAACAACTATTCTAGCTTAAGAGTCATCATATTGCCTCACCCTTAGGCAAACTCCCTGCAGCCCTGCTGGCTGTGTTCAGCTATCATAAAGGTCTCCCAAGTGGACAAAAGTCTAGCCAGGCCTGAACGAGTCGGGTTTCACAACCTTTGTCTTGGCGACTGGTATTACTGTCTAACTTCTGCTCTACTTTTAGACATTTTGCCCAAATATTTCCAGCTGTAAATTAATACAGGAGTCTTTCACTGTATAGAAAGCTTCATTTCCCACTTCTTAAAGGTGCTAGCTCTATATCTATTAAAAATAAATTTAGTGTCAGAAATTACTCTGTGTTGAAAGGATTTTTGCTGGAGAAACTCCCTAAGTACAGCTAACAACACTAACACCCAAGAAATGTTCAGTGCCTAGATTATAAAATAAGGAATATTGAGCCATCAAACTTCAACCTGAGGCCCATGGGCCAGATGCAGCCCATGGTGCCATTTCATGTGGTCCCCCACTGCCTCCACCACACCCAGAAGTGCCATGTAGTGGAAGAAGGGCAAAATGGCCACCCAGCCCCCTGAGGGAGTGTGACCAGCCCCCAGCTTTAAAAGGTTGAGAACTGCCTTAGAACTTTCCTCTTACAAATCAAAGACAGCAACTGGGGTATCTCAACAACTAAAATGAAAACTTATGCTCAGATGTATTGGCCGTATTACCATATTTGCCGGCATATAAGATAGTAATACCCCAGTTAACGTTTGCACCGCACAACGTTAAGACCAGATAACGTTGGGAAATCTGGGGGGAAATTTGCACCGCACAACATTAACTTAATGTTGTGCGGTGCTTCCATTTTCCCCCAGATTTCCTCCAGAGATCTCTGCCCCAAAGCTGTCAGGGCTGCTCTCCGCCTGGGAAGGCGCTTCCCAGGCGGAGACCAGCCTTGCAGGCTTTGGGGCTTGGATATCCTCTCACCGGCCTCCTCAGAAAGGGAACCGGGGATCCGAGCATCCGATCCCCGGTTCCCTTTCTGAAGAGGCAGGCAACACGCTCAGCCCCAGACAAGGCTTGTCCTGGAAGGGTATGGGCCAAGCGCTTGGCCCCTTCCCCACTAGGATGGGCTGCGATTGAGTGCAGGCGCACCCGCAGTTCGTCCTGGAAGGGAACCAGCCAAGCACTTGGCCCCTTCCCCGCCAGGTTGGGCTGCGGGTGCGTCTGTACGCTTGGCCGCTATGTACTCATTCTCCAGAAAATAATCAGTAACTCATCTGGAAAGCTGCTAGTAAATGGGCAGAACTAAACTTTAGTGAGAGAGCTGAATCTACAAATACCTTGCGGGCTTCTTTTCAGTTTGAGTTACTGAAAGATAATTGGGGAACAAACCAATTCTGTATACTGAATTCGGTACTCTGGCATACATGTGCCTAATATTAACCAGCCGACCAGGATAGGCAGCCTATTCTATCTCATTCCCACCAAGGTTTTATAAAATTCCACAGCCCAATTCGTATTCAGGGATGCTTACATTACAGGGAATTATTATCAGCACAAGTACTGAGTCAGGAGAACTAACTTAGTTTCAAAGTTTAAAATAAAAACTTTGAATCCAGATACAAGGAGCAAGTAGCTAGGTTGCTGTCCTGGACCCAATATTTCCAGACACATTATCCTTTGCACAGACATTTTTCTATATTTATCTCAAGCTATTTTCCCACTCAATTGGCAAGAAAAAGAATGGATTCATTTGGCTATTGGCATGACAAGATTGTGTTATTTTAAAAAATAAAAGTTTCAAGTATCTTTGGCAGGTCTAAGTAGCTTAGTCAAAAACGGTAAACGCCAGGAGTCTTTCCCACCTCACAACATCAGGAACGATCCCCTTTTCTCATCCCTATGTTTCATTACTGGGGCTGGAAAGAATAGCAGGGCCTTGCCTCTTTGATCCTTATAGGGCAGTCATGGCGAACCTTGGCACTCCAGGTGTTCTTGGACTTCAATTCCCAGAAGCCCAAGTCTCTGTGAAGCCACACAACTGGGTTTACTGTGCGTACATAGTTGTTCTTGGATTTTAATTCCCAGAAGCCCAAGTCTGTGAATCCACATGAATGGGTTTACTGTGCATATGTGCAGTAAACCCATTTGTAGATTCACAGAGACTTGGGCTTCTAGGAATTGAAGTCCAAGAACACCTGGAGTGTCAAGGTTCGCCATCATAGCTATAGGGTAAAGCATTAGGCATGGTATTATTATATGGAACCTTTGAAACCTTCAACTGAAAAGGGAAGAAGGATCAACACACAACATCTACAATTTTCACATTCTGCCAAATGAAAGCTGGCAGGAACACTGGGCCCTCTGTACCTATGAGGAGGGACAGAAAGTAGTACTTTGGCAAGGAAAACGGTGAATCTCTGCATGTTGTACAAGCTTAAAGTAAATAAACCCATTCCTAATAATGCAAGGAGAAACTTATACAATAAAATGACTTCCACAGCTGCAAATCAATCATGAACTCTATAACTTAGCCTCGTGGTTGAATTTTAAGAAAGTGTTGTTTAATGCTTTATTATACAATTTAAACATACAGTAAAACCCCAACTTACGTATGCCTTGAATTACGTAAAACTCGACTTACATAATGATTTTTGCACTAAACCCATGTCCCAAATTACGTAAATGTCCCGATTTACCTAACACAATTTCCTATGGGTTTGCTTTGAGTTACATAAAAAATTCATTTTCCTTTGTTTGCTTCGATTTACATAAAAATCATTTTCCTATGGATTTACTTCAAGTTACGTAAAAAAAATCATTTTTCTTATGGGTTTGCTCCAAGTTACATTTTAAAAAATCATTTTTCCTATGGGCTTGCTTTGAGTTAAGTAAAAAAACAACTTACATAAAAGTCTACGGAACAGACTTTTAAAGTAAGTAGGAGTTTTACTGTATGTAAGGAAAATGGGCCATAAAATAACTGACAAGTATCATTCAATTGTCTTTTCTTTTTCATTGGTCCTGTAATCTATAGAATGACTCATTCACTTTGTCCTCTGCTCTTTTAATTTTTTTTGTCTAGAGAAAAACCTTGTGAGCTGCTAAATCTCTTTCTTACATTTATACTTTATTTCCTAGTTAGGAAGACTCTCAAAAGGTGATAAGTAGGTAATTCAATTGCTATCTGTATAATTCATGTAGTTTGTTATTCTTTTTTTTTTGTATTTTTCTTCCTGTTTTTTCACCATAAAATTTATAAAACATAAAAAATAAGGAAGACTCTCAATAAGTTAAATCAATAAAATGGAAAATAATCTGCTTCAATACATTGATTTCAGAAAACACTGAAAACCCAGACTGCTACATTAAAGGAATAGCTTTAATCCAAACAAAGCCATAGCTCAATCAAAGAGTACAGAATTACCAAAGCAAAAAAATAAAATAAAAATCAGTGTTTTTCTTGCTTGATTGAGTGAAAAAAGAAACCATGTTTTAAAACTGACAATTTAATGGCAAAACCAAGATGTTTAGTACATAAGTAAAATAAAATATCAGACAACAAGAGAAGACTAATGATGGTGGTGATGATGCTATGGCACCTAGGAGACTAATTGCTACACCTTTAGACAATTTCTCCCACTTGGTTAGTTTTTAAGGTGCCACAATGTTTCTTATACCTGTACTGACTACCACTCTGAAGGCTACAATAAAGCTCTAGTTCCAAAGGCCAGACAAGCTTCTTAAATACAACCCTGGCCTTCTTCACTCTTTATTTTCACATATGAAAGAAATGTTATGCAGATTTCCCCTAGTGTAATGTCACTATGGAAACTGGAGCCTTAAGAGTAATGTGGAAATCATACAGGTGATGCCTCACAAAAGATGTCCTTTCACTATTGTGTCAGCTCTGAAAACAGCTATGCAACAGCTCCATCCAAATAAGCAGAAGCAACTTTCTAGCTTGGCTGAGACTCTCAGCTATGGAAACTCACTTGAGAGAGAGAGTAAAACTGATAGGATCTGTCCTTAAATAGTAAAGTCACTCTGAAAGCGTATTGTTCCAACTTGACAGCACATAACAAAAACAGACTCAACAAGGGTCCACTTGGAGGAACATCCCCCTTAATCCACTTGGGAACCATCACCCTTCCCTGTGGACTTCTTCGGCACCCAAGAACATTAGTCCTCAGGGTGGTTAGATTAGTTAACCGCCGCTGAGTCGCTGGCAGTATGGTCTACTCCCGTGATAGCAAACCTTGTCACTCCAGCAGTTCTTGAACTTTAATTCTCAGCAGCCCAGGTCCCTGTGAATCCACATGAATGGGTTTGCTACATGTACATGCAGCAAACCCATTCACGTGGATTCACAAACTTGGGCTTCTGGGAACTGAAGTTCAAGAACCGCTGGAGTGCCAAGGTTCACCATCACTGATCTACTCTATTACCATAGCATGGGATGGCCAACCTTTCTACGCCACGGGCCTGACCATGCCCCCACAGACAGGTGAGTGGGCCAGACCACGATCACCCCAGAAGTGGATGTGTATACAGCTGTCATAAATGCACCCATTTCCATGTTCACGACAGCCATGGGCGTGTTTACGCATACATGTGCACATAAACACGTCCGCTTCTACTTCTGGGTGTGGCAGCAGTGGGCCACAGATCTGACCCATGGGCTGTAGGTTGGATAACAGGATAACCTGGTCAGACTCTGCTATTGCTATATACAGTAAAAACCCTACTTACGGGGGGGGGGGGGAGTCCGTTCCGTAAGCTTTTGCTTAAATTGATTTTTTTGGGGGGTAACTCAAAACAAACTCACAGGGGAAATTATTATTTTACGTAACTCGAAGCAAACCCATAGGAAAAATGAATTTTTTAAATAACTCGAAGCAAACCCATAGGAAAAAGAATCTATGCCACTCGAAGCAAACCCATAGGACATCATATAAATCGGGACATGGCTTTTTTTTAAGCACAAAATCATTATGTAAGCTGAATTTTATGTAACTCGAGGTATTTGTAAGTTGGGGTTTTACTTGTATGTTTGTTAAATATAACTCTAACCACTATGGAGGCGGTAGAACTTTTGTTGATATTTTCGCATCTGCTGGGGGTAGGAATGAGTGTGTTGTGTGAGGTGGCGTTGTCTGTTTGGTTGCATCCTCCCCGCATGCTTTATTTTGCTTATATTGTGTTTTGTATCTGTTGTACCCTTTGTTAGAGAATTTGCCATATTGTGGCGATGTCTATTGTAATTGTAACTCATGTGTAATTGTGGAGATTTCTATTGTAACTTATTTGTATTATTCCTCTTTGCTTACATTGTATCTTGTTACTATGAATGGTGTAAAACACTTTGAGTCTCTCATTGGGATGAGAAAAGCGGTATAGAAATTTAAATAAATAAATAAATAAATAGAGAAGGGGTATATAAAGTGTAGTTGCTGTCTCTCACCTCTTTGCAAACTTGTTCCTTCAGACCAGAGGGAGGGGTCAGATTGGGGAGGGGGAGAGAAAGGAGTTGGCTCCACCCCCTTCTTTTCCTCTCTCTCCCCCCCCCCCCTCGGGATTCCCCCTAGAGCTAAACCGTGACGTCATCCCAACAGGGACGAGCGATCAAGAGGCGGCTTGGAGCCCAGTTACTCCAAGGTTGCATCATCCTCCCCGCACGCGACCGGAGCATGCGCACTCCGGGCGCACGCGCCTGCTGGGCCCCCAGGACACGCCCCGCTGCGCGACCATAACAACACTATCCTGAATAGGGTGACGGTTTTGTGTGTGTGTATACACAACACACACACACACACATAGAGCAGACCCCCACCCACCTCTGCCCTCCTTAGCTCCCCCCCCTCCTTGGAGAGGGAAATGGCTTGAACTTGACCCCTTCTCCGCCCCACTTTTTATATAGGATGATGGGGGGGGGTTTTTTTGAGGTGGGGCTCTCAACAAGTTGTGGGGAGTTTCTATCTCTTTCCCCCCCCCTCCCCAACACACCATTAACGGTCCTTCCACTTCCTTGCTGAAACACACACACACACACACAATATTTAACACACACAAACACATACTACCCCTACACTCATATTTAACACAAGACACACACATCCTATCCCCACGACCCACATTTAAGACACACACACCCCATCCCTACAACCCATATTTAACACACACACAGACGTATATATATATACAAAAAGGCACACACGTATACTTCCTATGCCGGGTGTGTGTGGGAAGAGCCGACTTCACACCGTGGTTATTTTTCCCCTTCCTGTTTATAATTGATTTACTTCGTTTTACTATTGATGTCTAGTTTCCTATTGTAAAGTTTTTTCTTTAATAGCTTGCAAAGCCAGCCGCCCAAGAGCGGGGAAATTATCCCAGGTGGGCGGGATATAAATGTAATAAATAAATAAATATTCTTTTTTTTTCAGTCTCACACGGAGCCCCCTCCCCCCAATTCCCTCACACTCCCCCAAAGCCCTCGCTTTTTGCCTCATAAATGGGATAAAAATGGGGGGGTCCCCTTCACCTTCTTTCTTTCCTCTCAGACGCCCCTCTCTTGCCCATCCCCCACCCCCTCAGAACTGCCCCCGGCAACTCTTACTCCGCAACTCCCCCTCCCCCAATGTGGGCCCCACTTCCAGACCCCCCCTTCCCAACCCGTGAGGGAAGTTTGGGGGGTGGGTGGGAAAGGAGAACTTACCTGTCCCAAAAAAATGGGGTCCCGGGAGAGGCGAGAGGGCCCAGCCAGGCCCGAACTCGCCTTTTCCTTTCTCTCTCCTAAATTCCTCCCCTCTCAGTTCTATTCGGAAAGCCAGAAGCGATTGCGAAACCCACGGCCGGCCAATCAGGCGTCGACTTACCTCTCGGAGGGTGCCGCCTTCCCGCTTGGAGTGGCGGCGACAGCCACCAATCGTTGGCTGCAATCTCCGGGCCGGCGCTTCCTCCCGCCAATCGAAGGGCGCTGGCGTTTGGAGGGACAGGTCCCGCAGCCAATCACATGCGTTGCTACGCAGTGTATACTCCTCCGTCTTCCCCTTAGAAAACTCAGGCGCCGTGGGCGCCGAAGGTTGTTTTCTGCTTTGGCAGTTCTGAGGGAAACTAATGTGTTTTTGACACGGAATAATAATAATAATAATAATAATAATAATAATAATAATAATAATAATAATAATAATAATAATAATAATAATAATGATAATGATAATGATAATGATAATGATAATGATAATAATAATAATTGTTGTTGTTGTTGTTGTTGTTGTTGTTGTTATTGTTATTGTTGTTGTTGTATACTTTCTCCCGCCCAAACAGAAACTTTTCAAATTCCAAAAGACCTCATAGTTTTGTGCAAGCTTTCGAGACGTCCAGGTCTCTTCCTCAGAGAAAAGTTTTGACAGGACCTGCCTTTGTAAGCCGTTGAGATCAGGAGTGCCCTAAACTATGGCCCAGGGGCCGGATGCGGGCCCCGATGCCAATTCACCCGGCCCACAAAGCCCTCATCGCTCCTGGAAGTGGAAGTAAAACGCGCCCATACTTCCGCTTCCAGGAGCGACGAGGGCTTCGCGGGCCGGATAATTGGCATCAGGATCTCCATTGTTCAAAAGCCAGCCATATCCAAAGAGCCAGCACTGTCCAGATGTTTCCATGGACATGTGGCAGGCATGACTAGACAATGGAGTACACGGAATGCTGTTTACCTCCCCACCGAAATGGTACTTGCAATTTCTTGCTTTCAAACTGCTAGGTTGGCAGGAGCAGGGACAGAGACAGAAGCTCACTCCGTCATACAGCACTTGGGTCTCGAACTGTTGACCTGCTGACCTTCCAGTCATCAAGTTTAGCATCTTAACCACTGAGCCACCGCAGTTTCCTAGAATTGGTGAAAGGTAAAGGCCGCCCTTGCTCGAAAGGCAGTCATATCCAACTCTAGGGTTCAGTGCTCATCTCTGTTTATAGCCAAAGAGAAAGCGCTGTCTACATCTGCATAAGTTTCCATGGACATGTGGCAGGCATGATTTGACACTGGAGTGCATGGAACGCTATTTACCTAACCACCAAAGTGGTACCTTATTTATCTACTTGCAATTTCTTGCTTTTGAACTGCTAGGTTGGCAGGAGCATGGACAGAGACAGAAGCTCACTCCATCATGCAGTATTCAGGTATTGAACTGATGACCTTCCAGTCAGCGAGTTCAGCGTCTTAACCCCTTGAGCCACTGCAGTCCCATAGAATTGCTAAAATCACTCCTTAAATATCTCATTTGCTTTAAAAGCCATGTTTGGGCCACTATAAGTCAGATCTGACATGATGGCACATAACAGTAGAAATCTCGACTTGAGGGCTTAATTTATCTGGCCTGCATGAGGTCCTCAGCAGGTTACTGTTTGCAATCCAAAAAGATAAGTCACCCACTTTAAATTTTCCTTTGAAAAGCCAGAGGCATGTGTTTATTTTACTCAAAGCTAAATCTGGGCCAAAACTGTGTGTAAAATTGACCACAGAGTTTTAATTTACACTTCGGCCTTGCAGCAACCTATAGGTAAAAATCTTTAGGATAAGCAAAATGGGTTAGGCCATTTAAGATTTGTAAGATTATACTTAATACCAAGATCTATCAACTTGGACCTTGCATTGTTATCTACAGGGCTGCAGTGGCTCAATGGTTAAGAAGCTCACCTTGTTAGCTGGAAGGCCGGCAAATCAGCAGTTCGAGGCCCGGGTACTGTATGACGGATTGAACACCCGTCTCTGTCCCAGCTCTTGGGGACATGAAAGGAATCTTATTTGGGCATTCCCTGAGCAGAGTTTCTTTCACAAAAATCCTTTCAACCCAGAATAATTTTGGACAGGAAATTATTATTATTATTAACTACAGTGTTAACTTCCAAAAATATGTTCCAGAATATAATCTCTGGTTATGCTTATTATTCCAGGAGAGCAACATTCCAAATAGACATTGAGTAACACTAAGCAAGTAAATAGGGAGAGTAAAGAAGGGGAAAGGTAACCTTGCCATGGGCTGTGTTTTCGGCTGCATCATTTGTTTGCAAGCATTTATGTGCAAGCGCATGGTAGCCAAAATGCACCTCTAACAGCAAAGTTTCTCATCAGAGACCCAAGAGTTTCCTGAAACTAAACAAAACTATAGGTTATCTGGACTTGTTCTACATGGTGGTGGGGAGAGCCCCGCTTCACTGGAAAGGTGGTGCACTTTGCTGGGCTGAGATTTACGTGCAATGCCTGTGTGTCTCTGTTGTTCCTCTCCCCACCTTGCCCTCAGGGAATTCCCTGTGGAATAATCTTGTCAAGAGCCCAGGTGGAAATATGAGATGTTTATTGAGCATTTTTTCCCCTTCTCAGGGAGGAAGAAAGAGAAATTGCAAATTTCTTTCACTGTGTGGCTAAGGTGCCAAACTTCACAACTGGAAGGTCGGCAGTTCAACAGTTTGAGACCTGAGTGCTCCGCAACAGAGTCACTTCCCAATGTCTCTGTCCCAGCTCCTGCCAACCTAGCAGTTCGAAAGCAAGAAATTACAAGTAGATAATATCCATATCTAGTCATGCCTGCCACGTCACCACAGAAACATCTGCAGATGCAGACAGCGCTGGCTCTTTGGCTGTAAACGGAGATTTACACTGAACCCTCGAGTCTGATATGGCTGTTTTTTAACCTTTTTTAACCTTCCACTCAGACATGCCAAGGGAACGACCTCGTCTCTTGCTGGGTCCATCAATGGGACATTTCTGGAAGGTCTTGGGTCATTTTGTCCCACAATGAAAGAAAACAAAGGCCTACCTAACTCAGATTCCTTTGATCGGCAAGATAAAAAGCTATGCCAGCAGGCAATAAATAAAATAGAAACAAACAATTAAGGCACTTTAAGTATTTAGGAATTCAGTTCCATCAGTATTACCTGGGCAGGGAATTCAGGATTCACAAAATTTCTAGTCTTTTTAATATCTTTCCTTTATTAACTGCCTCTTCCCTTTGATTTTCAGGTTCTACTGCAATTTGTACCTATATACAAATTCCTGGGGTGAAAAAAAACCACACCTGTAAAGATGGCGTTTAAGCCGTAGTGTATTAAAACAGCTTCAAGGGTAGTCCATGCATTCAGATGATCTTCAGAACAACCCTGTTAATTCCCCTGCTTCAAATTAACAGTTTTCTGAAAAGGAGAGTTTGCCCATACAAATCTGGGAGCCTTAAAAAACCAAGGATGGAGCTGGGGTGGGTCACGACCCTGTCCATATCCTCTAGTTTCACCCCATATATATTCTATAACACTCCTATGGAGCTGTAGAGACCAACCTCAGGGCATCTGACCTGGCGTTTCCTGGCTCAACAGGGAAACATGAGCCAAGTTCAGGGACCAAGTCTAGTACACCCCTCATGCACTGTTGAATGGTTATTGTTCTTCTTCAAGTGGTGTATCCGATTCCGAACATTGGCTCTCCTCATGGGAATCAGCCATCAAGATTGTCCTGGGAACAATATAATGCAGTAGTCTTCCATTTGCCTTCCGTATTGTGACACCCATACAACAGATCCAGTTCCATGAGTCACTTTCTGGTCCTGAGCCTTTTGGGCACACAAAATCCTCATCGTTATCCCCAGGCCAAGAGGGGAGAAGCAGCTGCCCCCCATTAAGAGGGATTCAAGTGGGATTTACCATCACCCTTCCGTGTGGACTTGGCCACCCAAGACTGTTAGTCGCCAGGGTTGTCAGATTAGTTAACTGCTGCCTGACGATTGGCATTGAGTCGCTGGCAGAAGGGTCTACTCCAGTGTTTCCCAAAGTGGGTCCCAGGCCCCACAGGGGGACGTAAATTCTCAGAAGCCTACATCAGTCCATTGGCTGATGAGTGCTTTGGGGAATTGACTTCGGCTTCTGGGAACTGAAGTCCAAAACCCAACGGTTGGGAAACAGTGCTCTACTCTATTACCAAAGCACAGTGACAGCCATCCTTGGCCCTCCAGCTGTTCTTGAACTTTAATTCCCAGAAGCCCTGATCAGCAGGAGTGCTGACTTGGGCTTCTGGGTAATTGAAGTCCAAGAACACCTGGAGTGCCAAGGTTTGCCATCACTGCCATTCATAGCAGGATAACCTGGCCTGCCTTGGTTGTGGGTGATGGCAATCTCAGCACCAAAGGTGACAAGACGCAAGGCAGTGTTTTAAATGGCCAAAGAGGGAGAGGAGGAAGGAGGCTCTTTGGAAAAGCACCTTGGACTTTCTCTCATGGCTTCTCCGATTGCCCCTTTTCTATGGTCCACACTCCTTTGCCCGGGATATTATTATTATTATTATTATTATTATTATTATTATTATTATTATTATTATTATTATTATTATTATTATTATTATTGTGTCAGAAATTATTCTGGGTCGAAAGGATTTGTGCTGGAGGAACTCTGCTACGGGGACACCTGAATGAAGCTCCGTTCATGTCCCCAAAATCTTTTCCCATCCAAGTGTTCCCTATTGCTCTACTTGCAATTTCTTGCTTTCCAACTGCTAGGTTGGCAGGAGCTGGGACAAAGACGGGCACTCCGTCATGCAGTACCTGGGTCTTGAACTGCCAACTTGCCGGCCTTCCAGCTAACAAGGCGAGCTTCTTAGCCACTGAGCCACCGCAGCCCCATATTAATAACTACGTGCTGTTCAGTCGATTCGGACTTAAAACTGCTGTTCTGCATTCAAAAGATTGTGAGTTTGATCCTGACCAGGATTCAATGTTGACTCAGCCTTCCATCCTTCCAAGGTGGGTAAAATGAGGACCCAGCATGTCGGGTGTAAAATGCTAATTACTCTCTGAACTGCCCAGAGACTACACTAAGCCAGGGATTCTCAACCTGCAGCCCGTGGCACTATTTCATGCACCACCACCACCCTACATCCACCACACCAAGAAGTGCCATGTGGTGAAGGGCAAAAGGGCCATCTGGCCCCCAAAGCTGTCTGAGGGAGCATGACCCGGCCCACAGTTTAAAATGGTTGAGAACTCCCGCATTAAGCACTATGGGGTGGTATAGAAGTGTGATTCTAGGTTAAGACTAGAGATGTAAAAAAAAATTCCGGCCCTTCACATCTCTAGTCAAGACTTCACAGAAGGGGTTTACCCTTCTCTTCCCCTGCTGTGCCCTGGGACTGTGCAGTTTGTTCATCCCAGGAGGCACAGTGTGTGTGTGCAGGTGTGTGTGTGTGTCCGTCCCACTCCCAACTCTCAGCTCCACAGCCAGGCGCATCCGTCGCTTGGTGTTCGATGCAGGCTGTCAGTAATCCGGGGTGGATGTGGGTTGTGGGGTGCCCAGTGGAGCCACCCAAGGGCTCAGAGGGGAAATTTCGCTCCTTGGAGCTCTGTTGAGTGTGCTCACCTCTGTAGGTGTTGCGCAGGCGTTTGGCACCATCCATGGAGTGTCCATCATGGCCAAGAAAGTTCTTTCATGTCCCAATCAAACCTTGGACTGCCGAAATGAAGCCACTTTCTTGGCTTTGTCTTTGGTCAAACTTAAGTCCTCACCCGTGCATGCTTCTGGCAGTCATCGTCAGACCAGTAAATGAGCCAATGGATTCTGTATCTCTCCACATTCACACTGCATGTTGCTGTCCGCCAGCAGCCTCCACTTGAGCCTTTGGGTCTTGCACAGGGGTGCCCAAACTTTTCAGGCCACGGACCAGCCACATGGTTCAGTGGCGGGTCATGTGGTTCAGCGGGCCGGTCATGTGGTTCCTCAAACTGGAAGCAAAAGTAAAACACGCTTTGCAATCTGTTTTGCAACAGGATGAGATAGATTTTAAGCTGCCATTTTCTCTGCTTAATCCAGGGATGCCAAAACTACGGCCTGTGGGCCAGGTTCGGCCCCCAATGCCAATTGCTCTGGCCCACGCCACCCTAGTCGTTCCCAGAAGCAGATGAAAAACACGGGAAGAAGGAGGGCAGGCGTGTGCTGGTATATTGGGCAATCGGGCTTTATCTCACCCCTGGGGCACCAATAGCAATTTATGGGATTTCCCAACCCAACCCCAAAATAGGCACCCCACCACCCACTGTCCACAGCCTTCCCATGGTGTCCTGCATAGTACACATCCCTGGAGGAGGGTGGTACAGGCTGGATGAATTGGCTTTGGGGGACCGATCTGGCCCAGGGGCCATAGTCTGGGCACCCATGGTCTTGCATTGAGGCACTCCAACCCTCAGCCTATTCTGGGTCTTCTAGGTGACCGTAGGGGAGGTTGAGTTCCTCCGCCATCTCCTCCTTGAATGTTGTCCCTTGTCCAGTGAGCTCCTTCCACCATCTTCTAATTTGGTTTTGCTGTTGCAGTTTGGGACTGCAGTGACTCAAGCGGCTAAGATGCTGACTGGGAGGCGGGAGGTCAGCAGTTCGATTCCCGAGTGCCACATGACATTGTTGAGCTCCCGTCTTTGTCCCAGCTCCTGCCAACCTAGCAGTTGGAAAGCAAGACATTGCAATTATAGATAAATAGGGTCCACTGCGGTGGGAAAGGTCAAGTCATGCCTGCCACATGACCACGGAGACGTCTGCAGCAGCAGACAGCGCTGGCTCTTCGGCTTTGAAACAGAGATGAGCACTGCACCCTAGAGTTGGCTACGACTGGCTTTCGAGCAAGGGAAACCTTTACCTTTACCTTGCGTTACCTTGACCTTGCGTTACCTTCCAGGGTGGGTGTTTGTTCTTGCCCTGGATCTGAGCCGGCCAAGAGAGTCATCAGGGCGAGGGGGCGGGGGGGGGCGTGCGGATGCTAAGCGGCGGGGAGAGAGAGAGGGTGAATCGGGGAGGAACCGTCGGGGCTCCCAACCAACCTCTCCCGAAAGGAGGAGGAGGAGGAGGAGGCGAGGCCGGCCAAAGTTCCCAGGCAGGCAGGCAGGCAGGCAGGCAGTCTCCCTCCCCGGCGGAGAGGTTAGACACTAGAGGGCGATGCCCGGCCCCGGGAGCCCAGCGGGGCGTATAAATAGCCGGCCCAGGGGCGGCTAGAGGAGGAGGAGGAGAGGACTGAGTGGAGCCTGGAGGAGGCAGCCCAGGAGAGGGAGAGGGAGAGGGAGAGGGAGCGCCGCGAGGAGGTGGAGGCTAGGCTGCGGGAAGCGGGGAGCCAAAGGCGGACAGACGGACGGAGCCGAGCCCTAGAAGCCTGGGTCCGGCCAGGTCTTCCCCAGCCATGCGCGGCGGCCCGGTGTAAGCTCTCCTCCTCGATGGAGCCCGGCCACTTCTACGAGGCGGATTCGCGCGCCCCGATGAGCAGCAGCGCCCATCATCCCCACCACCACCACTCGCGCCACCACCACCACCACCCCCATCATCCCCACCACCACCACCCCCCGCCGTCGCCTTCCTCCTCGCTCCCGCACCCGCCGCCGGGCGCCTACCCGTCGTACCTGCCGCCGCCGTCGGAGCTGCCGCCGGAGCCGGACATCTGCGAGCACGAGCACTCCATCGACCTGAGCGCCTACCTCGACCCGGGCGCCTTCAACGACGACTTCCTGGCCGACCTCTTCCAGCACAGCCGGCAGCAGCAGCAGCAGCAGGAGCGCGCCGCCGCCAAGGCCGGCCTCGAAGGCGGCGGCGGCGGCGGCTTCGCCTCGTCGCAGGGCGGCCTGTACGGCTACGCGGACAAGCTGGAGGGCGCCGTCGGAGCCTACGTCGAGCGCCTCGCCGCCGGGGGGGCCCCTCCGCCGCTGCCGGGGGGCCTGCGCCCGTTGCTGATTAAGCAGGAGCCCCCCGAGGACGAGGAGGGGGCGGCGGCGGCGGCGCTGGCCGCGCTCTACCCGCCGCCCGCCCCGCCGCCGTGCAGCCACCTCCAGTACCAGGTGGCCCACTGCGCCCAGACGGCCGTCCACCTGCAGCCGCAGCAGCCCGGAGGGCAGCCCACGCCGCCGCCCACGCCGGCCCCCAGCCCCCACGGCGGCGGCGGTGGGACACACCACCACCCCCACCCGGCCCTCCACCGCCACCACCCCCGGCCGCCGTCGGCGGGTCCCAAGCAGGGCAAGAAGTCGCTGGACAAGAGCAGCAGCGAGTACCGGGTGCGCCGCGAGCGCAACAACATCGCGGTGCGCAAGAGCCGCGACAAGGCCAAGCAGCGCAACGCCGAGACCCAGCAGAAGGTGCTCGAGCTGAGCAACGACAACGAGCGGCTCCGCCAGCGGGTCGAGCAGCTCAGCCGCGAGCTCGAGGCCCTGCGGAGCCTCTTCCGGCAGCTGCCCGAGAGCTCGCTGGTCAAGGCCGTCGGGGGCGGAGGCGGCTGCGCCTGATGTCGGACCACGGTCTCCTCCAGCCCCGGCAAGGCATCTCCCTCCCGGGCGCCACATCCCTCCTCGCTCGGACTGGCGTGGGACGGGGAGCGGGTCGGGCTGGGTCGGGGGTGGTGGTGCACGGGAGGGGAAAGGACCCGCGACGGCTAAAATGCGGCAGCAGACTTCGCCGGACCTTTTGGTTTTGTCTTTGCTGAGAAACTGAGTTGCCAACCAAAGCCTTCGACGGGAGGACCTGGCGGAGACCCAGGACCCAAAAGGGCTTCCGACGTCCCAGGGGTCTCTCCCAACCAAGCCCTCGCACGTGCGCCCCTCCCCACCCACCACCCCCTACTCAAATGCCCCCCAGGGTCTCAAATGGCTGTTGCCTCTGTAAACCGAGGACGAGGACTTGGGAGATCGGCTGAGGACAGACTGGAGCAGGTGGGTGGCCTCAACCACAGAACGAGGGGCAGGGGGGGGGCGGGGGAGAAATATATTGTCCATGTGCCACTGGGGAGTCTTGAGATTTGGGGGAGGACTTTGGCTTGGACAAGATGCCCTTTCCCCATCTCCACAGGGCTGGGAGTTCAACAGGTTTCAAGTCTGAGCGAGATGAGCCCATTGGAGTCCTCTTATAGCCCGGTGTGTCTCCCTCCCTGTGCATGTCGAGACTCCAAAGGAGTACCAGGCAAAGACTCTTACCAGGCAAGCAGAGCAGGGGCTTCTTTCCCCACCTCCAGGGCAGGCAGAGCTGTTGCCGTGTGTGGTGCTCTGCTGCTGGTTCATTGTGGCTCTAGGGGTCAGAGGTGTGTGTCTCTCTTCTTTTCTTTCTGCAACGTTACCCCCCACAGGCATGCGGAATCTTTCCGGCGCTTGGTTCAACAAACCTGCAAACAAAGTCATGCTGAACACTTGCAAAACCAAAAAGCAAACTGGTTTGCCACATGCAGATGGAGGCAAATTTGCATTCGAAGAAACAGAAAGTCTTTATTCCCCCCCTCCTGCTTTCTTCTTATTTCCTGTGGACATATCAGTACTGTACAACCCCTTGAGATTCTCAACTTGGTCCCCTTTTTTTACCCCTAGCCTCTCTTCTGCCACCTTGCCTCAAATCTGTGCCTTCCGTACTGTGAAAGCCGAGAGATCTCCTATATATATATATATTTTTGTCCACTCTCTGCTCTTTTTATCATTGTTTTATATTGTGTTGCTTGGATCCTTGCCAATTTCCCAGCTGGGTGTTAAGAGGACTTTGACTGTTTAAACAAGAAAAGGAAAAAAAAACACGCTGCTTTTCTGAACCTGTAAAGGCTTTGCTAATTATGGATACCTAAGGACAACCTCCGAGTTGGAGAGATAGGCAGGATCTCTCTCAATAAATGCCATTTCCAGGGAATCCTAAGCAGGTGAAGGCATCTGCTTGGGAATAATACCCTGAAGCCAATGGTGAGCCACTGTGTGAGACAGAATGCTGGACTGGATCATGGGCTCCTGTGGCCTCTTCCAGCAAGGCTGTTCTTATGTTCCAGTTCATGGAACTTGCCTTCGATCACCATTTGAAGACCATGTAGAGATTAGGTGTGTTGCACCCTTGTAAGCATTGGTCCCTATACAGCTCAGGGATATCTCAATACCCCTGGCCTTGCAAAGTTACTCTTCTTTAGGCAATTCAGGGGGTTGCTTTGACCGTGGTATTGGACGCAGAAGGCTGGTAGGCACATTGAACCAGCTGGTGTGTCTCCCATTAAAATAAAAGCACTGAGTTTTTACCCAAGTGCCAATTTTGAATAATCACTGTGCCAGGTTGAATTTTTTTCCTTAAGTACAGATACCTGGGAATTATATGTTTTTATATTAATATATATACAGTATGTGATGTATTTTTGGAATGAAACAAAGATACTGCAGAGCTTTAAATAATCTGGTTTAAAACCTGCAATAAAGTGCAAATATTATGCTATAACCTTCTATTTTTCCCTCTCGGCTTCTCTTGTTTTGAGATTTCCCAGGAATCACTCTTAACTGTCACTGTACAC